>JAQOTN010000028.1:0-404805 GCA_028554745.1 Blastocrithidia nonstop | reverse complement strand
CAATTAACGTTGGTGTAAATGGTTTATTGATCGACTGCTGGTACATTGCAAGACTCTAAACGTGCTATTCAATTATGCACTTAGTTAAACTAATCTTCGTAATTCAAAAATCGTATTCACTGTCTCTCCACGGTTGGCTGCCATCCAACACGATGTAACTAATTTTTGACTGATCCTGATAAATATATGTAATAACTCGAAAATCTGATTTGTGTTCATTCAGTTCATAGCGGAGGATGCGTAGCAGCAATAGGATAAATAGGTCTAGATTACGATCGTGTTTAGTTTTTGTCCCTCTAAAGTTCAGTAAAAGTATTTTAGAAAACAGCTGCTTTTGTCATAAAAGTATGATCTACCAGTATATTTGCATAATCGTAACACACAGGGTAAGTTGTATTAAATAAATTATATAACACAATATAAATAGTGTGTAGCATGTGGTGGTATTGTGCATAGTTTCACTAACTCCTATGATTAAGCGTTACGTCTAATAGAATTAGGTTTATATATAGGTGTAAATGGATGCAGTTTAAAAACCTAATAAAATTTAAATGTTGTTAAACAGATTCCTGTATAAAATATTATGATTTAAACCGATGCTCCGTATTGTGAAATGCGTAATTCACATTCATCATGACATCTTTTAAGTGAAAACATTGCCTAATCCAGCAAAACTTCGTAATCTATTGTACAGTTATTAAGCAACTTTCCCACAAGAACACGACGTAATTATTAGGCTGGATCAATGGTCAAAAACCGAAATGAACCTTGTCATCTTTTAAATGTTTTTCAAGCTTTGTATAAATTGTATGAAGGTTAAAATTACTCTCTTCAAACGTTTGCGAGAAAGCTGACTGAAAATACACAAAAAGTATTTCCATTTTTTTCAACTACTAAGTCAGAGTCTTAACAATTTCATGAAACACCTTTGAGTAATAGCGTATAACAGAGAAAATCTACACACATATATAGTTAAAGATATGTATAACATTTTAATCTTTTTGAGATATATGTGTTGTTGCAAAATTAAAATTATTTAAGGTTTTTTCGCATTTCTTTAAGCAGGAAAATTTATGATAGACATTTATGTGTCTTAAACAATAATGCGATATTTTACTTTTTGATTAGTGTAAGAAAACCTTGTCTTTGTCAATAGAGTAGTATGTTATTGTTTTTTTTGCCAAAAAATACAGTGGTGACTGTCAATAAAGACAGTCAAATAGACGCTAATCCTTGAAAATTAGGATGAAGATGTTATGAGTGAAAGGGAAGCGGTAATAAACTCATATGATAGAAGAAACGACCTTGTTAAGGTAATTAACTTACGAACAGTGTATGGTAATGATAAGGTAGCCGTGAAAAATATTACGTTTGGTGTAACCGCTGGTGAAGTTTTCGGATTTCTTGGCACGAATGGAGCTGGTAAGACAACCACCATTTCTATTCTCTGTCAGTAGTTTATGCCTACTAGTGGTAGTGCATATATTTGTGGTTATGATATTGTTAAGGACAGTGCTTAAGCGTTACAATGCATTGGATACTGTCCTCAATTTGACGCAACACTCGATTTGTTAACTGTGTAAGAACATCTTTACTTGTATGCAGGCATTCGAGGCATTGTGTCATAACAGCGTACCGACGTGGTATAGGGCTTAATAAAAATGTGTAATTTGATATAATATAAAAAAACCTTAGCAAGCAAATTATCTGGAGGCAACAGACGTAAACTCTCCGTAGCCATGTCTTTAGTTGGAGGACCTCGTGTTGTGTTTCTTGATGAACCATCAGCGGGCATGGATCCCGTTGCACGACATAAACTGTGGACAGCAATTGAAACTGTGTCCCAAAACTGCTCCGTTGTGCTCACTACACATCACCTTTAAGAAGTACAAGCTCTTGCACATCGCATATGTGGCAATAATGGTAGATGGCACATTACGATGTATTGGTAACAAAACGCATTTGAAAAATAAGTTTGGAACGGGCTTAGAATTACATATTCGAACAGAAGATAATCTAATGTCTAAAGCATTATAACGTTGAGTTAAAGTAACATTCAGTGATGCTAAAATTATTGAGGTACATGATACTACGCTTGTCTTTGCCTTACCATCTACAATACCAGTACGAAACGTTTTTTCTTCCGTATAGGCTGTTATGATTATTTGTTTTCAGGAAAAAAATATACTGCTATAAATTTTGATAATTATCACAGCTTTACACTCGGGTGAAAAGTTAAAATGTTAAATTTAATGTATGAAAAATTAATGTGAACAGAAGTGTTTGTAGTTTTCTTTTCATTTTGAAATAATTTTCTTCTGCATTGTCTAATAACAATATGTGTATATACAAACAGTATATAATAGCCTTCTTTTTTTCATCGTTCATATTATTTAGCTCAATGTGCATATTTGTTTCTTTATTTTTCAGTTTTTGATAAAGATGTTATTCACTAAAATTAATGTATCGAAGGGAAAAAATCTGATTTAATATAGATTGCTAAAAACGAAATTGATTATTACTGTAAATATATTAATGTTATATTAAAATTACAATGATTAACTGATATATTATTAATTATAACTTATTACGTTATTTTTTTCCGTTTCACATGCAAAAGGTTTTCATATTACTAAAGTGTTCTAAACTTGACAAATGAACCAATTCAAATATAAGTAGATATGTTGAAATTTGATAGATGTTGCGGTAAATTTTACAGATTAAATGTTCAAAGGAAAGTATAATGGGAAAAAATACCACAATGGTGATTTACATGATGTTGTAAGGCGAGCAATTAACGTTGGTGTAAATGGTTTATTGATCACTGCTGGTACATTGCAAGACTCTAAACGTGCTATTCAATTATGCACTTAGTTAAACTAATCTTCGTAATTCAAAAATCGTATTCACTGTCTCTCCACGGTTGGCTGCCATCCAACACGATGTAACTAATTTTTGACTGATCCTGATAAATATATGTAATAACTCGAAAATCTGATTTGTGTTCATTCAGTTCATAGCGGAGGATGCGTAGCAGCAATAGGATAAATAGGTCTAGATTACGATCGTGTTTAGTTTTGTCCCTCTAAAGTTCAGTAAAAGTATTTTAGAAAACAGCTGCTTTTGTCATAAAAGTATGATCTACCAGTATATTTGCATAATCGTAACACACAGGGTAAGTTGTATTAAATTATAACACAATATAAATAGTGTGTAGCATGTGGTGGTATTGTGCATAGTTTCACTAACTCCTATGATTAAGCGTTACGTCTAATAGAATTAGGTTTATATATAGGTGTAAATGGATGCAGTTTAAAAACCTAATAAAATTTAAATGTTGTTAAACAGATTCCTGTATAAAATATTATGATTTAAACCGATGCTCCGTATTGTGAAATGCGTAATTCACATTCATCATGACATCTTTTAAGTGAAAACATTGCCTAATCCAGCAAAACTTCGTAATCTATTGTACAGTTATTAAGCAACTTTCCCACAAGAACACGACGTAATTATTAGGCTGGATCAATGGTCAAAAACCGAAATGAACCTTGTCATCTTTTAAATGTTTTTCAAGCTTTGTATAAATTGTATGAAGGTTAAAATTACTCTCTTCAAACGTTTGCGAGAAAGCTGACTGAAAATACACAAAAAGTATTTCCATTTTTTTCAACTACTAAGTCAGAGTCTTAACAATTTCATGAAACACCTTTGAGTAATAGCGTATAACAGAGAAAATCTACACACATATATAGTTAAACATATGTATAACATTTTAATCTTTTTGAGATATATGTGTTGTTGCAAAATTAAAAATATTTAAGGTTTTTTCGCATTTCTTTAAGCAGGAAAATTTATGATAGACATTTATGTGTCTTAAACAATAATGCGATATTTTACTTTTTGATTAGTGTAAGAAAACCTTGTCTTTGTCAATAGAGTAGTATGTTATTGTTTTTTTTTGCCAAAAAATACAGTGGTGACTGTCAATAAAGACAGTCAAATAGACGCTAATCCTTGAAGATTAGGATGAAGATGTTATGAGTGAAAGGGAAGCGGTAATAAACTCATATGATAGAAGAAACGACCTTGTTAAGGTAATTAACTTACGAACAGTGTATGGTAATGGTAAGGTAGCCGTGAAAAATATTACGTTTGGTTTACGTTCTACCTGTAACCGCTGGTGAAGTTTTCGGATTTCTTGGCACGAATGGAGCTGGTAAGACAACCACCATTTCTATTCTCTGTCAGTAGTTTATGCCTACTAGTGGTAGTGCATATATTTGTGGTTATGATATTGTTAAGGACAGTGCTTAAGCGTTACAATGCATTGGATACTGTCCTCAATTTGACGCAACACTCGATTTGTTAACTGTGTAAGAACATCTTTACTTGTATGCAGGCATTCGAGGCATTGTGTCATTTCAGCATACCGACGTGGTATAGGGCTTAATAAAAATGTGTAATTTGATATAATATAAAAAAACCTTAGCAAGCTAATTATCTGGAGGCAACAGACGTAAACTCTCCGTAGCCATGTCTTTAGTTGGAGGACCTCGTGTTGTGTTTCTTGATGAACCATCAGCGGGCATGGATCCCGTTGCACGACGTAAACTGTGGACAGCAATTGAAACTGTGTCCCAAAACTGCTCCGTTGTGCTCACTACACATTCACCTTTAAGAAGTATAAGCTCTTGCACATCGTGTGGCAATAATGGTAGATGGCACATTACGATGTATTGGTAACAAAACGCATTTGAAAAATAAATATGAAAGTGGATATGAAGTTTGTTTGCAAATTTCTTCCTCTATTGACAATATTCAGAGCATTGAAAAGTTTTTTGATGATCATTTTCACAATAGTATACTTCGTTAAAACCGAGCTCGACGGTTAATATTCGAGTTGCCTGCAAATAGTAAACTTGCAAATGCTTTTTAGCTTTTGTAGAGCTATGCCAATCAGTTGTAGATAACTGATTATAGTATTTCAAACACATCTATTGAGCAAGTCTTTCTTCGGATCAGCGAAGACGCATAGCAGCAACAAATGTAGCAAGAAAATGCTGATGATTGCGAGAGTGATGATCAAACAAAAAACAGATGTTGTTCTTGTTGTCATTGTTAATTTTGTATAATCAAAAACGGATTATCATAATTATATATATGTATTTTATTATCATTAATTAATTGTTTAATGTGCATGTTTTTGTGATAATTTATTTCGATAAGTGATAGTAAGCTAATTTGTGATTAGCAAATTAGGTTAAACTTTTAATCAACCATCACTTTTTTGATCATATTTGAGATTAAGCTGAAGAAATATATTATTGTTTGATAGTGCTTATTTATTCATCTAAAAAGTTGTTAACGACTTGACTGTTAATACATTTTATAAGTATTTCAAGTACTACTTACTTAAACTTTTACTCTGCACATAGTTTCTAAGGTTGACAAAAAAGCTTTTTTTTCAATAACTATTTCTTTTTATTTTAATTAAACAGACATATCTTAATTATATTAAACTGAGCAACTCCCTTTTTTCATTATTATTATTTACTCAACTTTTTCAAAGTAGCAAAAGTCATTTATTAAGAAAATCTTTTGATGATGCTGAAAGAAAGTATAAATTAGAGTACTAGTGAAGAGTATGTTTCACCATCTTCTTCTATAACTCCTATACAACCTTCTTAACACCATGCCAAAACATCCATATTTGATCAGTTTCTAGTTTTGAATCAACGCAACTTTTGACAAATGAAACGTAAGTTATTAAACACAACACTTCTCATTGTCATACCTTTCTTATTTTTATTCTTGACTTTAATATTTTGAGGTGTTTGAGGCGCGCTTGTTGATTTATAACGTCAAAGTGTCGAATATTCTCCGACATTTTCTACAACAGCCAATTTACAAAGATAATTAGCTTGCTATTATGATACAAATTCTACTGGATATGCTCTCATTGAAGGTTTACAAGAGTGCTCTGTTTTAGAGGCTAATAATGCAACAATTTCATGTGCCGGTGATGAAAGTAATATTCCTGTAAAAGGATTGTGTTATCGAACAAATTTTAATTAGTTGTTTGATTCACAGTTTGTTTCCACATATGGTTCTTTTGTGCCTGTTTTAGTTTGATTACGATCTATAGGTCCAAACTTTTCCATCATTCCATCTTTAGATGAAATTATAATTTTTCAATGACTAACTCGCAAATCAATCATGCCTTCACTTATTTAAAACACACCATCCTTGCAACGTTTGCCTTTAGTTCGCTCAATTTCTATATAGTGTAGTGGTTATGTCTATTTTGTCGGAGAGAACGTATCTTCATTGATATAATATATGAATAGTAGATCTTTGTTATTTAAATATGTAAAGGGCAATACTTTCAAAACGTTACAGTAAGCACAATCTGCAATTGTGCGTAATGCTAACAACTGGGCAATTATTGAAGTTAAATCATTATCGTAGTCACTTTTTGATGTTACTTTACATGTCAATGCAAGTGCTTTACCGTCAATAAAGTAGAAACTTGATCTTTCTTACGCAGGTCAGAATAAATAAGGCACATCAGATATTTACATAATATCCGGTTTTCTTACATTACAGTATCTAATCGAGGAATACTATCTACAACAAATCAGTCATGAGATTAACAAGACTATTATCAATAACGATTATACATCAATTGGTAACACCTCTGTGAACGCAAATTTTGCACATCTTATCGCTAACATGGGATATTCAAAATATCACATATAAAAACTTTTAGTAACTGCAGTTGATGTTTTACCATTTATATATGTGTTTGCATTCCTATACCCATGTACTCAGCTGACTAAAATTATAGTATAGGAGAAATAATGTCGTTTGCGTGAAGCAATGGAAATAATGGGTGTTCGAATAACAAGCTTATACGTATGCTGATTCGTTAACTTCATTTTATTAAACACTCTTCTCTCTCTCATTCAATGCGTCATTCTGAAAAGTTCGTATATAAAAATAAGTAATATGTTTATACTATTTCTGCTCTTTGTTTTGATGACATTCTCATGCGCATCACTTGCTGGAATGTTAGCTGCTACATTTAGTAAATCGAGGATGGCATCATTAATTACCCCGCTGATATTCTTCATTTTTGCGGTTCCGCTGTTTGCCGTACAATAACCTAACGCTGTGGTAACAACAATTTTTTCATTGCTTTCACCTACAGCTTTTGCAGCAGCAGTGAAATGCTTTTTACATCATGAAGCTAATGGTGGATTTGTAAATGGTAGCTGGCACGACATAAATGATATACCATAAATGTTTGTTCCTATCATATTTTTAGCGGTAGATAGTTTACTATATTTTATTATAATGCTATACATTGACGCAGTTATGCCAAAAGATTGAGGTACAGCCAAAAGTCTTTTTTTCTTTATTACGTAACCATATCGTGCATTATTTGAAAAAAGGCAAAGTTCTAAAAAACTAGATTAGTAATATTATCGTTCAAACATAACAGACGGCAGATCGGAAAATGGTATTTTTTAAGAGAATTAAGATATGTGCGCTGCGGTAAATGTGTGTGGACTACGGAAGTAGTTTAGACGTAATGGTAGAAAATTTATTGCAGTGAATAACCTTTATTGACAAATGCGCGATAAATAAATCTCTGTACTTTTGGGTTGCAACGGTGCAGGAAAATCGACTGCAATGAATATGATGACTGGTATGCTTGAAGCAGATGCAGGTGACTGTTATATTTACGGCAAATCAGTACGACAGTAGCTTTCGAAAGTGCGTCAGATGATTGGGTTTTGTCCTCAGCACAACATTTTGTGACCGTAATTGACTTGTCGTGAACATTTGTAATTTTTTGCCAAGATTAAGGGATTAAAGGGGAAGGATTTACAAAGTTCTGTTTACAAACTTCTTTGTGAAACTGGATTATATGATAAAATTGATGCACCATCACACAGTTTATCTGGTGGACAAAAACGTAAACTTTCTATTGCGATTGCATTTGTAGGTCGTAGTCCATTAGTTTTCCTTGATGAGCCAACTGCCGGATTAGATGTTGGTGCTCGTCGATATATATGAGAGTTATTAAAACGTATGTGCTAATCTCATACAATATTTTTAACCACACATTATATGGATGAAGCTGATTTGTTAGGTCATCGTATTGGTATAATGAGTCAAGGAAGACTTAGTTGCAATGGAACAAGTTTTTTCCTAAAATCTACACTCGGTAAAGGTTATAGTCTATGTATATCTCTCGCGCCGAACGTGAATGAGGAAAATGTCTAAAATGTTATTCTCAAAACTATTCCTGATGCTGAGTAAATTGGAATTCATGGTTAAGAAATGCTATATCGATTACCCAAAAGTGCTGTTCCGGCATTTCCTACGCTGCTAAACAACTTTGATGAGGACAAATAAGTTTTAGGCATACGTGGATATTCTTTAGCAGCAACTACTTTATAAGATGTTTTTATGCAAGTGGCTACAGATGAACAAGAACAGATGAATTCATAATAATTGCAAAATAAATAAAACTCTTAATTAAATACAGAAAATGATAGTGATTAGCAAATATAACTAATTTGAACTTCTTACATGTATAATCCGGGATGGCATCGAAACAAATCACAATTTCAATCCATGATTACGAAACGTATGTTCACTTTTTGACGAGATCGTCGGTTGATCTGTTTTCAAATTGTCATGCCCGTAGTGTGTGTGCTTATTTCCATGTTAATAAGTCTTATCAAGTCGAAAAATGTGTTTGAGCTAACGGCAAATGCAAATATATATCCTGTAAGTCCAATAATAGACATGGCTGGATGTAATGATCTTGTTGGTAATCATACTTAGTTTAATGGCTTTCGCGTCAATCATCTACCATTTGTCAATGCACTTAATTTATCTTGATACGAAGTAGACACTTTTCACTTTCAAAAATACTAACGTGTAAGTGGCATACACTGTAATGATAGTAGCACTGTTTGACTTACAAGTAATCCAAAGACTATTGTTCATCTGGTAAATTTGTCGGCACCGCATCAATCTGCCATTTCATTACATTCTTTTTATACTTAACATATAAAACATTTAACAAATTTATCAAGTCAAATACAGTTTTCAATTGGTGTTTTTCCTAATAATGACGTCGAAATTGAATTCAATTAATTAATTTATATTAAAGACAATAAGTTTACAACATCTTAATAGGAGCTATTATTGCTATTCCCTTCACATTATTGCCTTCTAATGTAGTAGGGTGAATTGTGAAAGAGCGAGAGTGTAAAGCGCGTCAAAGCAAAGTGCTGAGACAGGTCTCCATTATTATATATATTGATCAAGTAATCTTGTATTTGATCTCACTCTTTATATAATTACCATGTTCCTGATACTTTTAATACTTGCATGTTTTCAACGTAAAGAATTTACCAGCGAAACTACTATTGGACCAACTATTGTTCTTTTTCTTACGTATGGCTTTGCCAACATTGCGACAGCTTACATACTGCACTTTCTTTTTAAAGATTTCTCATCTGCTCAAAACATAGTAATGGTTTGCAGCTTTGTATAAATCTACTGTTATCGAAATTTTTTCACACTGGCTACGTTAATCCCTGGAGAATGGATATTGTTGGATGACCATGTGTGTACATGGCAATCGAATTTGTGCTGTTTATGGTTACTACTCTAATAGTTGATCATCCAAACTGTAGACTTAATATATAATTTTTTCAATTTAGGAAAAAAGCTGTTGTTCTTTCTGCTGATGTTGATAAGTACAGTGATGAAAAAAGTGACAGTGATGTATAAACAGAAAAAGCTCATATTATATAAGATCAGCATCACGGTATTAATCGTGATATGGTTCGTGTCGTATAGTTGGTGAAGGTGTATGGTAATGGTAAGGTAGCCGTGAAAAATATTACGTTTGGTGTAACCGCTGATGAAGTTTTCGGATTTCTTGGCACGAATGGAGCTGGTAAGACAACCACCATTTCTATTCTCTGTCAGTAGTTTATGCCTACTAGTGGTAGTGCATATATTTGTGGTTATGATATTGTTAAGGACAGTGCTTAAGCGTTACAATGCATTGGATACTGTCCTCAATTTGACGCAACACTCGATTTGTTAACTGTGTAAGAACATCTTTACTTGTATGCAGGCATTCGAGGCATTGTGTCATAACAGCGTACCGACGTGGTATAGGGCTTAATAAAAATGTGTAATTTGATATAATATAAAAAAACCTTAGCAAGCAAATTATCTGGAGGCAACAGACGTAAACTCTCCGTAGCCATGTCTTTAGTTGGAGGACCTCGTGTTGTGTTTCTTGATGAACCATCAGCGGGCATGGATCCCGTTGCACGACGTAAACTGTGGACAGCAATTGAAACTGTGTCCCAAAACTGCTCCGTTGTGCTCACTACACATCACCTTTAAGAAGTATAAGCTCTTGCACATCGTGTGGCAATAATGGTAGATGGCACATTACGATGTATTGGTAACAAAACGCATTTGAAAAATAAGTTTGGAACGGGCTTAGAATTACATATTCGAACAGAAGATAATCTAATGTCTAAAGCATTATAACGTTGAGTTAAAGTAACATTCAGTGATGCTAAAATTATTGAGGTACATGATACTACGC
The DNA here is from genome assembly GCA_028554745.1 of Blastocrithidia nonstop. Classification (NCBI taxonomy): domain Eukaryota; phylum Euglenozoa; class Kinetoplastea; order Trypanosomatida; family Trypanosomatidae; genus Blastocrithidia; species Blastocrithidia nonstop. Next base: position 394,148 of record JAQOTN010000028.1, on the reverse strand, counting down.
TTGTCTTTGCCTTACCATCTACAATACCAGTACGAAACGTTTTTTCTTCCGTATAGGCTGTTAAAGATATTTTTGCTATCATTGACTACAGTGTGTCACAAACATCAATATAGCAAGTTTTCTTGAAAATGAGTGGAGTTTTAGATGATGAAGAAAATCGTTATGATCCGACAATATTAAAGTCTTTCAACATTTAATTCTCGTGCTTTTTAATTTTTTTAATACATTTATCAGCTTATACAATTATCTTATTTCTTTACAGGTATATTAGTCTCTTTCACAATCAATACAATATTTTCATCATTGTTAATTATTATTTGTTTTCAGGAAAAAAATATACTGCTATAAATTTTGATAATTATCACAGCTTTACACTCGGGTGAAAAGTTAAAATGTTAAATTTGATGTATGAAAAATTAATGTGAACAGAAGTGTTTGTAGTTTTCTTTTCATTTTGAAATAATTTTCTTCTGCATTGTCTAATAACAATATGTGTATATACAAACAGTATATAATAGCCTTCTTTTTTTCATCGTTCATATTATTTAGCTCAATGTGCATATTTGTTTATTTATTTTTCAGTTTTTGATAAAGATGTTATTCACTAAAATTAATGTATAGAAGGGAAAAAATCTGATTTAATATGGATTGCTAAAAACGAAATTGATTATTACTGTAAATATATTAATGTTATATTAAAATTACAATGATTAACTGATATATTATTAATTATAACTTATTACGTTATTTTTTTCCGTTTCACATGCAAAAGGTTTTCATATTACTAAAGTGTTCTAAACTTGACAAATGAACCAATTCAAATATAAGTAGATATGTTGAAATTTGATAGATGTTGCGGTAAATTTTACAGATTAAATGTTCAAAGGAAAGTATAATGGGAAAAAATACCACAATGGTGATTTACATGATGTTGTAAGGCGAGCAATTAACGTTGGTGTAAATGGTTTATTGATCACTGCTGGTACATTGCAAGACTCTAAACGTGCTATTCAATTATGCACTTAGTTAAACTAATCTTCGTAATTCAAAAATCGTATTCACTGTCTCTCCACGGTTGGCTGCCATCCAACACGATGTAACTAATTTTTGACTGATCCTGATAAATATATGTAATAACTCGAAAATCTGATTTGTGTTCATTCAGTTCATAGCGGAGGATGCGTAGCAGCAATAGGATAAATAGGTCTAGATTACGATCGTGTTTAGTTTTGTCCCTCTAAAGTTCAGTAAAAGTATTTTAGAAAACAGCTGCTTTTGTCATAAAAGTATGATCTACCAGTATATTTGCATAATCGTAACACACAGGGTAAGTTGTATTAAATTATAACACAATATAAATAGTGTGTAGCATGTGGTGGTATTGTGCATAGTTTCACTGACTCCTATGATTAAGCGTTACGTCTAATAGAATTAGGTTTATATATAGGTGTAAATGGATGCAGTTTAAAAACCTAATAAAATTTAAATGTTGTTAAACAGATTCCTGTATAAAATATTATGATTTAAACCGATGCTCCGTATTGTGAAATGCGTAATTCACATTCATCATGACATCTTTTAAGTGAAAACATTGCCTAATCCAGCAAAACTTCGTAATCTATTGTACAGTTATTAAGCAACTTTCCCACAAGAACACGACGTAATTATTAGGCTGGATCAATGGTCAAAAACCGAAATGAACCTTGTCATCTTTTAAATGTTTTTCAAGCTTTGTATAAATTGCATGAAGGTTAAAATTACTCTCTTCAAACGTTTGCGAGAAAGCTGACTGAAAATACACAAAAAGTATTTCCATTTTTTTCAACTACTAAGTCAGAGTCTTAACAATTTCATGAAACACCTTTGAGTAATAGCGTATAACAGAGAAAATCTACACACATATATAGTTAAACATATGTATAACATTTTAATCTTTTTGAGATATATGTGTTGTTGCAAAATTAAAATTATTTAAGGTTTTTTCGCATTTCTTTAAGCAGGAAAATTTATGATAGACATTTATGTGTCTTAAACAATAATGCGATATTTTACTTTTTGATTAGTGTAAGTAAATTGAATCGTTTTTATTTTTAAAGAAATTTTTATTTAGTTATTAAGTTTATGATATTATTTAATTTAATTTTATTTGAGTTTGCCGCTACAAAAATATTTTTTTAATTATATTTAAGTTTTACTCATTTCAATTACTTAAATAATGGGTCGCCGTAGACGAGGCTGCTCTGCAAAAGCATGTAACAGTATATAATCATAAAGATATTTAGCGCATCGCTTCAAGAGTGATCCTAATAATGCTAGTTCCACTCCCGTTTCACATTTCTCCGATAGTGCAGAATTACGTTAGAAATAATGAATGTTGTTGAGTAGCGAAGATGTTTCCTCAGTATTCACAATTTCTTCTGGTGGCACATTCGTTGACCGCTTTTTTTCTACACTAAAACGGACTACGCAGCAAAAGATGCGTGATTGATTTGGAACTACGTTATAAATGCTTATTCCATTACTCTTTGTTATTGGAACTATTGTGTTGTGAGCTGCGTTTGGAACAGATTTTTATAATTAAGCAAGCTTATTAAGCTATGATAAAGCTAGTACAGCTATTGAGCCTGCATATTATCAGGTAATGGTTTGTAATAATGTGTCAATGGGCTTAATTTAGGGACTTAGCAACTGCTCTGAAGCCTCTTTTCCTGTAGATTGCAGTGGTGATGAATCCACATTACCCGTTCACGGGTTGTGCTATGATGCAACTGTCACTGGCAGCGGCGTAATAGGAACATTTTTGAACTCTTTGACAGGTTCTGCAGTGACCGCATTGCCTTTAGACACTATAATTATCCATCAATGAATGGCTCGTAAAACGTTATCCAATCAACCTGCAAACGCTGCAAGTTCAACGCTTACAACTTCAGGATTAGCCTCAAATACTCGTATGGATGCAATTTTATGCTCAGGAAATTTGTACTTTACACCATAAAATAATATTCCAACAAATTTGTTGTAATATTTCGAAAATAATTCTTTATACTTCAAGTATGTTAATGGCGGTATTTACAAATCCCTTTAAGATGTAAGTTAACATGTGAAATTAGCAAAGGATTTAAATTGAGCAATTATTTAAATTCACTAATTCTCCGCGCACAACTTTAATGTGACTATACACATGAACTTATCAGCATTACCCTCCCTTACGTCTATAATAGATATACGTTACCCTGGTGGATTTCAGTATGATAGGGGTGAAATGTATATAGCATCAGGTTTTTCCTCTATTCAAAAAATTCTCTATGAGTATTACATGGAGTTATATTTCCCACAAGTTCAAATTAATTCTATCCATCCATATTTAGTATCGTTTGGTTATGTAAAATATCAATCAAACAAACTTTTAGATTCTGCTTCATCTTTAGTAGCCTTTATATTAGTCCTATCTTTTTTATATCCAGTATCACAGCTAGCAAAAAAGATCGTTCTTTAAAAATAATTGCGAATTCGGTAAGCTGTTCTCATAATGGGCTTGAGTAACTCAGCTCTGTATCTTTCTTGATTTGTCACTTACACGCTTCAGTATTTTGTTTAGTGTGTAATTATTAGTCTATTACTCAAATCGACCTATGTACAAAAAAGTAATGCATATATTATATTTGGTTCTTTTTACATCTTTGCGCTGACAACAATTCCCTTATCGGGCATAATAGCATCGTTCTTTAGCAAGGCTAGATTAGCTTCTATGTTAAGTCCTTTAATTTATTTTGCAATGTCATGTCCTATATTTGCATTTTCTACAGCATCTTCTGCGGCAGTTATTGGAACTTCAATATTCTCACCTACCGCCTTTGCTCAAATTTTGTCAAATATATTGACCATAGAAACTAGTGAAGGCTTTACATAGAGCACATGAACTTCAAAATATTTATAACCTCAGCCGTAAGTGATTTTGATAATGCTTGGTGTATAGTTCGTAATTTATTATTTGCTAATGTTATACATTGACGCAGTTATGCCAAAAGATTGAGGCACAGCCAAAAGTCTTTTTTTCTTTATTACGTAACCATATCGTGCATTATTTGAAAAAAGGCAAAGTTCTAAAAAACTAGATTAGTAATATTATCGTTCAAACATAACAGACGGCAGATCGGAAAATGGTATTTTTTAAGAGAATTAAGACATGTGCGCTGCGGTAAATGTGTGTGGACTACGGAAGTAGTTTAGACGTAATGGTAGAAAATTTATTGCAGTGAATAACCTTTATTGACAAATGCGAGATAAATAAATCTCTGTACTTTTGGGGCATAACGGTGCAGGAAAATCGACTGCAATGAATATGATGACTGGTATGCTTGAAGCAGATGCAGGTGACTGTTATATTTACGGCAAATCAGTACGACAGTAGCTTTCGAAAGTGCGTCAGATGATTGGGTTTTGTCCTCAGCACAACATTTTGTGACCGTAATTGACTTGTCGTGAACATTTGTAGTATTTTGGTAAGATAAAAGGTTTACGTGGGCATTAATTATAATAAAGCATTTTACTTATGTTAAAATAAGTAGATTTATTAGATAAAATTGATGCACCATCACACAGTTTATCTGGTGGACAAAAACGTAAACTTTCTATTGCGATTGCATTTGTAGGTCGTAGTCCATTAGTTTTCCTTGATGAGCCAACTGCCGGATTAGATGTTGGTGCTCGTCGATATATATGAGAGTTATTAAAACGTATGTGCTAATCTCATACAATATTTTTAACCACACATTATATGGATGAAGCTGATTTGTTAGGTCATCGTATTGGTATAATGAGTCAGGGAAGATTACATTGTTCTGGTAGCAGCATTTTTTTAAAATCCCGTCTTGGTGTTGGTTATAAATTAAATATTTCTGTCGCTCCTGATGCTGATGCTGAGTCTATTGATCGATTAATTGTTTAACTTGTGCAAAGTGCTCAAGCGTCAAGTTATAATGGTAGTTAGATAATTTACAAATTACCCATGGCGGATGTTTAATTATTTCCCCATTTACTTTCGGGTCTGTAAGATTACGGTCAAAATGCAGGCATACGTGGATATTCTTTAGCAGCAACTACTTTATAAGATGTTTTTTTGCAAATCGCTATTGATGACATGTATCATCAGACCGATAAAAACCAACATTAATAGCACAATGGCAAAGTTTTACAAAACCATATCAATTAATCAAGTAACAATGAATCTATCTGATAATGTTCATTTGTTTACTCCTTTACAGCTCAATTATGATCTCAATTTTATTCCTTGATGTGTAAGCGATGATGAAATGCATTAAGAGATCGACGTATGCAATGTTTTCAAATAGCATGCCCCGTTATTTGTATTCTACTGGCAATGTGTTTTACATTAGTCAAGTTTTCCTCTGTAGGCAGTATTAATTTATCGTCAGATATGTTCAAAGATTAAATTGAAATGTAAATCTCTAATTGTCAATCACACTTTAATCTATCTCAAAATAAACTTTTAAATAACACCAAGGTGAATGACCGACATTTTCTCTCTGGTTTAGATATGTCTTGATATACTATCGACAGGTTTAAAGATCATCGTCAGCCTCGCTACACTTCAATTTTTTGCGATGATACTAATTTGCAGACGCTCGTTCCACAATAACACTCTGCCACATTCCTCTTCTACAACACTTCGGCTTACCATGCAAGCGGGCTAGTAATGTCACAGTTGTACCAAGCGATCGCTAGCACCGCTGACAGTGTACAAAACCGCACGTTTATTACAACCTCATCAGCCATGCCTCAAACATCGAGTGATATCAAGATGCAAAGCGGTGTTCAGACAATCCTAATCGGCGCTATTGTTATGATACCATTTACGTTTTTACCATCTAATCCTGTTGCATGAATTGTAAAGTAGAGGGAGTGCAAAGCATTGCATTTACAAAATATTTCAGGTTTGCATTTTTATATTTACTGGCTAAGCAATTTTTTGTTTGACATGAGCGCATATTTGTTGACAATGTTTTTAGTGATTATAATCTTTCTTTGCTTTGATCGCAAAGAGTATGTCGGTAAAGATTCTATTGGTCCAACTATCGTAATTTTATTATGTTATGGGTTGTGCAGTACCGCTATGGCGTATATACTTAGCTTTCTATTTAAAGAACATTCGTCCGCTCAAACTATTACGATGGCAATAAATTTTGTCACAGGTTTTATGCTTGTGATGATGGTGTTTATTTTGTCGTTGGTAGACGCAACTAAAAATGCGTCATAAAAGTTGCGATTACCATTTCGCCTTGTCCCTAGTTACTGTGTTGGTGAGGGTATTATTAATTTAGCAATGAACAGACAAAAATAAATATTACAACAAGGTAAGTCAGCGTGAAGTTTTGACGTTGTTGGGTGACCATGTATATATATGGCTATATAGTTTCCCGTTTTTGTAATTTGTACATTGATATTTGATCATCCGTCAAGGAGAAAATTAGGTCAGCGTGGTGATTATCATAGAACAGCGCGAGCATAAATAATTTAAGATGAAGATAGTGATGTGGAGGATGAACGTTTAGCAGTATATTAGCAGTAAGATCGATCGTATAACGAAGATATTGTTCGTGTAGTCGATTTACGCAAAGAGTATAGAAACGGCAAAGTGGCTGTTCGCAATCTTGCATTCAGCATACTACCTGACGAAGTTTTCGGATTTCTTGGCACGAATGGAGCTGGTAAGACAACCACCATTTCTATTCTCTGTCAGTAGTTTATGCCTACTAGTGGTAGTGCATATATTTGTGGTTATGATATTGTTAAGGACAGTGCTTAAGCGTTACAATGCATTGGATACTGTCCTCAATTTGACGCAACACTCGATTTGTTAACTGTGTAAGAACATCTTTACTTGTATGCAGGCATTCGAGGCATTGTGTCATAACAGCGTACCGACGTGGTATAGGGCTTAATGGTTATATGTGACATATAATAATATCGTAACATTGTCGCAAGCAAATTATCTGGAGGCAACAGACGTAAACTCTCCGTAGCTATAGCTCTTATCGGTTCACCCCAGGTAATACTTCTTGATGAACCATCAGCGGGCATGGATCCCGTTGCACGACGTGGGCTGTGGGTCACAATACAAACTATAGCTCGTTATTGTTCGATTGTGCTAACTACACATCACCTTTAGGAAGTAGAAGCTCTTGCAGACACTGTAGCGATTATGGCTAATGGAGCATTAAGATGTATTGGGGATAAAATTCATTTGAAAAATAAATATGGTAGTGGTTTTGAAATGAGTATACGTATTTTAAATATATAGTTGCGATATGACTTACACAAATTTATTAAGTAAATATATCCCACTGCTATGCTTAATTAGTATAAAGGTCAGCGTTTCATTTACGCTTTACCTCAATAAATTCGTTTATCCGAAACATTTCAAATTTTGCAAGATAACAAAGAACGTTTTACCATTACAGACTATAGTGTGTCCCAAACATCTATTGAACAAGTCTTTCTTCGGATTAGTGAGCATTAATAATTACTTATTTCACTGGGAATAGACAAAGCAAACAGTTAGTTTACACAAAGTCATGCAACATTACATCATTATAATGGAAATTCTACTGTGAAGCGTAGGTCTTAACGATAAGGAAAAATGGTCGATGTCAAAGATGATGACAGTGATTAGATCGAAAATGAATGTGAAACTTCAAAGCATAAGATTGTTTTGAACAAACATTAAAATAGATAACGTAACATCTTGTTACCACCAACAACAAAACCATAAGGCTACACTTAACGTTAATAAATGAATAATGGTAACGATGACAATTTTTGTCAATAAACGATGCACTATAACTTAAATGAAATTTACGGCAACTACTACCATGATGATGTTAATGCATCCAACGCGGTAGAAAATGGGGAAGTAAATAATGATTGCGCTGATGATTATTATTACAATGATAACAATATTTACGATTACTATAAAGAAACTGATTGTGATAAGGTGTCAGCATTTTCGCAAAATAATGAGTCAAACAATGTAAAAAGCAACCTAAATATCAACAACACAAGCAATGACTATTATTCTCAATTTGACAGTCAATATGCAAATAATTTATATGACAATATAAATTACAATTAGACTTATGCACAATATTCACCATACATGTAAAAAGAAGTCAATCGAATTCATAATAAAATAAAAATATGTTAACAACCTTTCTAGTTTTCCTATACAATTCTGAAAATTTGCTTTTTTATTTTACATACAACCTTTGATACAAAGTTTATTAACTAATTTTTACGCACAAACTAACTGGATGATAAATTACGAAAACAATTTTTTCGCTACAATTTAAATTCAAGTACAATTATCATGTTTATTTTTCTTCATTTTTGTTTAAATGCTGTTGTTGTTGTTATTTTGTTTTTCCAAATATACGTATTACCTTCACAATACTAACGTTTAAACAATATCTTTCTCTTTTCGTCATATGACGGCATTTGTATAAGTATAATTTGATTTGCAAATTAGTAAATTTATGTATATTTTTTCGCTGATAATATCTGACTTTTACTTAATTTATTATTTGTAATTTCCTCATAATGTTTTATCCAGTTATTCATAAGGTTATTTATTACTTTCTTTATTTATTTATTGATTTATTTATCTTGGGGGTTTTTTTGCAAATGTGCACAGTTTTTTGTTCTTCCTTTCAGTTTTGTGAGCATCCATGAATTGGAAGTAAGCTAACCCATTATAAAAAAAATTATTATCACTATTTATTCTATTATTTAATTTATATTTATTTTTATTTCCGCATATCATGTCAACATACATTCTATTATTTTTATGTTATTACAGATTTTTGTCTTTTTTTTACCGAAGCCTGATCTTATTTAATTTAGTTTTCTAAGTTACATTCTAGCTATTCAAGTGAACATTTACATCCATTTCAGCACTAATATTGTCTGCAATTTTCTTTTTTTTAAATTAAAAAAAATTACATTCGTTGCCATTCTTTTTCGCTATCACCTTCTTTTCCGAACTGTTATATTAACGTCTTATCTATAATAAACTTATTACATGGTTATACAAATACAAGATTATACATGATTATTAGTTGATAGAAAAAAAATTACGAAAGTAATGTAAATTGATTGACACCAACTTTTTTCAGATGTATTTATTAAAGTATTCAACTATTTATAAATTCACATGTTCAGCAAATGTTAAAATATGTTATATGTAACTTACATTAAATAAATTTTACTTTTTTAAACTTTACGTGAAATATGTGTTTTCATTCGTCATTGATGTATATGTATTTTTACAACCTTACTCGTCATGCATATAGGGCGGAAAAAAATAGCTTCTGTAGATAAGTTAAATAGTCGTGATGTCAGATTTGCATAACTTAATCTTATCATTTTTATTTTATTTTTGCAAATGTTTTCTTTGTTATTGCTTATGTCTATTCTTTTTTTTATTTCAAAGTAGGAAAAGTACATAGATAAATTATTTCTTTCAAATCATAACAATAACTATTATTTTCAAAAAGAGAAAATAATTTATTTTTTTTCTTTATATAGTACATTAGGTGAAGTAGGTAGCTCAAGAATTTACATTGTAGTGTGTTGTTGTTGCTGTTGTTGTTGTTGTTGTTGTTGTCGTCGTTGTTTTAGCCTGAAATATTTTTTGAAATGTCAACGTTTTAACAATAGAAATAGTAATCAAATTGCAACTGTTTGGACAATTCTGTGCTGTAAAATGAATTGTAAGCACTCTCGTTGAATGAGTTGAAAACTCACATTAGTCGATGCAAGCGACTTTTGCAGTACAGAGCACTTCTTGATAGACTTCCTGATAAAGGACAAATAATAAAGGATAGATTTTAATGGTTTGTCTCATAATAAAGGCGCAGGTAAAGAAATTGTTCGTTAAATAGTTGTAATCAAAACAGCTCAGGTGAAACACTAAGTGATGACGTAAGTACATCACAACATGACACAAATGCACTTGCAATCGATTTCAGTAATAACATCTAAATAGAAAAAGGACGAATTAGTCATTATAATCAAATCTATTAACTGCAACTTATGTAAAAATACAAGGATCGTGAGGTTGCCGTCTAGGCAACAGTCCGACGTGCTTTCGGATCGACACTGAGTGAAACAGAAATTGCAAAAATACTGAATAGTGTGCCTAACAATTATTTTCTTACGTACAGACAAACATGTGAAAGAGCCAAATAGACAATTTAGCAAATGCGAGAAAATGAACTTCAATGTTTACTAAAAAATGTCGAAATAGATGTGGATGATAAGATTTGCAATAACAATAGAGATTAACATTAAAATATTAATATTAATAAAAATTGTTTTTCATGCATAGTTTGCTTTCGGCGATACTTTCAGAAATTGTGCTTTTTTCCAAACACTGTCGTTGTACAACAAATCAACTATTTAGCACATATGAATGCATATATATATATATACGTGTGTATATAATAATTTTCTCTTTTAAATATGAATGTTTTTAATTACTTAAATTGCTCGTTTTTTCTGAAGAAAGGATTTAATAATTCATTTGTTTACTTTTTTTTTGTAGTCATTCAACTTTTTAAATAATAATAACTTTAATTATTGTACATTACTTAAATTTTTCCTCAAAAAAAAAAAGTTTTTTGAATTCGTAATTAGAATAATTCTTTTTTTTATTTATAAATATCTTATATTTCCCCCAAATGTGGCAAGTGATTCGACAAGCTCAAGGTCTTTCTCCAAACAAGAGTGGTGTAGAATAATTGAACAAGGTAGAACGCTTCGAGTTCAATCGATAACGTTTATTATTACATTAAGTACGTTCATTTATTCCACATATAAATAAATGTGTATACACAAAATGTTATAATTCGTTACGATTCGAAAAGCTGAGGCGTTGATTAATTGACGAAGATATTAATATTCGTATTCAGGCTCTTGACGAAGTTTTGAAATTGTTCAGCGAGCGTCGCTAGAATTGTGTGGAAAGTTTATGCTACGACTTCTTAACAATTCTCTTGACCATGCTTTGCAGTTAATCTGAGTATGTACAGGCTCGACTTCGCGCTGCAACTATTTTATAAATTTAACTGAAAGAACGATCTGCACAATTAAAGTTTTTATAAATGTAAAATGAAGTTGTTAACTTGAATTGTAGCTCTCTATGTGATCGTCTTCTTTGTGTGTTGACTTTTGAAAATTAAGCTATCTCGTTCAGTACCAATAAGTGTGTTGATAAATTTCAACATTTTAATTCTGTAATACACCAGTATGATAGTAATGATGATGCTGATGATGATGATGGTAATAATAAAAATAGTAATACTGATGACAGCAAAAATAATACCAATGGAAAAGAAAGCAATAATTTTATAAAAATGAACAAATGGTCGTGTAACAAATATATGACATGTGCGGATATTAACAATGGCAGAAATGAATGTCAAAGAATTCTTCCTAATGACGGGGAGATGAGTAAAAGTACTATTTACTATCAGTTATAGCAAAAGCGTGATTTGTTTGCAATGGTGTTGCGAGTAATCATTGCTTGTCACTCTCGTTTCAACAACTTTTAAATTACTCAGATTTTCGTAAGACACAAGGCAATAGGATGTCTGCTTAAACTTCTTATTACATATCAATGCCGTAAATAATGTGTAGACGATGAAAATAATCAAATTCTGTTAGCAACTATCTGTGCAACGTTTATTCCATTATTTGATGTAAAGTAAAGCGTGTTATAATTCATCTAATTAGATGGTGTTCGCTTAATTTCTGACATGCTTCGTTAGTGCTCAGTTTGTGAAAAAAACAAAGCTTATTGTTGCACTTCGTAAAAGCAGCTTAAGAATTATTAATAACTTAGAAATAGTGATTAAACGTGTGATAAAAGTAATGCTGGTTTATAAACTAAAAATACTAGTTCAATGTTAATTGCACACGTTGCGTAAGTATTGAGCAGAGTTTGTGAGTGTGTTAGAGGTAGGCGAGCAGCATTTTAGGCTCGCACATGCTAAGTATTATTTCCGTTTATTCACCATGAAAACCTCACCGTGCGAGTTGAAGTGCATGCAGCTTTAGCTCAGTTAACTGTTTTAAAAGAAAATAAAGAAATAATAGTTTCACAGCCGCAGTATTTGTCAACAATTAAGAAAGTCCTTGAGTGTGAAGATGAACGAGATGTGCTCATGTTTTTTGTTAAGACAATTACTAATTTAGCGTAACTTCCATGTGCCAGATCTACTCTTAGGAAAATGTGTCTTTAGCGATTACACATTATTCTGTCGTTAAGTGGAGATGACAAAACATTGCAAACAGCTATTAATGTCGCACTAAGTTTACTGGAAAATGTTCATTAATGTATTAAAAAAAATTTAAATTAAAATAACGAAATAAATTTGTATATATATATATATATATATATGTATTTTAACACGTAGATGTTTACATGTATATATTTGTCCGTCTATACTATGTAAACAAATATTATTTTGTTTTTTGATAACCAAACATATGTACTAATAATTTATTTTTTGTTTTTTATAATAGTAGATATTTCAAAGCTTGATAATTTCAAAGTTAAATATACGTTGATGTACGATCGGTTTGTACCTATGCTAACCTTTTTTCGCAAAACATTCCTATTAATAATCCTGTTAATATTTTTTTATTTTTGGCCATCTTACATTAAAAAGTTTCAGAAATTTTTGTCTTGATTGGTATTTATCACAGTTTTGTTTGCTTGTTTTTCCTCATTACAATGGAAAAATTTGGATTTTATAACATTCTCGATGTATATTTTTTGTTAAGCAAATATACATTTTAAATGTATATACAATCACATGTGATTATTTGACTATTATGTTTATTATAAGTATTTGCAGTGGTAATTCAATATTCTTCAAATCATAAATAATAACTGCTGTTATTGTATGGTCACTAAAAATTTATCATGCTAATGCACATGCACCTGTGTTTATTTAGTCTATGTTATTTGATTGCAGAAGTTTATTTTAATTTTTTTATAGTATCCGATTAATTTATTTGGTTTTTTTTTCAATAATTGTAGTCAATATTTGCATTATTATCAATAAACGATAACGTAATGTCATTGCGGAATTAACAGATGTGTAAAACGTCAAAATCAAAGGAATTGAGTGACCATTCGTAGTAATCACCGCAATTACAATAAAATCAACATTCATCTTTACCGCATCAAATACAGTAATAATAACACTTTGAAAGTGTGAAAGAAGAAAAGTTACAGTTGCATTTAGGTCAGAGGAATTTGTTTTGTGCATTTGATCAACCAAACCTTTGCAAGTTACTCCTAATGTTTATTGTTTTCATGGATAGTTTAGTTAGTGTATCAAATGTACCTGTAATGTTAGCTCAAGCTAAACACATTTCATTTTCATCAGGGGAGGCACTTGCACTATTTCAGCTCACATATATAATACCACAACTATTTACAACATTTGCAGTATAATATATCGCTATTAATTGAATCAATTCGTAAACAATGTTATGCTGGTCATTGATATGTTCCGTTCTGAGTACGTATTGTGTTGCGTTAAGCATGAAATGAAACAACGTATTCTATTTTTACGTTTCACGTTTTATACAAGGTATGGGCAAACATGAAAAAGTTTTGTCACAGTTATTAAACGTAAAACTGTAACATATAGGAGGCAAAGGTAATGTATGCAATGTGAAAAGATGTGTTGTTTTTGGCATGATTGCAGGGATGTGTTTGAGTGGGTTAGGTGGTGATATTATACAAGACGTCACACAGCTTGCCTTTTATTTCACTTTTTTGTAAATGACAGTGTTCTATACATCCATTATCTTATCGCTCAAATTACAAAAAAATAGTAATGATTTAAAAAAGTAAAGAAATTAGAATTCTTAGCTTTACGCAAACAATAAAACAGTAAAAGTTAACAAACCAGTGCTAACAGTTAAACCGTATTTTCTTTGAGTAGAGAAGTTGTTTGCTACTTACCTTGATTGTTTTTGTTGTCACAGCTAAAGCGTAGATTATGCTGGTAAAAAAAAACTGATACATGTATTGACGCTAGTGGAGGTGTTATTAACAGCAGGAGTGCATCAATGTACGTATCAGTTTAAAAAGCGGCAGTTTAACATCTCTTACACGTTTATCGGTTGTCACCTTGGGTTTAACATTATTGCACAAAACTACTTGACACCACGTTATGTATAATTTTGAACATCGACGATGAAAGTTTCAGCGTGGACGTTGCAAGAGATTTGCTTTGTGCTATTGTCATCCGCGTGTTGTATTACATTTTGATCGTCTATGAACAGTACAACATTTTACTTGCTCAGTTATTTTTTGGTTGATATGCCTACTAGCATTGTGTGCGATTTAATTGGCAAGTAAATAACGAGTTCATTCTGCAAGGATGAAGATCGGGCATTCGCTGGTAAACTGCTTCTACATTTTACATTATTCGTGAAGCTGATGAGCGCTCCTGCACGGATTATAATACTTGAACGCTTATCGACGGAACCATATGTAATGATAATAGCGTCGTTGATTACACCATGCATATATATTGCGATGTGAGTAATACACCGGTTAATTAAGAATGTCAGAAACTCTGAGTTGTGCTCAAAAAAAAAGTAGTAACCCGATATTCGGGGAGTAAAAAATCATAATTTAAGATTTGAATAATAACGCGTGCCATTATTTATTTTTGCTCTTGCATCATTACTTTTTTTTTATCATCATACATAAAAAAATTTCATACACATATATTGTAAATCTTTTTTCTAAAATTAATTTTTTTAAAAAACGTTTTCATTGCTATAAAGCTGTTGTTTTTTTGAGTATGTTTTCGCATATACATGCATTTACACGTACATACATAATAATGTGTTTGATTTACATCCTTTTATCAATTTATGCATGCTCTTGATTACACGATATAATTGATGTTAAACCTTGTGTATGTAAATATATAATAATATGTGTATTTATTTTTTTATAAACTTATTATACTTTTATGTTGTAAATTAATTTATCTCACCCAATTATTTTGTTGTCATTTACACTCGTGTGTATGCATCTTAACTAAAGGGAAGGGTGTTTTTTATTTTTATTTATAATATTGTTACAAAATAGATAAGGTGCTTACGTTATCATTGCTCTCGTTACTGCTGTTGTTGTTATTGCTGTTGTTGTTCTAATATTTTACCTTTCCGCCCTGGTACTAGTATAATAAAATCAGCTGACTAATTGTTGAAATAAACAATTTTGTTCACAAGCACATTGGTAATTTTGACACCTATTGTCAAATATGTCAACGTCTGCTACTGATTCTGACTAAGCTCAATCCGCAACGACATCTGCACAACAGTAATTTAGACCATTTACATTTCTCTTAACTACAAATACTCCGAATAACGTTAACATTAAGACTATACAACAGTTTTTTATGCACAACAAAACACGTTTTACACAAAAAGTATACGTGATTGATGCTAACGTCGTCTTACAAAAATTTATTTAACAGTAAAACTTGACAAAGTAAAAGTAATAATAATCTCAACCAAACAAAAGAACTCATTCCTCTCGTAGTCGCACTGCTAGCGGTCATTCTACGCGAAAGGCTAATACACAATCACCTACTCACAACTATGCTACTGCGAGTAACCAAGATGAGCAAAATAACAAGAGTTTGGTTAAAGATATAAATAGTTTTAATTGTCACTTTACACCTGTCGCTGTAGCTGTGCGTGCGGAATATTAGCGAATTAAGTTAGAGCTTGAAAGTGCACAGAAGAGAAAAAAAAATGAATACGCAAAACGGTTAACGTAGTTAATAAAAGAATATTAAGAAGAAGGATTAAAGTAAGTAGATGCTCGCTAATCAGCTACTAAAGATTTATTATCTGATACTAACAGTAGTAATGACAATATTAATGTCAATGATAGTGACGGTGATGGTGATGTTAATGATGATACTGATGATTATGATGATGACAATGTTATCGCTAGTACTGGTGATATAATCAACTGCAAAAAAAAATACCTTCAACAATTGTAAGTGTAATTGTTTGGCACAGAAAGTCATAGTTTATTATGTGATCCTAATAATTACTTTACTGTTAACATGTAGCCTAATCAATTAATAGTTACCGGAGTTGACAAAAGCACAATTACCCATTGTCAGGTAACAAAAGATGAAAAAGTACATGTGAATAACACATAACTGTCACTGAAATAAAATCACAACATTGTACAGCTAATTTTGTGCATAATTAATTACCCCGATTCTGCTGAGGATATTATTGATTTATACAATGTGGGAGTATAGCTGGCATGTATAATAAATGTTTAGTCTCTAATACCACTTCGTACATCCGCAGCCGCAATATAACGACAAAGAAATAGCTTTGACGAAAATGATGAAGGCGCACGAAAAAGTGAAGATGAAAATATTCAGTTCAAAGGAAAGCAACGAAATGTCACCAACAGAGTTGGTAACTCTAACAATTCTTACAAACAGTCAAATAATAATCATAGTAACAATTTAGTGAAAAATAATAAAAAGAATATCAAATCAAATGTTACATCTGCAAGTAATGTTAATAATGATGTTATTGCTAATAATAAAACAAAAAATTACAACGGTGCATGCTCTGCCTCTCTTATTGAAGAAGTAAACAACCATGTCAACGCTGGGATATTAAGTCATACCTTTTCACAGATAGACCGCGTACGTATATACAAGTATGTTTTTCAGACATCATAAACTGTTAAATCAAATACTGCTAATATCAAAGACAATAACGAAAAATCACAGGTAGTGTTGCGTCTGGTTACGTCTGAAAAAAATGCGATGTAATAGTTAATAGAGTTAGTACGTAAACTTTACACAGAGTGAACAAAGTTTAACAAGTGAAGCGCTCAACGTGAAGTGTTTACTACACCTCTTTACACACCTTTGCAGGAAGCTGTGTAGAGCGATGCATCATCTTCTCTTACATATGAGATGCAAACTTCGTCATAAAAAGTTAGCAACCCTCACAAACTATTTCAAAGAATTACAGGAAGTGGTAGTAGCGACAATAAAATGTCAAAACCGACGTAGACTCGGCGCTAAGGTTGTAAAAAAATTACCAGTGCTGACAGCTCCAATGAACTAAACATCACGCAACTTACACCAACTGGAAGTCGTAAAGGTCAGTGTGCAAGTCATGACTGCACTACATTGACAAAAATACGTAGCACAAAAGTAAATCCAGAAACAATGAATGAGGTTAAAGTATTGTGTAGTGTATATAACAATTAGATGTGTAAACTGAAAACATGCATGCCAGTTACGACAGCACTAGCTCACGTTGTTCGCGCATGTGTGAAACAGATTTTGTGGTGCATGTTGAACCTCGAATGTGAGAAGTAAGCAAGCAATGGTCAACAAACTCAGCATGAAAAAGAGATGTTAACTTAAAATACCACTGATCTTCAGAATTGTACTACTAACGATGGTATCATTAATAGTAACAATATTAACAAGAATAATAATAATAATAATAATAATAACTATAACGCTACTAGTATTACTTTAATTACGAAAACTGGCCCGTCCATCCTGAACGCTAATCAATCTGAGCATATGAACAATATAGTAGAGTGTAATGGAGTTTCTACATTTGTATTACCAACAGCACAACAAAGACGAAATGAAGAAATGCTAAAAGAATGCGACGAAATAAGAAACTACTGTGCTTCATTTGATACAGATGCTGTTAAAATGAACTGTAATGAATATAATTAATAATTATCTAATAGTGTAACATATTAAAAGTTAGTATAAGAGATTCGCAGCGATGCATACTTTGACGGTGTAGTATCACATAAGATTAATCTAAATACATAAAATTACAGTTCGCCGCTTTTAAGTAAAAGGTAAAACACAGACGCTAATTCTGTACGACCTTGCACATAATATTCTAGCACCAGCGCGTAGAATGAAAACTCAGGGATTAAAATTTAGCAACGTAAGCTGCCGCATTCACTTGAATTCAGTGTGATGACCTTTGCAACACCATCAAGTTTACCACAGTTTGCTTCCTTGTTAAACTATTGTTGAAGGGAGGCATTAAAACTTGCAAAGAAAACAAACGAAAATGACAATGACGAGTAATAATAGTAGTAGTAGTAGTAATAAGAAGAGGAAGAAGAGGAACAAGAAGAAACGTAAGTAGATGGTGATGATGCTGATGGAAGTGATGATGAAACCAGTAAAAGTAATTAACTGGAAATCAAAAGCCGAAGCATTAAACAATCATAAACGGCAACTGTAATTAAATTGCTAATAGTATAAAAAAATAAAATTTGCAGATAGCATCACAGACGCCAACGGTTGATTATTAATTTCTGCTACACACTTTGTGACGCCAACGATTGCTAACGTAATATATTTTCAAGTACATCATCAAACAATTTCCTTTACAGTAAGTGATTGGCGAGCGAAACAGTTAATTGTAACGATGCTATGCCGCCATAAAAGAGGTAGAGTAGATATACATGAATTCAATAAACGATTTCAAAGTAACTGTTACTCGATAAGCAGCTAATACACGACACATTAATTGTAAGTTGTAAATACCTTTCGACGCGTTGGTAGAAAAAAGGCGTGATCAGTAGATTAGTGTAATCACTGATAACGACCAAAATAACAATGTCAATACGATAAATAAATTTTGCTCACGTGCCACAAACAATAACGTTTCAGCGGGTAGTCTGACGTCAACTAAACCGTAGACATCAACTAACAAAATGTATTTCATGTTCAACATCTACGATGAAGCTGCAAATGAAGTAAATTTATAACGGCAGCCTCTTGCTTTATCAGGCAAATCAATTTGTTTAGATGAAAGTTTGTAATAAACTACCGAGGTGAACAAGTGCAATCTGTATGTGCAAAATGATAAACAAAATTGTACACACAAACCATGTTCAGCTAACTCATATTTGCACAGTCATGTTCGAAATGATATAATTTTACCCAGTATTTTCCATCTCATGTCGGAGGTGATTGTAGACAATATCGAGGAAGTAATGGCCACTGCCTACAGAGAAGCTGTGGCTGAGGCCAAAAACAGAGCACGAGTGTAGTATGAAAATACACTTAATACACGACACAAAGCTGGGGCCAAACTACACAATCGTGCTAATCTTACCGGGTCAAGTAGTTCACGAACCTCAACACCCCCTTCCCAACAAGGACGGTAGCAACTTAATACACAAATTGGCAAACCACTAAAGACACAAACTTGTTCTGCTGCAGACACTTCTACGGCGCTCAGTGAGCTAGAGTAGCGTTATATTGCTGCTATACCATTTTTACCACCGTTGTCATCGTCGTCATTGTAAACAGTATCTGGTAATACATTGCACACAAACAATCGTTTTATGTCGTTTGTCATACAACTTGAACATGAAGCATGCACGATGCTTTTGAGTACATCTAAAACTAAATCTAATTTTTATGAAGTTAAAAGTAATCATGTAAATGGAGCTCATGCTTAGTTGAGTTTACTTGTATGAGATGGCAATTTTATGCCTTTGCCATCGGCGTCATTATTATCATAAAATTTATAAAGTGTATCTCATGCCACGTATGATCGAAAGAAATTGAGCAAATACGGATTATCAACATTAGAGATATATTCACTAACTAAAGTGCATCTACATGCTAACGGAATGCTTGAACTGTTTTCACCTCAGTCAGCAGGTTATCGCGTGCTACTGTCAAGTGATGGAAGCTATTTGACAAGCCGATGTAATATACATCTTTTTGTTTCTAGTAAAGACGGAAAGTGTACTTTGCACGTCAACTCGAAGCAGAAATTAGTTTATTAACTACGTACTGCGTAGGCAAATAACGAGTAAGTGTCGTGTAATACATTATCAGGTAAAACGTCTCAGCTTGAACGTGAAGATGGCGTGAAGTTTGTCGTTAACAGAAATGGAAAGTAGATGATTAAAACTTTTTTCGGGCAGAGTATCATGCTAAGTAAAGAAAATGTAGAATAAGTTCCGTCTACACTACCGCTAGGTTAGTCTTAGCCAAAATAAGGTAATTTTCGTAAGACGTTATATTCGTACTGAAATATAGCAGGATTTCCAATCTTGTACACACGCGCACATGTTAGCAAGGGAGCTGCTGCGGTTGGCAATCATACCAACACTACAATCTCTAATAATAATAGTTTTGGTTTTATTTGCGGAGAAAAACGGCATGTTAAATTTGATATAGATATGAAAAAGAGAATTATAAAGCTGACATCAAATGACATGGTTAATCTACCTATTACATAAATAAACTGAAAATGCTATCAAATACGTGTGCAAGCAATTCAGTGCAATGTAAAAGTGTAAAGTAGGTCAAGAATATAGCATAGTTAATTTTTATTTGATTGTGAGTTTGGTGGATTGCTTGGGCTTGTGCAGAATAGTGTTATCGCCGATCATCAATAGAATGCTTGTCAAAATTCACTCAAATTTGACGAAAACAACAATCATGAAAATAATAATAATAATAATAATAATAATAATATAGTGTCTGCATCAATACCACAAATTATACGCGTCACCCCTTTAGGGCGTTGTGCACGTACACAATAAAATGATTAAATATTGGAATTGCCTTAAAATATGAATGCGGTACTAAAAAATCAACTATCTTTACGTCACAAACGATCGCGTAAAACTGATCGTCCTACATTCTTACCCTTACGGTAATTTGTAAATGCACAATATTTGAAAGAATTACATAACTCTAATTTACAATAGCACTTTAGCGTTTCACATTTATGAAATGCAAAACAATTCGTTGACGTTTAATAGTTAAATAGCCGTTAATATTTACTTGAACGTACCAAATACTATTTTAGTACAACTATCCCATTTTACAGTAATTGTGATCAGAATGAAACAAAATTACAAATCACTTCACCTGACAGAATACAAGGTTAAAAAGAACAAACTAAATATGACTGTACAAGTGAGAAAACCAATGTAGACTCGCAGTAATAAGTGAAAAATATTGGCAAGAAAAGTTTGGTAAAACAGTTCATATCATAAAATCAACAAATCAAAGTTGACAAAGTGCAGGATAGATTACATTACTGAAAAACGATTAGTGAAAATCAGACACACATATAACCATTCGCAAAAGCAAATGCAGAGCATATATTAAATAATGTTAACTAAATATAAAAAGCTCAACACAATTAACACAATTCAGGCAACGTAAAATATGCGTCAACGATTTCCAGTGCAGAGTAACCAAGTGGTGCATAGGCACAAAAAAATATTAGCTGTCATCTTCGCTCCGAGAAACGTACAACAAAAATAAAAAACATACATATTCTGAAAAACTCTCTAGGTGAGCAAACTACGTATCATTACCTTCCATTGATGCACTCAAGTGGCATGATTGAAAGTAATAAAAAATTGTGTAATAGTAATTTATCTACCAACCATGAGAATAGTGGTAGTAGTATGGTTATCAATGACAGTGACAACAAATGTAATGTGTCGTTGCTTAAAGTTACACCATAAAAAGTCTTTCTTGGTCATATTACACGTGATCGACGTTATGTTACGTAGTTGTAAGTTAAGAACTGTGGCACACATCCTTGTAAGTATTACGTATTAATTCCATAAAGATGACAGTCTTGCATTAGGGCAATATACAAACACTAGCTTATTGCTGCCGGTATGAAACAAACAATAAGTCTTTAATTGTGCATTCATGATATTTTAACAAATAATATCACCACTGTTAATACAAAATAGATTAGATCTCAACAAGTGCGGTGTTAGTCAGAAAGAGATTATTAATGCAGTACGAAGCAATTAAATGGAGATGTAACAGATAACACTTGTACAATTTTGATAAAAAGTGGTTCAAAAATTGAAATACCGATCAATTTAGCATGATAAATTGTGTAGAATGCATACCTGACAGAATTACCGGCATCGATAACATGTATAGGTACAGCTCCTAAAATTAACAAAGGATATCACACAAGACGTTTTCATGATTTTAGAAGTGTTAAAGAATAATCATAGTTTAACATTCATCAAGTATAATTAATTAATGCGAAAAACAACGTAATATAACAAATGTAAGCGTAAAAATAAGATTTTAATATTGTGTTAAATATGTATATACTTTACTTTCTTCGAAGAAAAAAAAAAGTTAATGTTTTAGAATGTATTTACTTTTGTTTATTCTTTTTTATGTGTCTGTAATTTATTTATTATTTTTTTTTTTTAAAAAGAATGATTGATGTAAAAAATTTTATTCACATATTGCATCCAAAGATGTTCTACTGGTCGCTAAATATGTTTTTTGTTCCAATCCCGTAAAGCTTTTTTTTTACTATATAAGTTATAATTAATTATCTGTTTAATATGTAAATAATTGTATTCTCAATATTTAAAGATTTCAATGTTAATGTAAGTTAAAAACTGCTTGTCTTACGATTATAACAATCACGTTTATTTGTTGTTTTTTTAAAAAGTGTAGTTTATAGGTTTGTTGGGTTGTTGTTTTATGAAAATTAATTTATTTTTTTTTTGCACCTACTCCTGTCTTTATTTATAAATTTTTTTCTTTGCTGTGTTCTCAAATTTCAAGTATTTTGCACTATAATATCATTATTTAAATAGTATATATATATATATAATAATATAAACATACAAGTTTGATAAAAGATATAATTATATTTAAAAAAATACATACCCTCACAAAACAAATTTTTTTTGCTTCATCAATTTGTATTAACACTGTAGTTGTGAAATAATGTTAAAATTTTGAACGTTTACGTTAGAGCAGCGTTTATTCTTTCAGTTTTTTGTCGGCATTTTGCTGGCAATAAATAATGGTGCCTGCTTTTGTTTTGGCATTTTCAGTTCTTATATGAAAATGGGTAAATTTAATTACTCACAGTAGCAAATAAATCTAGTATCTACTATTGGTGTACTAGTAAGTTATTTTTCAATACCTACAGGTTATTTGTACGATTACAAGGGACCTCGCATGACTATACTTGTCGCAACAGTGTTAAACGTGGTTGGCTGAGCTGGACTTTTTATCATCTTTATTAACACTGAGAATCCGTTAATGTCTACAAATGTTGTGGTGATGACCATTTTCTATTCGTTATCACAATTTTCATCAAGTTATTATTAATCTGGTACAATTCTTACTAATCTTAAAATGTTTTCATGTTATCAAGGGCGTGTGGTTCTTGTACAGAAAACGTTTATGGGTTTAGGAAGTTCAATTATAGCGCAAATGTACGTTGCGTTTTTTGTTAACTACAGTAGCATTGGCCCCTTTTTCCTGTTTCTCATGTCATATGGAATTATCGTTGGTTTGTTGGGTGTGTACTTTATGCAATTACCGACGTCATAGACACGATGTTTAGGTTTAAACGTTATGGACAAAGAAACACTTTCCAAAGGTGGAGGTTAACCTAAACTTTTCAAACGTCCCTTTATTGCAGGTACTGTTATTTTGTGTATATCCGTCATTTTTATTTTGGCAGCTTCCCTTGCAGAAAATAATATTGAACTTAATTACGTAGGCAGAGTTATGATTGGTGTTAGCACCATCATTTTAGTGCTCTCGTTTACGATTATGGTGTTCATAACTCCAAGTTATACGTAAAACGTCGGTGGGTATAATATTCTGTAATAAACTGAGAATTAATCGTAAAGTAACAATTATGGTTATGGAACTATAAATGCTAACTCGTAAGCAATTTGTGCAAATTAGAGTTTACGTCAAGAAAATAAAGATTAGCTGTAAACTTAATTGTCAACTACAAATCATAATTTGCCGGTAGATTGTGTCTTGGAATGTGAAATATAATAATTATAGCAAGAACAATAGAATGTACAAACGGCAGATGACAGGACGTGTCAGTTGAAATGTGAAAACGTTAAGTGTACAGAGATAGATGAGTGTGACAGTAAAGTTGAATTTAATCAGAAGAGTTATACAAGTTGTCCGACATCTGACCAGTAGATTATGTCAGACTTAACAAGGTAAACTGACTAACATCATTTATAAATTCTTAGCGTAAATCACAGTAGCACAGATCGCATTAACAAAAGTAAAGCTACTAGCATAGTGGTTGAGAACGCTGCCTAAGGCAGTAACAGGTGTGATGATGCGTTTCTCGATAATAACAGGACGTGTGCAAGTGTGCACTGTTAACAAATTTGTCAAAGTAACAGTGCTCACAACGTTGCAAACGAATTTAACACCACCACCGCCAACAACAACATCAGCAGCAGCAACACCACTTTACCGCACATTTCTTAAAAAATATAATAAGTGTTATCACCACTTACCATGTCTGAGCAACGTGTGATATTAAATTAGCACAGTTTAGGTTAAAATCTTTGTCATCGGTAAATCTGACTGTTGTGATTTGTGTGCTTTGGTGTATGGAGTGCAATGACACTAGTGCAGTCTAATAGCAGTCAAATATATCAATCAATTTCATTTGACAACTTTTCGTTGACAGTGAATTCGGTTTTTGTGTCGGTCTTCGGCGTGGCAAGTGCGTTGGGACGAGTTTTGGTTGGTCTAGCCCATCCAATTTTACAGCGTCGCGGCATTTTCATTACATGCTTTTTGTTTATAGCACCGATTCTCAACGTTATTGGACTTCTCTTTTTTTTATTTGTACCAGTCAGTGTTCTGTTCTTGCCGTTTTGTATTGTAGGTCTTGCCACCGGAGTATCGTGGGGTAGTACAGTGCTCATCATCACTGCCTTTTTTACTAATCGAAACTGCGGCAAACATTATAGCTGGCTTTACACCGCTGGAATGATTTCACCTATCATTTTCAACACTGGATTGTTTGGTCCAATTTACGATCATTACAGCAGTGTGCAAGGCCGAACAGCCGATAAAACGTGTAAAGGAGTAATTTGTATTTGGATTCCATTAGTGGTGTGTGCGGTAGTAAATTTTTTTGCCATATTTGCTGCAATCGCTTTCATGCGACGAACGTCTTCACGAAACGGTGTTGTAATTTAGAGTATTAATGATGTTAACAACTTACTTTAAGAAGTGCACTACAATAAAGCTGCCAAACACAGTAGCTAAAAAATTAACTATTTGAAAATCTTAATTACTTTTTTTTTATATATTTATTTTTTGCAAAACAGCACAATTACTAATTTGCTTAAATAAATTTCTGTTTAAATGCTGTATTATAATTCTAATATGAAAAGTTATAAAACAGAACATGCTGTACCTTTTTTTTAATAATTTGTTAGTTATTTCGATGTGTTACGAACAAGTTCTACATCATATATTAACACATAGTTAAAAGGTTTAATATTAAATGTCAAAAAACTCTCTCTCTTTTTCTCTCTCTTTTTCTCTCTCTTTTTCTCTCTCTTTTTCTCTCTCTTTTTCTCTCTCTTTTTCTCTCTCTTTTTCTCTCTCTTTTTCTCTCTCTTTTTCTCTCTCTCTCTCACTCGTATTTTATCTTTTATTGAATACAAAATTAATAAGACTGTTGTAAATGTTTTATTAAATATTTTTATCAAAAAATATTTTTACTCTATATTTATTTTTTAAATATTAAAAAAAAAAATAATCATCAATACAGATATATTTATATATTTATTTTTCCGGCAAAGATGACATGTTTAGTGTCATATCTAATGAAAGTAAATAATACGTATCAAGTTGTGTTGTCAACGAGTATTGTCGAAGAATTGAATTAATGACTATTATTAATTTTTCTGCAAAAAATATCTTAAAATATTTTCACTTTTTCTTTGTTTTTCTTTTCTTGTTTGTTATGAGTGTAAACATCTCAGTGCTCTTTGTTAAATTCTCTTTTTCGTATATAAAACAACACATAAATTTTTTTTCACTACTGAAATTTTTTACATTGAATAATTTTTACTCTAACCGATTGAAAATACATTTTAATTTTTTAGTAATTTTTAATTATTCATACCGGATTAACACGTATCAACACAATATTAATAAATTTATATGTGTATCTTTGTCAACTTAACTAGTATAATATAGTCTTTAGAGAAATGTGATTTTTTTTTAATTGAATTCGTTATATGCTTTTTTTTTCTTATTAATATTTTTGCAATTCATTTCATAAACCTTCCTTTTTTTCTTTTGCGTCCAAAAATATTTATCGTTCTTTTAACAATTCTTACGTGAAATATAGGTTATATAATTCTATTCATAATTGAATAGTATAAGATAAAGATCATTGTACTTTTTTTACAGCTAAATAGTAACAATAACAAATTTTTTAGTACGAATGTAAGCGAATACGATGGCGAAGAGTTAAGAAAATAGTAATGTAGCATCAACAAAACGACGGAAACGAACATGAAGTGCACCTTCGTCTACAGTGCATCATCTACATTACACAAACAATCAATGTGATTACAAACTATAGAAACGAAGTGTACAAAAATATTCTGGACGTTAAGCGATCGAAAAGGAATAATTAGAAACATTCAGAGTTAGATAGGTTATTCGTTAGCTTACTCGTTTATTTCCATCACGCTCATGTGATCGAAAAAAAATTTTCAATAATACTTTTACTGTAAAGCGTTATAGTAATCAATTCATATAAAAAGCCAATAATGCAAAAAGTAGTGTTGCATCGTTAACAAAAAACGATAGTGTATCAAATATACATGAAAGTAAAAATTGCAAAAGTAACGGCTAAGTAATTCAGAAAAATGACACCACTAAGGGTAGTAGTAAATCTAATGGAACTGATGAAGGAATCGGTTATAACAACTAATAAGTATCAGATAAAGGTGAAAGTTGCACTTAGTATAACAGTAAAACTAATGGAATGAAAATTTTAGATAATAATAATAATAATAATAACATATTGTAGAATAAAAATATTTAAAATTGCAAACTAACAATACCTTCAATTATTGAAAACAGCTTATGTAATAGCTGTGATATAAGCAATCATAAGAACATACATAATAATAGCGAGTTTTAAAATGATGCTAATTTAAAATAAATCCTGCTTACGAATAGCAATGTTGATAAACAAATGCATGTGTAATAGCAACAACGTAAAATAGAAACTCTTGACGTGATGAGTAGTGAATAAGCACTACAATCTGAAGGAAACGGTAGTGAAGCAGAAGCACTTAAGGCAAAATTGGAAATGACTATAGCTCAAGTGCAGTTAAGTAACGCAGTTATTTAGCGCAACATTAACAATTGAAATGTTATAGAAAAAGAAAACAAATGATTGAAATAGGAAAATTGTATGTTGAAAAAAAAGGTTGAATAGTTAAAGTATGAACTAGATGCATAGAAATCAAAAGTAAAGTAGCAAATCAATATCATCCGCACATTGCAGCGTGAGTTAAGCGAAAGCAAGAAATAATATTAAAAATTTTTCAGCAAAGAACGCAATCTGAACACACAAATACAAATATAAGTAAGAATGTCTGCATTATACATAATTATTTTTTCTGTTTATTTGTTTTGTGTGATGGGAAAAGTAATTTTTTAGTTGCCTTTCAGTCAAAATAATCAAGTAAAGATAAATCGATACTATTTTATATGTTACCATCAATGATTAAACTCGCGGATCGGGAGGGGGAAGAAAATTCTCAGCTTGGATAAGCAGATTTGCAAAAGACATATATTAAATTATAAGAAAAGTTATTTTTAAAAAAATCTAATTTGATTTTTAAGCAGTTGGTAATTTATATAGTTGTACCTACTACAATTAATTATTTATTTTTTTTTTTTGAGAATTTCTGTATGTTTTCTGTTGACTGTGGTTGTTATCATTGTTGTTCTTAGTGCGAATAAAACTCTATAAAAATGCATCGTGAGGGTAGCAACGTATTGAATTGTTTGCTAAGAACTCTATGTGTAAGTACTCCTGGTAAACTGCATACGTTGTCAAAATGAAATGTGAGTGTGAATTATTGAGTAAATATAAATTATAAGGTAGTTATAAAAGAAAAGAATTACCGCAATACAAATTTTGTGCAATGTCTACTAAACTTGAAGCTGAAGTCCAAATAATTGTTTATTTATCATTTCGTAATATTCATATATATTTGCATTTATATATAAACCTAATTATTTTGATGTCATTAATTATATAATTTAGTATATGTTTAGTGAGTTATGTGATAAACATTTTTTTAGACCTTTGCACTTATGTGTCCTTTCTTCTTTTTTTAATTTTCTACACCTCAAAAAAATTATCAGTACTATCACCTAACTAATACTTTCATACATTTTCTCACCATATGCAACAACCAATTTTTTTTATACAAACGTGAAGCAAATTCACATATTAAGGTATTAAACTAATTACTTGATTTGCGAGATATGGCAAGTTATGTTTGTCATTTACGAGTATAGATTAATGTAGTTGTCAATATTATTTTATTGAAATAAAAAAATTCTTATTATTGTTACAAATTTATTTATTTATTTATTTTTTCAATGCGAACATTATACTTATCGTTTTGATTTTTCTTATAGTTATTTTTAGGAAAAAAGGCAGTAAATATAGAGCTCTTTTTCCTTTTCATTTTTTTAGTTACCGATAACGTGGCTTATCGCTTTTTCGACCGTGTACATAAACAAAAGTGGAGAAATACACATTTCACTTTTTCTTTTTTCTCTATTACCTCAATCAATCATGCTGTCTCGTTTTGTCTCTCATAATTATAGAAAACAATTCGTTATAAGTGGGCAAACACTTTTTGTCACTTGTTAAAATAGAACCATCACTCTGCCAAAAGTATGCTTACTCACACAAACAACAATGCATAGTGGTAACATGCACGTTACAGGAATATCGCTGTGCATCACCAAACGGCACTTTATGTTCCGATGCAGTTATGACAATCGCTCATCTGGAGTTCACGATATTGCTCCTCGAGAAAGTGTCGATTTTGTGTATGAGGGTCAAGCCCATGTAATACCAGGAGCGCATCCATTACCGCTGTATAACCCTGACAACACCGTAACTCGTCCATTAGTTTCACCATACCTGCCATCTCCACAACGACCACATCCGTATTTTACGTAATAAATTCCGTAATTACCCCACTTCAAATGTTCAATGCCAATAGTGTATAGTAGTGGTACAATAAAACACAGAATTGTTAGTCCTGTTTACAATTTACAAAATAGAGTAACTCACACACGTTAGCTAGACCCTTTTATATTTGGAATGTACCCTAATGTGAAAATAATGTAAGCCAATTTAAACTATTGATTAGTTCGTTGTCAAAATTTTCGTTCCATGTGAGATTATTAAACTCGTGAAATCTGACGCAAAGCAAAAAAAAACTGAGCGAACACAGGTACAGGTATGGGTAGAGTTGGTAATCGTCGCAATCATCGTTATCCTTGGGGTGGTCGTAGTCATCCTTCTAAACCTTGAAATATGTTAATGCCAACAATGGATGTGATTACGTGAAGCTGAAGTAATCGAATGTTAGTTACCCTAAAAATGTTACAAGGAAAATTGCAAATAGTGGATCGTCTTACGTTGTCATAACCTACGCAATCGGCTTACTTGCAACTTTGTCGAAAAATGAATTGAGACGTTAGACACACTGGTGGTGGTGTGCTGTTCATGGATGGTGGCTCTCGTTTAACACCTAGTAGTTAGTTTGACAGAGCTTTCTTCTACGGTAGCTTTTTTAATGGTCGAAATAAAGTTGTCCGGCCTACGTTGCTTTGCGACTAGCCGTATGATTATAACAAAACATCTGCAAAACAAACTCTCAAAGGTCCAAAAGGTCAAAAAAATCCTATACCAATCAACCGCTTTAACGCCTATGATGCTCTAACACATCACTTACTAGTTATGACTTAAGGTGCCGTGCTTCAACTAGAGTAGGAAATGTTTGATCATAAATTATGCGTTCTACCACCTCATATTCGAGCACAGTTAACAGAACATGAAATTTTGCAAAATGAAGTTTTAGGAGATGTTAGTCCACTATTGCGAACTATTCAGATGTAGGCAGCCGCTCGAACTGAAGAAGCAGAACGAAGTATGTATTCAAACTATCAGGATGATCCTTATGAGTATGGCAAAGATGAAGAACATGCTGTTTACTCGGTAGATGCCATTAACGGTAAAGTGCAGCAATTTATAAAGTCAAAGAAAACGTCATGGGATATGTTACAGTAAAACTGATAAAAACCAAACTTTCCATTTATTTTTTCTAATTAGTATTGTTAATATTGTTGTTGTCATTTGAAATATTTTTTTTGCTTGTGAAGTGTAAACAAATATTTAAGATAACCTTCTTTTTAGCATATAAGTTGCTTTTTTTTCCTCATACGTTATAAGTGGAATGTTTGTGAATAATGAATAAACGCAACTATAATTGCAACTGTTTCAAGGTAAGTTAATCTGTAATTAGCAACTTAAGATAATTTATGTTCATATTTTTTCATCAGCACATTTCCTCTAATAATACTAACTCATTATACATTAATATATAAATATATATATATATATATATATATATTTGTTTATGGTGAAATATTTATTATTTTT
This sequence comes from Blastocrithidia nonstop, assembly GCA_028554745.1. Taxonomy (NCBI): domain Eukaryota; phylum Euglenozoa; class Kinetoplastea; order Trypanosomatida; family Trypanosomatidae; genus Blastocrithidia; species Blastocrithidia nonstop. Next base: position 363,464 of record JAQOTN010000028.1, on the reverse strand, counting down.
TTTTTCGGGGCATTCATTGAAAATTATAAATTTTCTGTAATGCTGTTAAAAAAATTTACTTATGATCAAAAAGTGCAAATAATTCATATATTTTTTTAAAGTTTTTTTGATATTTCATAATATATATATAATGTGGTTTTTTTGTTGTTGTTATATTTTTTTTAGTGCATTCCGACTTTAAATAAATTTGTAATCATATTTTACTACAAAAACGAAAAAGTTTCATAATAATTTTAATTGCTAATTTATTAAAAATTCATATATACGTATTATTAATAAATATAATTATTTACTTATTGGTTTGGTGTTTAATTTTATTTAATTTTTTTATTTATTTTTTTTTTTGGAAAGAAAAATAGCAGAAAACTACAAATATAATGACGTTAAAGGTCATGAAAAATAATTGTACTTCGCGTCTTATAGCACCAATAAAAAAAGTGATTCACATTTATGAAAAAGGGCAATCGCTATCTAGTCTGCAATATTGTTTTGATTATTTATATTAACAAAAATGACAATAGCAGCAGACACACCGTAGTGGTGATTGCGGTAGCGGCTAAGGGGTTAATATTTCATTACAAGAATATAGATCTGGTATGCTGCTTAGACGAGCTTGTTAACAAATGTAATTTACCTTGTAAGGAAATACAAAGTGAGAACAGAAAATGCCATTTGCAATAATTAAAAGCAGGAGTTCTGATTTTCAAGTAACGTAAATTAATTCGCATGGTAAGCCAGCTTTTTTCGACAAGGCACCGAAAACACGATGACAAAAAATTGGTCGACAGAAAGTTATGTTAGTGTAGGATTCAAATGTTGATTTTAGTGATCCTGGTAAAACATTCACGAGGCGTGTGTTGAACTATGGTGAGTATGCACGACTGTGAGGTAAACTTAGCAGAAATTAACAAGCTCTGACGTTTGTTTTGTATCGTGAGCGGTATTCGCTACGAAATGTTTTACATCGGTTGTAGTATGAACTAGGAGTTGACTCAAATTGTTTCTCAATTTGTTAGTGTGATGGAGGTAGCTATGGGTGTATTAGTCAGTATGGTTTATGTGTTGGATTAACTAAAGAAGCTCTCACATATGCGTCTCGGCATTACAACTTACATCCACTTTTATTTGACCCACGTTCATACTGCTAGTTAAAGGATGTATCAAAGTATTTACAACCACCTCTGGCGTATCATTACAGAATAGTTTTACGATGTGTACGTGACATTGACAACAATTTGCACAAGGCTTTACTACAGTGAAATAATGACGGATTTATCAATTACTTCGGTATTGATCGATTCGGTATTAGTGACAGTAATCTACCAACGATAGCAACACACATCGGACGTGGAAAACTAGAGTGCGCACTTGGTTGTTATTTGCAATTAATAGCTAATGCTAATATCATTCACTATCATCATTATATCACATACATCAACGCATAATAAACTTCTTTAACTGGAGTAGTGTAGCAGTGGTTGAGATAGTGCAAGCGAGCCAAACTTCCATCAAACACTATCCGCTTCATGTAAAAACTCTCATAATATCATCAGTATATTAGTTCACGCCCATCGAAATATACAGCATCAAGTAATGATTAAAAGAGAAAGAAGATATTGATGTAATTGCTACATATCTTACAAAATTAACTGAGGTGAGAAGAAGGTGCTGCTTAGTTTGTATGAAATGCTATGACGTCACAACGAATACTTTCTTATGGTTATCACGTTGTGAAGGGAGATATCGTAAAAATGCACAAAGTGTAGGGACCATTTAATTCAGTAAGCAGGCAACTAGAAAAAAGAGATGTTGAATTTGCAAGCACGTAATCATATGTTGCTAAACATAATTATTCGGATAGTCCAAACTGCATCACTGGTGATTATAAACTCATTGAAAGCGATGAGTAAGCTTCACGTTATTCAATTTACGACGTCGTCTTGCCAATACCCTATAAAAAGTATACGTAATAACATAAAATTGTTTACCCATAACTAGAACATGTTAATAAACGCGTATACTAACAATTTTGTACTTAGCACTCCTACTCCTTTTTGTTCACAAAAGCAGAATAGAGCAACAACACTCGTAAATTGGATCAAGTAGAAAATCAACGTATGTACAGGCCAATAATTATGAGACCACAAAATTTGCAAATTTCTGTACTGCATGATCCTTCATCTCTTGCGATGTTAAAAAGCGATTACTTCTTGAGACAAGAACGACGAGATGTTAATAGTTTGTAGTTATAGTATCACAAACGCGTTCGTTAGCCGTGTATTTACAACGTTGATAAAATGTTTGCACAAAAAATAAGTGAGTTAAGGAAAAATAATAAAGATAGGTGCGGTGAAACGACATTAATTTTGTCATTTTCACTACCTGCACTCTCATCGCCACTATCGGCATTAAGAAATATTTTTTCACTAACGTATTCACATGTGAATGATTTACAATTACTGTAAGGTTTTGACAAAAATACAAAATTTTTTTAATTGTTTTTGTTTCACCATTAATAGTTCTAGAAAAAAATATGCGTGCATTAATGCACTTAATTTGTAATTATATAAAATTTTGAATGTCGTTATTTGTAGCTTTATAAGTCGAACGATCAATTACTTTTATTCATTCATCAATTTATAACTTGGTGATCAAGTAAAATTCGTAACTAAACGTCTTTTCTCTATCTAAATACTTGAATCAAAAAAAGTTAATTTTAATTTATCAAGATTTTAGGGTTTTTGGATTTGATAAAATAAAAAGTATATTATTTTTATCGTTGTTCGACAAAATTGAGGTAATGTAAAGTTAATATTTCAAAGTTTAAGAAGTTGCCCTTTGTTGTTCAATTGATGTCAAAATAACGAACGCAAAAACTTTGCTTGGTACTATTCATGGCGTTTGCTATCCACATCACGCCTTCGGTTCAGCTAAAGTATTGGTGAATAATCGCACCAACTAAATAAATTTACCAGGAGAATTTGGCGAAATCATTATCAACTCGGATGAGTAGTTTAAAGTGTAGTGTATAAATATAATGGCAAATACTAAGTAATAACCAAAAAAAATAATTATAATTTATTTCACATGATTTGAGTAAAGTAAATATTGATATTAAATATTTGATTGATAAAATACATACTTACATTAAAAATATTTAAAGATAAAAAATAAATGGTGTTTTTCTGAGGGATGCGTTGTTGTTTTGTTTCTTTGCTTTGACTCCACTATTGTTCTTCCTTCAGTTCTCCGCCCATTTCATTGGCAGTGCGGGCCCGCGCGCGCGCGCCCACGAAAGTGCGAAGCAGTCAAAATAATAAAGGCCACGGAGAGGCAAACGCCACACGCAACAACCTCGCCAAATAACAGCGGGAAACGCCATCATGCCAAATAAACAAATTTAATGTGCACTTTTTAAATAACCCAATTCACTTTCTATGGAAAAAAACAGTTACCTAACTACAATAGATATAAAGACAAAATTTTTGTATAATTATTTATAGATTCACATCATAGTTTTCGTGATGAAATTTACCTTATACACTTTCACATCTCCAGCTTTAACGTAAACAAGACAAAGACTTGTATTCAGAAGCTGACATAAGTACGAGTTACTAGATGACATGCGCGTTGCCACATTCCTATACGGTGCACTGAAACTGTTACGTAAAAAACACCAAAGACACATTAACACTGAACGTCCAACTGTCATTTAAACACCACGCATGACACTTTCAGTGATATAATCACCCTTTACTTCGTTTAATAAGTTTATACATTATAATAATTCTTTTTCTCCTCTGTCTTCTTAGTATTCAGTTACACTCGAAGATACACATAGACAAGTCAAGTTTCGCATTTGCGTACACAAGAAACTTCGTTTCATCTTTATGCTTCACAACTCCTTGATATGTCCCATCCTGCAGCTGATAAACTGACTGCGGTTTTCTTTGAACTTACAAAGAGTAAAAGTGTTCGAACAGAAAGCTGTATGCACCTCTGCCCTCTCACGCGTGACGGTAGAAAGGTGGAAAAATAAACATTAAAAGCATTGATACAAATCATTATTTAATAAAATATAAAAATATTAGTGGTCTGCTTGTATCTTGAAATATGTTCACAAAACGTAAGCACATAGTTAAAAATTATTTTGACTTTTTTAATAATAATGTTTCTAGCAATAAATTAAATAGAAATAGTTCATGGGTAAGTAGAAACTGACATATTTTTTTTACTTTATACTATACTAGCGTCAGATATCAAATTATTTGCTAAATCTAGCGTTATGTTCAAGTATATTTACTCTTTGATGGTTCGAAGAAAACCGCAGTCAATTTATCATCTGCAGGATGGGACATATCAAGGAGTTGTGAAGCACAAAGATGAAACGAAGTTTCTTGAATGTACGCAAATGCGAAACTTGACTTGTCTATGTGTCTCTGAGTGTAAATGAAAACTAAGAAGACAGAGGAGAAAAAGAATTATTATAACGTATAAACTAATCAATCAAAGTTTGAGGTAAAAATATCGCCCAACGTGTCATGTGTTGTGGTCGAGATGGCAGTTGGACGTCCAGTGTTAATGTGTCTTTGGTGTTTTTTACGTAACAGTTTCAGTGCACCGTATAGGAATGTGGCAACGCGCATGTCATCTAGTAACTCGTACTTATGTCAGCTTCTGAGTACAAGTCTTTGTCTTGTTTACGTTAAAGCTGGAGATGTGAGGAGATGCAGAGAAGTTTCTTTTATGATTAACTTTCTAAATCACGGTAGCTTCTTAGGGTTCGTTCCACATCGATTTTTATTGACCATATGCTGTCGTAGCGTCTGCTATGTGACATACAGTTTTCCGCATTATGGACATCGCAAGCGTTGCCGTGGAAAGTCTAGAATTATCATAAACCCATTCTCCTACATCTTCTGACCTTTTGAGTTAGATGAAGGATGACGTTATACACGCAAATACAACCCTGTTCTGGATCTATACCGCATTTAGCATGAGATGCAAATATACGGTAAAGATATTATATCGACGTAAGCATTGGTAACACTGTAATTTTGATGTACTTTCAAGACATGTCTTTGTAGGCTACTACTTGACATGTACGTTTTAGGGCAGTGTAGACACTTGTACCCTTTCTTTTGTTAACCTGTTTACATTCTGCGTCTACGTACAGCTTCTAATAGTATTTATTAGCTTTCTTCTTATTTATGTCAACTAACGTATACGTTTAGTATTAATCCTTACAATAAATGTACACTGTTCAATATAGTAGTACACTCAACCTAATGAGTGATGTATTTCTTACGCATAAAATAAGGATATGTGTAAGAAAAAAGGTTGAGCTTAACTAATTAATATCATTGCACTTCATTGTGCCTGTTACTAACTATATTATAATCTACTGAAACAATTGCCATGCAGATTGGCATCAAAATAGACATGCCAATATCAGAAGCAATATTAAATCACCAAAATTATAAACTTGACACATATTGAAAATTTGACATTTGTCGACAGTAAAGTGCGTTCCTTTGATTATGCAGAACACATATTGACACCTTTCCTCTTAAAACTGTTACTCAGTCACACATTTACTTTGCTATAACAAAACAGCAGAAATTTATCTGAGATGTGTTAATAACAAAAATTGAACAAAACATAATATCAGAATCAATAAATTATATTGCGCTTAGTAATTCAGTATGAAAGTGATGTTATCTCAAGCAAGCGCGTGTTTCTTATATGTTGAGCGACTATTATCAGCATTTAGAAGCCTACAATAAATTTCTATGCTAATCCTATTTACTCTTTACATACACAAAAATCAAATAACTATTGACCTGCTTTTTTGTAAATAAAACACACAAACATAACAAAAAATGCAGCACCGCAAGTTGACTATACATGAAGTTGAGTTGATATTACATAGCTCATCTGCCTCTTCGCATATAGTTTTGTCAACAAATTTGTCAAAGTCACATCAGCTAAGTGTTACCATCTAGTCCAAGGAAGAAGTTAATAGTTATTAGCTGTGATTACAACATTCATCTGAATAACTTCTTACTACATTATTGTGACTATGTTGGCATTTGAATTATTTGTCAAATCAGAAAAAAGTAATAAATTTCCTACCTATGCATTTGTTTACCAATTTTATTTTGTCAACTTGTATTTAAGCATAAAGTAGTTTAGTAAGGCATTAGCAGAATAGCAACGGCACACATTACACGCTTCATCACTACAGACTGTACTACTGATAGACTACAAGCACAAAATCTTTTACATGAATCATTTCGTAAAATTAGTGTTGTGATAACTTGTTTTTCCATTCTATTACAGAATATCTATAATTGTGAAGTCATTTTATTACATATATTACAGTATACTTCTAGACATGTAATAGTTACAATAAGAGGTAACTTCTATCGTACATTTTACTTTTATGAAGAAATTTGTGAAAAATATCTAGGAATGCAATGTTCGTAGCACGTGTTCTAATTACTATTTACAAGATAGTTGTACAACTGACAATACACTTCTGGAGTGTTCGAAAACTTGTGAATTTGATAACATCTTTTTCAAGTAAATTCTTCAATACAATATATGCTGAATATTTTCTTTTTTGAATTGTGGTATCTGTAATTATTTTATATTCACTAAAAAAATGCACATTACTTTAACAACAATAAGTCAATAAATATTAATGTATTATAAACACATTACAGTAATGAGGGAATGTCAATATACTTCTTGTGAAAGGTAAGAGTATCACCGGTATATTCTAATATAAACATAATATTTACGAGCTAAACAACATAAAATGTAATTTTGAAAAACATAAAATACTAGTTAAATACGGGTTTGTATTCTTCGACTCAAAATAACATAAATACTGTGTAAAGTAAAAGTTGTTACAGTAATTCGTAAAGAAATAACGGATAGTTTTTCTGTTTTTTTTGTTTAAAAGCAGAAAATATTATCCTTGTTGAATTACCGTCCTCTTTTTATATATACATAATTTTATTCGTTAAAGTTAAGTCCCACTATATTGTTCATCGAGTAAAGAAAAAAAGGAAATCAATTATATGACAAAATTATATTTAAATAACGAATAATTAAGGTTAATAATAAGAAAGATATATAAAATATAGCTTATAGATCAGTTTTTGTCTAATTTGTGACTGCAACTGTAATAAAAAAAGGACGTATTTTACAAAGTATTTTGATTTTTGTTACCTGTCATCTCTACCCTAAATTTTTGAAATTATATTAAAATTTGAATAAGGACAATACAAAAAAAAATGTAATATTCACGCGAGACGACAAACAAAAAAACATTTAGTAAATTTTACTATATTTAACAAAAACATAATATTTTTATTACCCTTTTTCTATCTTTTACATTTTTACTTTACGCTATTAATAGATAATTACATCCAAAGAAAGCTAAAAAAAATTATATATGTAAAATATCATTTATAAATAAAAAGGACAGAATTACATTCCCTATAACTTTTTCACGATTAATATTTGTGCAATTACTCAAAATAAAATTTAAACAATTGTAAAATTATGCAATCTTGAAAAAAACAGAAATAACATATTTTCATAACAAGGTCAAGATGTGTAACATAGATTACTAGGCTGTTTAAAGCTTTCTGATAACAAAAGTACTTAACTCAATAAAAGTTTTATGATCACAACACATTCACAAATGTGCAAACATTCATATATTATCGTACACAACTTTCATTATATGACCGTCGCTTATTGGACTTGAATCATTTTTATAGGTGAATGCATCATCATGTATTTCCTCGAACTTTACTATCTTTTGTATAATATGCATTTCACTTTTGATCTTCTTTTGTTATTCATGTATAAGGGTTAGTTCATAAAGAGTATGTCTTACGTTGTCAAATGAGTTATTAATTATAATTTAAAATTCCGAATTAAAAAAGCAAGTGTTTTAATTTACATATCTGTCAATTATTATAAAATTAATATTATAATTAATCAATTTTGTATCATTTGTCATGAAAATTCTTAATTTGGTTAAACTATTAAAAGAATATTATGTAGATGCTGTATGACAAATAATTTCGATCTTAACAAAATTCGTAAAAATAATATTATTAATATTTACCTCGAACAAAAGCTGATGAGATGCTATATGTAAATAAATTATTTAAAGTATACATACACAATAAAGATAAATCGAAAACTGCAGAAAGCGCTGTTAAATTGGTTACTAAGACCAACTAAAATTGCGTTCGCCCCTCAAGATCGCCATTATTCAAAATGAAGCAACGTAAATCTGAGGTTGAACGGATATACTTCGCAAGATGTTTGCACTTCCGATCCAGCCCGACATGGATTTATGGGTATAAAAATACAGTGGAGTATTTTCCTTGCAAATCACAGCTGTTTCACTTTCATCATTTAAAACTTAACATCTTATTGCCTGTAACAACTTCCTAGCCTCAAAAAAGTGAAAACGTTAGTCAGGCTTAACTGACTATAGGAAATCTGTAAACCCAGGTGTTAACTACGACTATGATCAAAATCTACATTTGAGGCATAGCGTCAGGGTACAGAAATGCTCAAATTTTTCATTCCGTGCTAAACACGTAGCAAAGGACGGTTCATTTTATGCTACAGCTTAGTAATCTGTCAACATACACTAACGTATTATTATCACTAAAATCTCATAGTCACAATCTGGTTACGTTATAGGGGTATTTACTATGTGATAACTACACTCAGGGTGACAGAAGTGATGTTTGTACAGTAAAAGCTATCTTAGCAACTTCCCTTCTCTTACCTACCGTCGCAATATTTTGATGTAATTTAAAACAAAACCTACTAGGCGGCGCTTATTTTAGAGTAGTAAACTACGAATCTACTCAAAACAGAAAATGTTACATGTGCTTTTCACCTTATACTACTAAGAGGTAAATAAGAAAACGAGCGGGTTGCGACACCAAGCAACGCCAGCAATAGCGGGCATCGTTTTTCGCCAAAGTTATATTAGAAGTAAAGGGCACGTACACAGTCGCTGGCACATGCCAACCAACAGGGCGCTGGTCACGCCGAAGACGGTTGACTTCATGTGTACTGGTATGCGAGTTGATGTCAGGAGAACATCAAACCTCGTGAGTAAGAGCTAAACAGAAAAGCCACCAGACCCAGACGACTGGCTTTGGGATAGTATAGCAAATCACTACAAAGCTGAGTTTAGAAATTTTCGACTAAACTCGTGCTTTTATACAGAGAAGACATGAGAGCACAAACTACTGAATCACTTCCTTTTGTTTTACGGCTTGCACAAAAGACTTTGTTACGGGGTGCACGTAAAACTAAAATGCGTAGACTTTAAACGCATCGAAAAGGGCTAAGTCACCTTCGGACTAGGCGACTTAAGAAATTGACCATAGGCTATAGATATTTTAACATATGAAACACATTTTGACTATGGGGGAGTCAGCCATGACAACAAAGCAGTACCGTCAACGTCATGATCCAGAACTTAAACACACGTGAACAATAAACGATCAAATAGCTCCTGATAAACTTTTGTCGTGTCGAGAAGCAAGATAGAGATCTATGGGGGATTCGTCCTCTGTAAGTTTCTTCTAACCAACAGTCTTTTCTATATTTTATATTTTAACAAAGCATGCTGGTTAAGGGGCTTGACCTCTCTAGCCAAAATGTCTTAATGTGCTGTGTTTGACTTTAGAATATTACGCTAGCGTAATGTTCAGTCAAACGTCAACAGCTACATCCTTCTTCTGCCTTCTGAGTTTTTCTGTGAGGAAAATCGTGTTTAAAAGATAGAAGAATAGGTAATTAGAACATCTTTACTCATCAAATTGTAATACTTACAAACGATTTTATTATAATGGGAAAAAGACACATTTATTTTGTCCTGTTACGATAACTGACGTTTTCTCTTATATTGTCTAAAATAAAAAATATTTAAATTTATTAAAAATATATGAGGAATTTTATTTCGCTAAACTATAAAGTAAAAGAGGGAAAAAAGAACAAGCAAAGTGATGTAAGATGAAAGTGTAATTGCATTCATTTCATCTCACATTTGCATGTTATTATATAATTTATTATAATTTTATTTATTTATTTTCTGTGGTCAGGCCAACAGCAGCCCCTAGTCGAGACATCAGTGTCTCTTACTCTGAGAGCCAAGGCAAATGAACTACATGGTAATAGAGGGGAGGGGAAAAAAAAAATTAATGTATAACCAAGTAAATTCTATAATTGAGCTGTTGATTTCTCATTAGCGTATTTTGCATTTTTATTAGAAGAGTTATTAATTGATTTGCCTTTATTTTTGACTTTTTAATAAATAGTGACACATGTATGACAAATACGATTAAAAAACCCTTAGATTTATATAATTACTATAATCTGTTTAAAATCAACTATCTTCAACACAATTTAATTATCTTAAAACTCTTACAATAATATTTTTTCAAAACATGGGGAGGGTGTGATGTTTGTAAAAATAAGTTTGTTTTAATGTATTTAATCTAAATGTCAATAACAATTAACTCACTTTCAGTGTTAAACAAGTTAAATTAATATAGTAGAATGAATAAATTATGATAAAGTAATAATCAAGTTATCAGTAAACAGCATAACATAATACACGTAGCAAAGATAATGCAAAACAAATATGTTAGAGAAAGGAATATTTACATATCTAATCATATTGCGACACGCCACGACCCTGCCTGGTATGGCTTAGTGTTGAAGTGATCTATCATCACACATTTACCTTCGAATTTTTTTTTTACAAATAATATTAATATCGTGTTCTGAAAAGCGCTGTTTGCTCTCTTTCCTTCAATCAGAATTATTTTATGGTAATCAAAAGAGGTTAAAATATTAGTAAATGTATTATCTAATATTTGTTTGCATTTGCTTGACTTATTACTTTTTCATCAGTAATAGCTTAAAATCCAGTTAAAATGGTTATATTATTAGTGTTACTATAAATAGAATGTGTAATAGAAGTGTTATTAATGTTAAATGCAGTTTATGCTGAGTAATTTAAATAACTTTATTATTAAGAAGAATTTTTTTTCGTTATATACTAATGTAAATCACCATAACCAACGTTTATGCACAAATTGATTTACAATAATCCTCTTTGTTGATACTTGTTAAGAGTAATAAGAAAAATCAATCAAGACAATACAACTATAATTAGTTAGTGTTAAAATTAACATTTTTTGATAGTATTTTGAGTATATTGCGTGTCTATGATGCACAAGGAAGTCAAAGTCATACCGGGTAGGGTCGTGGCGTGTCGCAATATAATTAGATATGTAAATACTTCTTATTCTGATTATTTTATTTCTTACAATATTTATAAATTTACATTATGTTAATCGTAATTATGACCTTACTTTACAAATTTTGTAATGAATAGATTATTGATATTGTGTTATGACATATATTACCTCTATGTTTTATTTGCATTTATTTTAATATTAAATATTTAAAATCAACAATTATTACAAAATACATTTGAGCTTTCACATACATAAACAAATATATATATTTTTAACAATCTACCACCCTCCTTGCAAAAAGTTAAATAATTATCATGTATTAAAGATATAAGCATATTAAGTGTATATTTAAATTTAAATATTAAACTTTACTTCAGTGCAATCAAGTTTTATGATGTATATGTATAAATATCAATGGAGTATATGTAATAAGACAAATCAACAAGATAACATCAGTATTGAGTTGAATTTGAATAATTTTCTTTCTTTCCTCCCGTACTACCATGTAGTTCATTTGCCTTGGCTCTCAGAGTAAGAGACACTGATGTTTTGACTAGGGGATGCTAATGGCCTGACCACAGAAAATAAATAATTATAATTATAAATAATAAATTATTTAATAACATTCAAATGTAAGATGGAATGAATGCAATTACACTTTCATCTTATAACAATTTGCTTGTTTTTTTTTTTTTTAAAACTTTGTTTATAGTTTAGCGACAATATATGTGCTGACATACTTGTCAAAGTAACTTTGTTTGCAGTATTCAAAATATGATTAGCAAATCTTTATCAATTTAAGTGGGAATATTACTTTAATAGATAAAATTGTTTATCATACTGGCAAATATCATTACATTTATATGTTATCAATAAATTATGTTTTCAGCAAAAAAATATATAAGTAATAAATTAATTTATTTTTGATATTTATTATAATTGTTTATAAATTGATTCTAAAACTGGCGGAAATAGCCTTAATTAATATATAATTTAAATTCTGTAAATCAATTTATTACACAATACATCGTAATCGGATTATTTATAATAGGAGATAACATTATCTTCAAAAATTGATAATTTGTATAGTAGATGTCAGTCATCTCTTTTACCCGGCTATTAATACCCTTTAATAAAATTACAATACGTTTGGCAACAATTTCAAAATTTATCCTTTTTAAAATTTAGATAATAAGTTACTGTAATATTTTTCATTAAAAAATTTAATTGATTATTAATTATATTGATTATCCTGTATATTTTCATAATTCTTATAAAATTTAATCACATTATCTTTGTAAAGCTAATGTTTTTATTTTTTCGTTATCGATTGTACATATGCTAAGACTGATTACACTGTAATAGATGTAGCGTTGTTCATTTGATAGCGCCATCACTGCTTCAAAGTTAACATGTTGAAATTAATCATTGAAACGTTCATCAAACAATCAACATTTTGTTTTTAAAAATGATCTATGAGAAACACGAATCAATTTCAATTTCTGGTAGTTTTGTCATTAAACGTATTTCTTTTTTTTTTTAAAGGTTAAAGAAAAAAATTGTTTACAAAAAAAGTATATATTATCTTTATGTTCGAAGAAGTTTATTTAGTCAAAATTTGAAGAGAATTAAATTAATACTATTTACTTTTGAATAACACATTATATTTAGTCTCCTGAGCTAATTATATATACTTTTAATTGGTGAAATCTATATTAATTACTTATACCTAGCAAATATTGTATATTTGTAACCATTCTTTAATAATTTTTATGATTTAATTTAAATCGATAGGATGCGATTAAAATTTATCTATACACTCAAGAAACACAGTATAAATTTTTTTATTTTAATATCAATGATTTAAATAATGCACTACCCTTTTTTTTAAAAAAAAATATATTTAAATCGAGCTGTTTTTATACGTGTACCTACGTTGCAGTATGAAAGGAATTAATATGATTAAGTTGTATTTAGCTAATTAGTATGTGATTGTTTGCGATTGTTTTGTACTTAATGCAAATATCTTTGACATAACTTATAATATTTACACTTCAGTTGCTTTTTTTATAATGTGAAATTGTAATATATCAACATAATTCTAGAGCTCACTATTATTAATTTTTTTTCTATCAAAATTTTTCTTAATCCTATAATTAATTACGGCTAACATCACCTAGAAGTACTTAATTTTGAAATTTTTTTTTATTTTTATTTAAACAATTTAATAGAGAAGTATTTAACTCTGAAATATACAATGTAATCACCTAGCAAGTTGTCAATTAAAAGACTTTAATCTAATGTCCAGAGAGAGCGCAACATTGCCAGTGAGTGATAAAACAAATACAAGTAGGCGTAAAAAGAAAAAGCCGTTTTAGCGCAAATTGTAGTTGATCTAAGGCGAGAGCTAATAGCACTTAACAATAAGGTGAAAAAGTGCTCGAAAGTTTAATAACGTCTCTCAATTGCGTCGAAGTAGTTGTAAGCGTGTCAAAAAACTATTGCCTAACAACGGAATAATTTGTCCGAGTATAAATAGTAAATGTAGCGCGTACGCTTTAATGCAAACTAAAGTATATCAAAGTGGAAACTGGCGTAATCTCAGTGGTTGTCAAACACCGACTGCTTACGGAACCAACTATCACAGTTATAAGAAGAATTGTTGCAACAAAAGAAAATTAACTAGTAGAATTTATAGTCAATAAATTAACTAAAATAAAAACTTGAGTTTTAACAGCGCATTAATTAGCAATCTAAAATATCCACTAATTAATTGTAACAATAATTTAAATAAGCAATGCATAGTTTAAACGATTAGCAAAACAAAACGTACAATCTGCAATAAAGTTTCCAAAATTTGTAACGTGTTAATGATCATTTTAGTTAGTTACTAAGAAAAAAATAGACGTAGATATAACTACTTCGTGCGTAGTGTAACAAGCACGCTTAACATGAATTGAAGTGAAATAATATATAATCAGAACTGATAGGCAAAATAAACGCAGAGAAGGTTTCAAGTGGTAGAGTGGTAGCCCTTTATGAAACAGCATCTGTTGATCTTGAAAATGCCAAGAAATAGAATACTCGTTTGCTAAATATAATATAGACATTAAACCGTAAAATCAAACTTAATGATCAAAACTAAGACACTTTGATTAGAAAAATTAGCTAGGCCAAGTAAAAGTATGAGCAAATGCAATAAGCATATAGTAGAAAATTAGTTGAAGTGAGATAGAAATAGTTAGTCATTAGTCAATTATAATTGACGAAGAAAAAACAGGAAGGTATTGTGAGTAACTTATAATTTGATAATTAAAAATTGAAAAAAAAGCAATAGCTACTTCAGACTAATTACAATTTATTAGTGTAGAGCAAAGCTCAATTATAATAACAGCAACAAGCTTTACTTAATGAATCAAATTAAATTCGGTCAAGAAATGACAAGACAGAGTAATAAATGGTTTTACTTAAAACATAATTATAATAGAAAGTACAACGTAGTTATTCCGAAAACAAAATACTTATATCACACATCGAGTAACGCCAACGCATTGTAGATGACTTGACTAATTAGTTATCAAAGTCTAATAGAGCCGCGTCTGAATATCGTACCTAACTCGTGATGTTGTAGCAAAAACTTGTTAACATAAATTAAGAGTTTACGATGTTATAGTAAGAGTTAAAATTTTATAAGTTAACAGCTCAAGTAAATGAATTACTTTTTAGAAAAAGTTTAGTTGCAAATGACTATTATGTTTTGCAAGATGAGATTTGTTACAACGCACTGTTGGGGCGTTGCTATTGTTTTGGTGAAATGAATTACATTATGCATCAAGCACATAATTAAATGTCGTATTCATTACTTATATAGTAATAGAAATTAGGACGTCAGCAGATTTTTGTATAATAGCAAGCAGTCATCTTATAAATGCTGTGCAGTTAGTGCATATTGCATATGAGCATTGCGAAATCAAAGCAATAGGAGAACAACAGTTTATTATCAAAATTAACAGCCCAATAATAAAAAGTAGCTATTTTAACGAAGAGTATTACTCAATTAAAGAGTGAAAATAAATAAATTTAGATTCAGCAATCTGTAATTCAAAGTAATCTAGCTGATAGCAATAAAAAGTTAACATTTTAAATTCAATAATTGAAAAATTAGTATTGTCAAATTTAACGCCTGTTTATACGTGAGGTGTAGTGATGAAAACTTTTCAACGAAACTTGAACTAAACATATTACTCTTTCTGTTAATGTCACAATTGATGCATTATAAAATACGTTTTTATGTTATATTACATCATTAACGTAATAGTTCACCAGTACTAAGTTAAAGCTAACAAATTAAATTGAAGATATGAAGCACTTTGTAGAAGAAGCCAAGAAATCGATATAATAGTAGCGTATGTCATCATTATGTCAACTTAGAAATTTAATTGATCATAATGCATAAATTCAAAAAGATTTATAGAATAGTTAGCAGCATAAAGAGTAGTTATAGAAGCAAGTTTGCTAACTAATTCGTTAGCAATAGTGTCAGCAGCAGTACATTGATAAGCTACATTAATAATCAGGTTAACGTTTATTGAAAAACGAAGCCTTGTGTAACTAGTTAAAAAGCTAAGTCGAGAAAAGCGAAAGAGAACTAAAATACGAAATTGATCGAAAATTACAATATAAAAATGCGCTTATTCAATTAAGGAAATTACGTTTAGAATTATAGTAGTGTAGACAAAAATAGAAATCACTAGCTATTGCTGCAGTTAAAAAAGCAAACTAGGAAACACAATACTGACGTGATAGTTTTGAAAAACTGAAAATGATGATTTCGTAAAAAAATAACAATTTGTAGAAATTACCACTAAGACATACATGCGAAAATGTCAACAATGATAATTTCAGTTCAAGTAAAAGTAAACTGAAAGAAGAAAGAACATTAACTCAATCATAGCCCATACAAACGCACACGGATGCAAATAACTATACCTAGTACAGCAACAAAATGTCTACAGCATTCAAACGTCCTAGAGCAGACAGTGTTTAAGTATAATAATCAATTGAAAACCTAGATGTTAAAACAGTTTTACATTAGATAATTATTTCAGTTAAAATTTCAAAAGCTGAGACAAATTTTTTTTTTAATTAATCGTGTTCACTAAATAAAATTTTTAAAAAATATTTTGCCTGAGAATGTATATCCGTGTTACGTATGCCAACTTAATTTATAGGGCAAATATAAATACGTAAACATGTTATTAATACTAATAAAGTTATTTGTTAGCGGCCACATCTATATTTATTATCACTAATTGAATTAGTTGATTATACCATCATAGATCAATGATTTTTATTTTTATTTTAATAATAAATGTAATAAAACTAGAATTTATAGATGGCACAAATTAATTCTAAATTTAAAATAACTAAAATACGCACGATGTGATAGAGACAAATATTTCCATTAATTTACCGTGACTGTTTTCTTGATTTTGCTGAATGTGTATTCGCAAATTTAATAATATATTTATCTTATAAAAAAAAAACAAACAACAAACAAAATGTAATTATATCAAATTTGACTTTAAAAAAAAAAGAAGAAGAATAACTATCAATGAGCTAATTTATCATATAATAAATTTTACAATGTAGATTGTAAATAACAGGAAATAATGGCACGATAAATGTTTATTTTCACTATAAAAATATGTAATAATATATTCACTTAACATTTTTTTTTTGTTCAGTTGTATAAAATAGAATTCAGATTCAATTTTTATTTCCCTTGATAATTAACAACAAAAAAAAAATAAATAGATAAAATTAATGTAAAACAAATATTACTAGTGTAAACTACGTTATAACACTTTTCCTGTTCTTCTGACTGAGAGTTAATTTTAGACCGTCCGTTTGTTTTTACTTGTATATCAACTTCACCTACTTTATACAAATTTAACTTTTATTTATCACTCTTCAGATTTTTGAATACTTGCTTTAGAAATGAATGTTATCAGATATTGATATTTGAAATTATCATAATTCAAAAATGGAGGAAATATTATATGTGTAGTTGCACTTTGATGACACAAATTTACAAATTAAATAAAGCTGTGAAATTTCACACACTCCTTTTTTTTGTCAACAATACGTATTACTTCCTAGACAAGTTGATTAAAATACACTTTAAACAACAATTAAGACGATAAGTAGCAACTTGTGAAATCATTGGCAAAAGTAATTTATAAACATCATGACATTAATGCTTTCTTAAACAATTCTCTAAGCTTATGTTTGTATGCATTTGGTAATTTGTTAAAGAAAAAGGTATAGTTGTGATTACTAAGTATTATAACAATAAAGAAAAACAATCTTTTCTTATTAGACAAATTGTTATATCAAGCATCAAGAAATCACGTAGATTTAGCTACTCGTTCGAAATTAACCTAAATGTTTAGCGTGACACAACTAATTTAAAGTGCTAAAATATGTGCGTTTAGTCCTTGAAAATTAAGACCTTCAGGTTTAGTACGCAATAACTCTCCTCAGATGGTGCATCCGGGGTATTTTAAAAGTAGGTATAAGAAACAAAACTGCGATGATCAATCGTCCTTACTAAAACCAACACATATAATTTTAAAAAAATGTCCTAGATGCAGTAGAACAAAATTTCTATCTTTATCATAAAAAAATCATTTCCATACTTGCTGTGAAGGAGTTGAAATGAAATTTTTAACTAATATGAAGGTAGTTATGTAGAAATAGCAATAGTTGTTACGTGTAAATAGACAATGAGATATTCAAAATGAGCGCCCATGATGTAATCCTCATAAACCTCGCCCAAAAGGTCGCTCAAAATATAAGAAAAAATAAGTAGTTAGTATGGTAAAGTAAATAAATTTAGTAACAACTACTTTTAAACATTTTTGTTGTACACTAATTACCTTTCAAAAAATTAATTTTTTTTTCCAGTATGTTACCAAGTATAAACTTTTTCAAAATGTAGTATAAATGTTTAATTATCACACAACTTTGTTTCCTCCTTCATTTTTTATGTGTATTTTATCTGTATTTATTAAAATTACAAATTTGTATTTTTTTTTCTTTTCTGGTTGCAAATTTTATTAACATTGTCAAATTTAAGTTGACATAAAACGATGTTTTATCAGCAGATAATTTTTTTGTTAGACAATGTCAAGTGTACACCTGATAGTAGTAAGTAATATTTGTAGATAGCTGTATATTTTTGCCCTTCAATTTCACAAATGTAGTACATACATGTTTAAATAATTATCATCAATAATTAATTGGTAATTTTATATATCCTAACATCCACCCTACTTGTCATTTTTGTCTATTTTAACTACATTTATGTGAAATATTGCTACATCTTTTTATCGAAAGAGGCGTTCGCATTCTGCTAAAGAAGTAAAGAAATCTTTGACACAAAAAGTTGTATAAAAATACGTTAAGGAAGAAAAGCAGTTAGATTACATGAGTTAAAGTTTTGCCCTTAAAAAATTGTGGTGATTGTTCAAGTTATTTTCAAAACTAGTAAGTAAAATTATTTATTTACGATTTTTTTTATTTGTGTTGTATTTTTTTGCAGATAAAACATAAATAATATACAAAAAACCCTTTCAGATAATAAATACTTTTTAATTCATCAAAACCTATTGTACTTTACACATAAAGCTAAAATGGGCTGGTTTAGCTGGTTTTGGGATTGGTTGTCGTATCTTGGGCTTTCTAATAAAACTGGTAAAATTTTATTTTTAGGGTTAGACAACGCTGGCAAAACTACTTTACTTGGCAAATTAGCTACAGATCAAGTGCATGTTCACCGACCAACTTTTCATCCAAACGTTGAATAGCTGACACTAGGAGGAATAAAACTGAAGACAATTGACATGGGTGGTCATTTTGAAGCTCGACGATTGTGGAAGGATTATTTTACAAAAGTAGATGGCGTAGTATTCATTGTCGATGCTGCAAATCCTGAACGCTTTCCTGAGGCGCGAAGCTAACTAGAAATGCTTTTGCAGTCTGAATAATTAGCTCATACACCATTTCTTATTCTTGGCAATAAAATTGATCTCGCGACTAAGGCCTGTTCTCAACAAGGTTTAATAACAGCACTAGGTTTAGATGGGCGTTTGACCGATAAAGATGCAAAAGTTACTTCGCCATAACAACGACCTATACAAGTATTTATGTGCAGTGTGGTAAGAAAAATTGGATATGGTGATGGTTTTCGGTGGTTGGCTGAGTTCCTCAAAAACTCTTAAAAAAACTCTGTAATTTGTTAAAAATAAAAAACACATATAGAAAGATATAAAATTTACTACTCCCAAAACAATAACAACAACAACAACCTCTTATGTTATTACTTTTTATTAGTAAGAAAACAATATGCATAAATAATTTCAAACTTAGATAATAATAAAAAAAATATATTTCGGAAAAGTAATTCAATTACTCATTGTGATGGAAAAATGTACTGTCTCATGTTGTGCAAATTAATCTTCTTTTTTTTTTTTTACAAGAAAAGAGAAACAAGTAGAAAACTTTTTGTGAAGATTATACATAGGTCATTTAATAGGTGACTTTTCAATGTATTGATGTGAGAAAATAATGAGCAATATTTTTTTATTTTGCAATTATTTTTTGTCTATATTGTGCATGAAACTTAAATTTGGGATGCAAACGAGTAACACTCTAACGTTTTATTTATATTTGTACACATTCCTAAACGTTAACGTGTACAAATCGCGGTTAAATTATATGTTATTTAATTGCCTGATTATGTTTACATAAAAATAAATAACATTAAGATCAGAAATTTTCATTATTCGTTATAAAAATATTATACTTAAAAGGATTTTAATAAAACTTATAACGAATTCATATTGTAAAAAAGGTACATATATAATAATGTTTCAATGCTAGGATTGTATATTTTTCTTCTCTATATCACAAAGATTAAATATATCATTAATATAAATATGCACTGTAATAATATGTTTTATTAATGTAATTACATGCACAATAATAATTCAAACGGAGTTTGATCTTTACCTTATTATCAACAAAAGTATACATACGAAGACAAATAATCTCGAACTAACTATAAACTTTAGTTCTAAATACACTTTGTTCAAAAATGTTAAATGTATCAAAAACAAAAATTTAAACAGATAATCAAAACATTCTATTAATGTGTACTTTTTTTGTCTATGTTTGCTTATCTAACTTTTTCAATGTTCAATCAAACAATAATAACAAAATAAGAATTAATAACACAAAAAATAAACTTTTACCAACAATTTTTGTTCAACTAATTCTTAATATTGAGTAAAAATTGTATGTTAGTATTATATTAATAATTTTTGTTAAACACTAAACATTTTGATCTGTTCAAAAATACTGCAATTTAATAATATATACATTTTCTTTATTATTTTTTTCTAAAAACGTATAATTGAATTGATTGTTTCTTGAACATAATCATCAACGTTATACATTTTTTTTCTCTCACTACAGTAAACATATAAGAAATTAAACACAATCACATACAAAAAAGGTATATTTATTTTACCCCCATTTTTCGATTTTTACTAGTGTGTGAAACAAATTATAATCTCGGAGGTAGTAAATATATACTTCACTATACCAATTTTAAATAAAAATTAAGATGCCACCTAAAAAGGCTAAAGTAAAAGGAAAGAAGAAGGTGGATTTAGCAGCAAAGGCAGAATAACTACGATTAATATAACTTCATCAACAAGAGAACATTGCAGAATAATAGCAACGCAGTGAAGATGAAAAGCGTAAAAACAATTAATTGGCATAACGCATTATTTTATGAAAAGATGAACAACTTAGTCAACAGAGATCGAAAGACAAGCAGATTGACACTTTACATAAATAACTTGAGGAAATCACGTCAAGATCAAGGTAAGAAAAAGTCAAATTCACACTAAAGCTATAGGAGTTACAACTTGCCGATAATTCATTGAAAAAATAAGTGTCTTTGCTACGTGAAGAGAATTTATAAAAATAACAACTGCGTGCACGATAACGAGAAAACCACGGTGCTCAAGTGCAGAAATTGCAAATTGATTATGAAAATCAAATCAAATCGTTATAATAAAGTAATGAATTGTTGCAAAGCCAATTGCACTCAAATCTGATAAAATTATAAAAAACTGAATAGTAAAAAACAATAGTACAACTTGAAAGTACAGAAGCTGCCAAGCAGATGTAGTAATAAGTTAATTCATCGAAGCGTTAATTGTAAAATGCATTAACAATGAACAAGCATTTGCAAGTTGCTCTTGAATAACATTAAATAGATGACAAGAAAAATGTCACCCTAATGCACTTGTTGAATACACAACTATAAGAGTAACGAAGACGTCATGAAGATGTGCTTGAAGAATAAAAGATTAAGTGCAACCGCTTTTAGAATTAATTGCAATAAATAGTAGGCAAATTTAAAAGTGCATAAAGTGAAGTAAGTGAGTTAAATCGTAAAATCCGAGAAATTACCACACGGACAGAAAAACAGATACGATAGTATGAATAGAAAATGTAACAGGTTAAATATGACAGTCAATACTTACAAAATGAAATACAAAGTATGAAACTGTAAAGTGAAACTAACTCCAAGATCGCTGATGAGATTCGTCAAACCTCATCAAAATAACGTGAGAGTTTGCTTTTTGAATTGTAAAGTAATCAGAAACGAGTTGAGTAGATGTAAAGTATGCTATGTAGAAAGTAGCGATAGTATTGTGATAAATTAACGTTTATGAATGCACAGCTCGTCAATAGCCGTTCTACTATTTTACAATTGCAGCAAAAATTATAGGCATAACGTAATACTCACAATGAAGAACTGTAACGTCAACTGCGACAAGTGTAAGATGCTTTCTCCTCAATGCATAACATGCAGAACATGTAAAAAAGCAATGAACTAAAATATAAAGAGCGTTAATAAAAATTTTTACGTGACATTTCAATCTTGTCGTAATAGCTTAAGCTGTTGAAAAATTCAATTGCTGTTGAATAGTAAACAAATGCTAAGGTATTGCAGGAGAAGACTAATGAAATTCAACGTTTACAATAGTTGCTTGATGCCAACTTTGTTCCTCATCGAAAAGAAGTTTAAGTTGTACGAATGAGTTCAAAACTTGATGAAATAACGTTGCTACGAGACAAACTTCATGACGCTCAAAAATAATTACAAATCAAAGAAAGTGCTTTTGCGGAAACTGAACAGTGATGAAAGGCACAGCTTAAATTGCAAAGTGAAATGATAGAATAGTTGCAAAAAGATTTGAAAAAAAGTTAGATGAAGCGATTGAGTGAGTGCCAAGAATATGAAAATGAAATCGCTTGTCTTAAAAAAACGCTAGACATACATTTCATACCATACACAGCGTAAAGTTCATAAATTGATATTATCGTTTAACTAGATAATACTTTCTAATGCAAAAGATTAACCTAATTTGAGAATGTTTTTGTTCTTTTTATTTTTTATGAACAAACAAATAAACAAAAATATAATTAGTATGTAAAATAGAAAATCTATTGTATGTATATAGACTGCAAAGATTACACGCATAAAATTTTTTTCCTACCACACCATACATTCAACGATAAAAGAAAACAGGGACGACCTAATTATGAAAGTAGCAAAAACATTGCGTCAAAAATAAGATTGTTAGCAACGGTAAAAATTTCACACTTGTAAATAGGATTGCATTTAACTTAACAGTAATGATAATAATGAAGGCGTACTGTTATGGTAGTGGGTGAAATAGTTAATAATAGATTACTACTATATATTTTTAATAAAAAACTAATAATAGTGAGTAGCAAAGCCTTGTTTTGCTAAAATTTTTTTTTTAGCCTCTCTCCTCAATTCATTATTAGTTTAAATTTTTTTTCTTCTATTCTATAACTAAATTATCTACTTTGAAAAAAAACACAAATACATATATACATTTATATACATACACATATATAAATATGTAAATATAAAGGAAGAATATCTATAAATTGAAAGTATAGTTAACTTCACGAGTGCAACAGAATATCATCTTTGCAGACAAATTTTTATTAAACGTAATTGTATCTGTGATTTATTGATTATGTAGTGCTGTACTTCTGTAAAGTGGCTAATAGGTGCGCAAGAAGAAAAACAAATATAAAAAGCTCAGTGATTTTTAACAAAATCATTAATACTTTATGTTACAGCGATAAATGTCAATATAATCGTATATACAAATACTAATATGTACAAATTTTTACTTTGTCAGTTCTACACCTTGTGTATCAACGTATTTTAATTATCGAAAAAGAGAAAAATTACATGTTGATAGTAATTTAGGATAAAAAAAAGACATGAATAAAAAAAATATTCTGATCTGATTTTTTTTCGCTTACTATCTCTAAACAAAAAAGAGTTTTTATAGTTTCATATGTAAATAATGTATGTATATTTACTTCAAATTTATTCAAAAACTACTTTGCAAATAAATTTTTTCAATAATAATAATCTAGATTTATACTAATCAAAAGATATTTGAAAGACGTATTATACACTTACATGTATATGTTGAAAATAAGCTAACTTTTTTTCTAATAAAAACAAAATTTTCATATCTTGCTATTTTTATTACACAACAATTATCATATTTTTTCAGATACTCTAATTTATAAAACTTCAAGAAATTTCTCCATCTAATTAGTTTAGAAAATATATATCTTTTCTTCATTACAATTCTTTTTTTTTTAAACTGCAAATACTATTGTTGTAATTAATAGACAATTTTTTTTTAAATCACTTTACATAATCAGTAGGAAAACTTTTCAAGTGTTTATTCGCACTGTTGCATTAACTCACTCACCGTACACTTCTTGTATAGTAAAAAATATAAAAAAAAATAAATAATTTATTGTTTAAGAAAAGCTGGAAGGCAATAATTTAACTACAAGAACAAAAACTAATTAAATATACAAATACCAATACCACTATAATAAGATAGTTTTCAACATGTCCTAGAAAACTGTTGGTGTTTATGCAGCGGATGTAATCCCAGGAGTGTACACTAAAACACTAACTGGAATTCAGCGTGGTATTGAACTTTATAGTCGTCCTGATGTAAAGCGACCATGACGATCAAACAACAAACAAAAAGTTTGCCATGAGATAGCGTTGAGATAAAAAGAAATTGAATCTTTGCTACAATTATGCTCTCATCTACGACGCAAGATTGGAAATGTTTAACACGATCGCAATGTTATGTAATACACAACGTAATAAATGACTAAAGTCAATGTGAAAGCAAAAGATGATTTAATTAATTAGTTGACGAAATAAATAGAGGAACTGAACAAAAAACTACATGATACGGAAGAAAAAGTATAGCATCATATTCGTTTGCTGAAGAGTTAACATGAAAATTAAGTCAATAAATACAAAAATTAGATTCGTGTTGCAAATGAAAATTATTTGGCATCTAAAAAAATGTTTTAGCAGCAGATTGATGATATAAAACACACATGTAGCTGTGAAATTACGTTAGTGTAAAGTCGAATTCAGTCAAAGGTACAATAGTTAAATATCTAGCTTGCCTCCTCTCGTAAAAATTGTCAACGAATTCAATAATTGTTTGAGAGTGAAAAGAATAACTTTTAGGTGACATTAAAAAAAATTGAATCTGATAGTAATGAACGAGCAGCTTTGGCATAGCAACGTATTAATTTATTGCAGCAAACGCATGAAACGTAATTACTTGAAGAGCGCAAATGTAACTCTAAACACTTATAATAAATTCGAAAACTTTCTATGTAGGTGTCTTTACTGAAAACTGAAAAACATGAATATGTATCACGAAATGCGTCATGGTGTCAACACTTGCTTGACTCACTCAACAGCTGTTTCCATGCACTAATAAAAAATTTGTAATAACTTAACGTAACTCAATTTTCAGGGTAAACGGTGACAGATATTTTGAAAAGTGTGACTACGTCTACAAACGCTAACACACAAGAATAATTAAACTTATATGCACCAAAGCTTTTACTTGAAGAAATTAATAATAGAATTGTAATGTAGCGCTTACTATGCAGAATCTCATAAATAGAAGTGTTATCGGGACATCTTATCAAATAAGCCAGTCATGTAGAAGACAACAATAACTGTGGCAGAGGTAGTGATGGTATGTCAAGCGCTTTACATATGTAACTAAAAAATGTGATTGCTAAACAGTAACGTTTGAACAAAATTTTATAATCAGTTACGCGGCGTCAAACTATAATGTAGAAATGCTGTAAAACATTTGCACAACAAGCAATATTTTTCAGTGACAATTTATACAATAAAACTTCTACAAATTTTAATTTACTACCCCCTCTGCCATCACAGCAGCCTTTTTATGTTGGATTACGAATATTGAATGCACGTAACTTATGAAATTAGACACCTTAGTTGACGCGTATAATGTTTTCATTATTCTACACCACTTTACGATGTTCATTGCTAAGTTATGGCGGTTACGAGTGTTACTTCACTGACACAGTAATAATTATGGCATTTCATAAACCTACTGACGCAGTTATGTTTTGCACCAAATTAGTTTAGTGGTATATAGATTGTCAACTTTGAAATCTGGGTAATACTCATGTATAGACATTTAATCTTTCATCCGCTTTCAAGCAATAGGATGCTCTCAAAGTTATGTTAAAAATGTGTTAGCTATGTTTTACACTTACGATACATTGTGGTGAGAGTTATGTTGAGTCTGCTGCATGTGTACATCCATGCCTGTCAAAATATAGAACTGATAAGAAATAAAATTCTTTAGGTTTGAATGCATAACAATCAATTTGTTTACTGAACAAACAAAACTTACATTATTATGGTCCTTGCTTAACTGAGTTGTTAGATTTGATGCGCACAAACACGCGCAAAAATTTAATTATACTTTCTAGCTAAGCCTGACATTTGTATCAGATATATAAATAATGTAACACGAATGACATATTGATAACTCATACATTTACTGTACAAGATAATATTCATAGTAGAAACAATTAGGGGCAAACTAAAACATCGGTAACGGGGTATATGATGACAACAAGAGCTATAAAGTAAAAATTACAATTACTGCAAAAAATGCATACTAACAGATGCATTGTAAATGGCGATACTAGTAATGATGAAAAAAAGGATAAAAACCTCAATGTTAACAACAATGACAATACTAATAAAAGTTTTACAAGAATTGAAATCATTAAAGACAATGCAAAGTAAAATAAAATTAACGTTTTTTCAGAAAAGTCTAAAGTAAATAATTTGAATAATGTGCCAATGTCTTTGTAGACCTTAGAAGAGAACAATATCGATGAAAATCTTGAAAACGTATAAGTTACAATGTTATTTACGTAGGTTATTCAGACAACAAATTCAATACAACTCTTGAGTGAAGCAATTAAAGCTTTGAAAGTGTAAGCTAACTTTATTAGTGATTAGGCTACTACTCTCTTAGCAAAAACTAGGTAAGGTAAATAACATTTTCATTCATTGAGTCCTGGTGAAATAACCGCGCAAATGAATGACTTGTTTACAGTTTGAAATAAAGTTGCGTCTCGTGTGGAGGGCGTTTGCGCGGAGATTAATACCCTCACTGAAATTTGCAAAATAAGTACGTAAAAACAAAACGATCTAATTAATTCGATCAATAAAATAATGCCAACAAAATTCGATTCGGTAAAACTATAGAGTCAAACGGATGAATTGAGGGTAAGATACGAACGAATGCTTGATAAAATTGTATAATAGCATAAAAAATAAGTGCACAGACTTAATGAAACACTACAATAGCGTGACAATCTCTTACAAAGATTAGCGTACGTGACTATGAAAGAAGACGTCAAACCTTAGGCTAATTTTTACAGAAAACGTTAAGAATCTACTACGATTAATAATAAATAAAAATTGGTATCATATGTAGAAAACTCATTTAATGTCTAATCTAAAAAATAACATTTATACTAACATACCTAAACGCACAATTACACGCACTCAAAAAAACCCCTCCCTCAAAAAAGCTAATCAAACACAACGTATACTTAAAACATAAAAAACCCACAGTTAACATACTACAAACCTGTATAATGCAAATACTTTTGATTTTTCATTAATCAGTGAATGTAAATTCAAAAAGACGCAATAAGCAAAACAACAGAGAAAATTATTTGAAAACTATATATTTTTATTTATATAAAAATAAATAAATTCTGTTTTGTTTTATTTGTATGTCGGGGTCACAATAGTTTTCTGTTTTATTTAACATTTTGATTAACTAAATTTAATTAATATAAACAGGGAGATGAGGTCGAAACAAAGTGATGCTAAGCGGAGTACAATTGATGAAAGGACAATTCATTGATTTTAAGTATATTTGTTAGTATATATTATAATTATCTTGATAGTATGGCTGGCTTTACGTTCAAAAATGTATTTGATTGACAAATATGAGAGAGTAATTTTCACATTTACAAATCTCCTTTTTTTTTTCTTTTGCAAAACGACGACAAAAGTACATGAACATAATTTTTGTATGAAAAATGCTGTTTGTCTGATTTGCGTTGTACTTGATAATTTGATTTTTCCTCTTACATATTTAAGAAGATAATAGTTTAATTTTTTTCGGATACAGATGATTTGACTACTACCGTAATTGTAAAAGTCAAAGTACATATATTTTTTTTTTCGAAAACTATTTAGTAAAGTTTATTTATGATACTAAACCGACAAGATAATACTAATATTAAACGCGATATGACCACAAAGAAAATCCATCAATACAACAAGCACCACCACCACTATCAAAGAATATCATATGTATTGCTAAACTATACTTATCTTTAATTCGTTACTTCATTTACTCAATCCTAGTGAAGACATACTTATTTGTATAAAGTTAAGATTAATATTTACTTTATGATGTAATTGTTCAGCACAACAGTAATTTATTGCGTTGACACAATTTTTTTAAAAAATGGAATGTACATGTTATTTTTCTTACATATAAAAGTAGTTGCTCTTTGTACATGTAAATAAAAATATGTATAGTAAATTATCAAAATATAAAAACTGAAAATAAGAGCTAGCTTTGTGTAATGCATGAAATTGTATCATGACAATTGTTGTCATTATGAACATTCATAACGTTACTTAAATAAATAAATAAATAAATAAATGTAAATTAATAAATCTATAAACTTACAATTGATTGCTTTAATTGAATATATGTAGTTAGTTGTAGGTTATTTGTATAATATTAGCAATAAACAAGCCAAAATCGCCTAATTTTTTTTAGTTATATTTCAAGTAGATACAATCTGTTTTATAAAGATATAAGTTGATAAAAATTCTGATATTTTGTCAAATAAGTATTTTAATACTACATACATCTAAATTATCGTTTACCTTCCTTATACCGGAACGACACAACAATGAGTAATCAAGTTATTCGAGTTCAACGCTTTCATTACATTCATTTACTTGATAGCAACACAAACGTGACTAGAACGCTGGTAGGTCCTACAGTGTATACTCGTCAGTAGCACGAAGTTTTGTTATTTGAGCCTCAGCCATGCATATCCATTCCTCAAAGATGTTATTGCATTATTCGTAATCCTGTTATTCACGTTGCTGATAATTATCTACAACCGTTGCTTGACTAAAATAAACACGTCAAACTTAAAATGGGTTAAACTTAAATTCGCTTTGGAAGTGCTAACTTTCCTTTATATCCTGGTTAGTAGCTTTTAAAGTAGAACAACAAATATGTATTCAAGTTAGCTGTTATCACAGTAAATACAGGCTATCATGTACGGTGTATTCAAGATTTTTTTGTCAACGACAGCAACTATTTGACCTCAAGTCAATTACAATATTAGCAGAATCTATGAGAGAAAGAGCAAAGCGATAATAAAATTTGTGTGCGGGCAGGAAAAGAGTGAATGATTTAAGGTCCACAAACGTACTTTCCACGTGTGTAGGTTGAGGTTGTTTAGACTATAAAAGCGGTTGTGATAAAGCCAAATTCTGCGTTACAAGTGAAGGCACTAGTTAACTTTATCGATCGAGACGGAAATAGGCGTCTGGCTGGTTAGGAGTGACTTATTCGTACTAGTGGAAGTTATTTACGCTCAATAGAGTAATAAATTGTGCGAATTGTAGATGGTGAAATGTTAAATGATAACAAAGCTATTGTGCTTCGGGCCAAGTGTAATTTTGTTGATATTTACAACATTCCACGAGTTGCAGGAGAGAAGTGATTGGTGACAAAGGCATTTGCAACTACACACATTGTTGATGTAAATTAGGAAATGGTGTAAACAGTTAACAGAATTTCGTTAACAACTCAATAATATTGTATAATTCGTAATCCAGTGTAGTAGATAGGTACTGATAAGTAAATCTAAATCTAACATACTGACAAACAGCAGTAAAATATCTAGCAGTAATCAGCTTAAACTCGTTTATAAACGCAGTCACGATCTCAACGGCAGCTAAACGAAGTACACAAAGTACGAAATCGATACGGTTTAAAACTTGTGCGAAGAGGTGCCTGTAGTTTTTTTCTTCACCCTGACGAATAAATGATTGATGGAATTCAAAACGTCATTACCGTAGGTGAAGATGAGGCGTTAGTACTAAAAGCTTTGGTTGATTGTAGTATGAATGGTGTTAATTACAAAGCTGGTAGGCGATGAATGATACGTGGACCTGCGTAATATATTCCTCAGGAAGATGAAATATAAATCATTGAACGACGCTCCGCAATCGCTTTGGACAAAAATGAAGGCATATATGTAATGAACACGCTGACCGGGTAGGTTCGTGCAGTGATAGGTGAGCCATATATGCCAACTGAAACGTAAGTATTGTGGTAGAAATAGCTTCCTAATTAAGTTGAAGAGTTGCTGATGTGTCCTGGTGGAACTCGCAAGATGAACGAAATTGAAGGAAACAACTTTAAATAGGGCAACAATAACGATAACAATAACAATGAGAAGAACAACACTAAAATCAGCAATGTTCGTAGTAATAACAATAATAAAAATGCTAACTACGATGAACATTAACAACATTAGAGAAGTGACAACATTTACGAAAAAATTAGAAATAACAACATATGTAGCACAAATCACGCAGATCTTAACGCAGATGTTGTAAAAGTATCAAAAAGAGAAAAATATCGTGTTGTGCGTTTTAATGTTGAACACAATGCTGCTGTGCAAATATATGATTATCTCAAGTAAAAACCACGAATTGTACTTGGACCAAGTTTAGTAATGCTTGCCCCACACGAGTAGTTCACAGTTTTGTCGTTAAGTGGAGGCAAACCAAAGGCACCAAATGCCATTCAGTCTTTGCAACTCATTCTTGGTCCATGCTTTTCCAACGATAGTATTATTGTCGAAACAGCAGATCACGCGCGCCTTTAACTACGATTGTCATATAACTGATACTTTGATGTAGATCGCCAAAATCCTCAGCAAAAAATCTTTTCTGTGCCTGATTTTATTGGTGATTGCTGCAAAACCATCGCCTCACGTGTTCGTGGAGCTGTTGCAGCTGTTGATTTTGATTCGTTTCATCGTATTTCTACACACATTATTCGAAGTGCTGTATTTGGCACCGATGAACATTAACAAGTGCGAAAGTAGCTTCGTTTTGCGACTAACAATTTCGTGGTAACCAACATTGATGTACAATCAGCGTAGCCGACAGATGAGAAGACACGTGATAGCTTGCAAAAGTCTGTTCAACTAGCGATTGAAATCACAACCAAATCACAATAAGCAGCCGCTCGACATGGCAATTAGCTAAAAGATCAAGAAGCCAAAGGAATTTTGTAACGTAAAAAGTTGCTCGACAAAATTGAAGTATAGAATGCTAAAACGCAATGACTGGAGTTACAAGCCAAAAGTGAAGCGGTGCAAGCGAGTGGGCAGTCGATTGCTGAAGCTTCAGCAAAGGCGTAAGCTCTTA
The DNA here is from genome assembly GCA_028554745.1 of Blastocrithidia nonstop. NCBI lineage: Eukaryota > Euglenozoa > Kinetoplastea > Trypanosomatida > Trypanosomatidae > Blastocrithidia > Blastocrithidia nonstop. The sequence continues at coordinate 332,066 of JAQOTN010000028.1, read as the reverse complement.
CTATATAAGTGCAGTCATAATTAGCTCAGGCAAAGCTTCGTGCACAGGCATACAAAATTTCTGCCTAGTCATAACTGAAGAAATTACAACAACGACAATCATTGTAATTATAATATTCACGACGACAGAACGAGCTAACTGTGCAAAAGGCTTCACAGTTATCTGCAATAGAAATTGAAAAAGTACGTAGAATTATTGCTGCGGTGGGTCGTGAAACGCTGGTGGCGATTGCACGAGCTGGTCCTGAAACACAAGCAAAATTGCTTCAAAGTCTAGGATTGAAAGGTTATCTGATAACTGACGGTAACAATCCTGTGAATTTGTTCAACACTGCCAAAGGGTTTGTTAATTCATCTAAGTAGTAATAAACTCATTATATACCTCCTCTGACATAATCACGAGTAAAAAAAATTAAAACAAACAAAACTAAATATTAAATCTTATATAATTGTATTACTTTGTAAAGTTAATTATGATCATTTTTTACAATTTATATTACACACACAAAATAAATTAACTTACAAATGCTTGTCGTTTTTAAAAAAATTAGGTGAATGACGAAGAAAAAATAAAGTTGCCTACATTTGATATTCTTACTATATTTTTTTTTATATTAGCATATATATAAATCACAGCTATTTTATTTGAAAAACAAAAACAAATAATTTTTTTCTCTCAAGAATGTTTTACAGTTTATTGATGTCGGTTATATTTATTAACCAATCTTACTACTATAAGGTCTTCATTGTTAGCTGAGATTGTTTATTGTGCAATAAACTTTAAAAGTGATAGCAAGAAATATTAACAATTTTTCGACATGTCTAATTATATATATATTTATGTTTGCCAATTACACAACATATTTATTAACCTTATTCTTAAAAATGGTAAAGAAGGTGATGCATGACATAAAAGTGGTTGGTGTAAGTGTGTAAAGAGTATTAATCACTTTAACGTTGATCTTAAACACATTTCAAACACAAACAAAGAAACCTCCAATATACTTATATATTTTTATCCGTCAAAATATGTATGGTTAATAAAATTTGCTCGATTACAGCACATTATCGACTAGTTGAAATCGAACCAAACCTCTACGAAAGCAAACTAACCAACAACATTAATATTTTATTTCTGTCATTTATATAGTGGATTTTCGACTGTAAATATATGTTAAGCGTTCAAATTGATAATTAAAAAATAAATGTGTTGTGTTGGAGATACATGCACACATGGGAAAGATGTATATACATATACAAACATAACGTAGAACACATTTATTGTTTCAATTTATCAACTTTTAAAATTAAAAACTAGTATATGTAAATTGTTCACTACCGATGCAAAAAAATTAGTAAAGTTTATTATTGTTAAATACAATAATATACTTTTCACCTACTTAATTTTTTTTTTTAAAGCAATTTTTTTTAAAAGATCGTTTAGTACATTTAAAGTTTAGACTGACAAGTATAATTTCCGTTAACTTTACATATACTTTTCTACTTAGAAAGATAAAAACTTGTACAAATACAATGCCAAAGTATACTGATGTAAATTATAACGCTGATATGCCGAAAGAAATGATAGAAGATGCGCGTTCAATTATAATTCAAGCTTTTTAGACCGAATCACGTGAAAATGCAGTTGCTACATATATTAAACGTTAGTTTGTAAAGAAGTATAAAGGTGTGTGACACTGTATTGTGGGCAAAAATTTCGGATCATTTGTGACACACGAAATGAAAGGTTACATTTATTTAACCTGAGGCCAAATGTCAGTGTTATTGTGGAAGACTGTGAGTTAATCAACATAAAAAACATAACTTATAAATTTACTTTTTGTCAAGTTGGCAAATTTGTACTATTGATTTATTTAAAAGGTAAAACCATTTCGTTTCTTTTTTTCCAGTATTGAACTTCAAAAAGCTCTTTATAAAAATATAAAAAGAGGTTTATTATAACAACATTTTTTTTTTTTGCATACACTTTTTTTACACTTTTATTATTATGGTTAACAAAATTTAATAAACAAAGTCGTAAGCTTACACAAACCTGAAAGAAAAACCCCCTTTTACGTTTACGTTGTATGTGAACCGCAAACAAGCGCTCTTTGTCATGAAATTTGTACGTTTGTATATGCATGTTCAACACAGAAATGTATTATACTACCAACCAACAACAGAAAAGATATAATTTTTTTACATTGGATTTGAAATTTTAGCAAATTGTACATCTCACCTTTGTAAAAGTTATGATATAAATTTGATTCAGTTTAAGTAGATCAACAACGTTTGACAAATGTACATATTTGAAGCAAATAGACATATAATTATATGTTTTTAGGTCAAAAAAAACTTACACAGCATACACACACACACACACATAAACTTTTCATCCGAATGTATATTATTACAGAATCGATTTTCTATGTTTGCTTCACATATGTAAAATATAATGTAATAACAATGTTATTTTTAAAGAAGATAAAGTGTTTTTGTTTTGGTCAATTTTGTGCTCATTTAATGTTTACAGCAAATGCTCTTAAAATTAAATGTTGCAAGAATGTACCTTATTTTTAGTAATGTGTAATGTACGAATAAATGTGTGGAAAAAGCCTTAAATGCTGATTATACTTTGTAAAATTAAATTACCTTGATCACTATTTTACCTTTTATACAAAAATGTGATATGAAGTTACACTTCAATAATCTATATTTACATTTTGTTTGCAAGATAATAATTGCCATTATTTTTATTTAAGTAATACTTTACATCTGCACATTTTTTTGGTATACATATATACAACTATACATACATACAAAAGGAAAAGAAAATATTTTTGATTCAATTTTTGTAAGAAAAATAATACTAACTAATAAACATACTATAGGTTCAATAATGCTTCCTTTTCCCTAACGATGTGACATAGAAACGTACTATCAATCTGATTAAATATATGATTATATAGGACAAGGTACGTTTGCAACCGTGTTTAAAGCTATATGCATTCGTGATGTGTAGCGTGCAAAGAAAGATCAATAAGTAGCTCTCAAAGTTTTTGATAAAAAAATATTTACCATGGAGAAGAATGTACGTGATGTTGTTAATGAAGTGTAGATTCTTCGTCACGTCGATCATGCACACTGCGTAAAATTGTTAGACTACTTTCAAACGCCATTTCATGTGGTCATTGTAATGAACTACGTAAATGGAAAATAACTATTTCAAGCTTTAAAGGAGCACGTATTCACGGAGTAAATAGTGTGCAATATTATGCATCAGTTATTTTTAGCATTGAATTACCTTCATTAAACACTGCATATTGTTCATCGTGATGTAAAACCGTAAAACATATTAGTGACACAAGACGAAAAAGAAGGCAGTTATTCTATAACATTGGTCGACTTTGGGCTGGCTCGAAAGTTTAGTAAACAGGTACGGTTTAATAGAAAGCGTGTACTCTGTAATGTTGCAGGGCTGTATGGTCATAAGTTATGCTAATGCTAAAGCTAAAAAAAGATGAAAGGCAAACAACCGTAACTATAACATATAACAAAACTGAGTTAACTTCATGGTTAACCTATATCAACTCCTCTTTCACTACATTCATTATCAACAGATTCTTTTGAGACAGATAGTCCTTTACTTACTACACCTTGTGGCACATTTCGTTATGCTGCACCGTAGACAATTGAAAGTGTCTCTAAAAATGGTCAATTATACACAACTCGTGGTCTTATCTTAAGGTTAGATATTTATGCTAGTGGTATTATTATGTACGTAATGCTTAGCGGAACACTTCCTTTTCGTGATATTAATAATAAAACTGCGTTAATCCGTGAAATGTAAAATGGACCTATTTTTTCTAACCTGCGTTGAGAGCATGTTTCAGCTGAAGCAATAGAATTAAATAAGATGTTACTTAGAGCTGATGCTAAGCTACGTCCGAGTACAAAGGATGTGTTACAACACCATTGATTTTCTTACTTGAATAAAAAAGTAATTGTTAAACAGTAGGAAAACGATAGAAAAAGAGATTCGCTGCGTTAGCGGTATTAATGTCATATGACTCTAGGACAACAAAGGCTATAAAGTGAATATAAAAATTAGTAATAGTCACCTCATATTTAAAAATAACGTTCGAAAATAAATTTAACTAACGAGCATGACGGAGTTGTCAGTGCACTATCTCAAGTTGGCAACTCCTGCTTCACTAATAACAATACTATGAACGAAAGAAAGTAGATGAGCCGTGCGTTTGATGTACTATGCGCCTCCAGTAATATGTCTAGTAGATAATCATAACACAACAAGCATTGTTTGACTATGTAAATTTATATTATTTCATTTAATTGTTCTTAACATCTTTCATTATTTTATCTAAAACAAACACACAAACACACACACATACACACAAAAAAACAAACACAATAAATTATATTTATGCTGTAAATAGTGATATATGCAGGTGTGCTGTTAAATTAAGTTATCTTGACAAGTACTTTGAATTACTTAGACACAGCGTAAAGAATTCACGTTTGTGAGTAACAATATATTTATAATTGCTATGAGTTTTACCAACCAATCCATCAATCTAAAGTAAGTGTAATATATATGTTATATGATGATGCCAACAACTGAAAAGTATAAAATTATTAGCAACTACATGTCAAATCTATTAATTTTTTCTTGCAACGTGCATTAGTTTTTTTTCCATTATATCAGTACAAATTAAATAATATCATATTCGCTCAAGTACAAGTTAATTTGTCGAAACCTATACACATTTTATACATCGATGCATACACAAACTTTCACTTATTACAATGTTTACGCATACTATTATAATACAGTATGTATATATATATATATATATATACATGTGCACTTTCGAATAATTAATCAATCTTTATTTTACTAAAGTGAGCATGTGATCTATAGTTTCTTGATAATCGCGAATACAACAATAAAATTTACTTTTAATTATTTAAATTCAATTCCACATTCCTATAAATTTAACAACAACAAAACAAAACAGTACAAATAAGAAAAAATATTACTTAATAATTTTTAGCTATACACAAACTTTCATATATTAGACAATCTCCCACAATAATTCACATTTAATTTGTTTTACTACTCCCGATGCACTCACAATATTATTTATTTCTTAATATATTTTTTTTTAATTGCTAATTTACTAAAAGAAACGTTTCTAAACAGTCAAATGACTAATTCAATCAAAATATTGAGTAATTTTCATATATTCGTTTGTTTATAAACGCATATTATAAATTATCTATGGAAATGACTTTAGTACTCAATGAGCTTTGATACGAAAAAATAATATCTTTCAACATTTTTTTAAAATAATTTTTCTGCTTACATTTATCATAATGAAAAGATTTTTTTTCTTCTACAAGTTTTTCATAGTGCTCTTGAACAAAAATTTAGTAAATACAAAACAATCTTAAAAGAAAAATAGTAATAATTATAATCGGTTAACATAACTTCTAAGTTATTTATACTAAAGAAAAGTAAACAACTTATAAACGCAAAGAGCAGACAATTTTTTAAAAATTTTTAAGACAGTTTATTAACATATACATCTGAAAGCAAAAAATAGAATCTTTCGCAAAATAATTATCACACAATGGGTCATAAAGATCGTTCATACAAAAACGGTAGTAGTAAATCGTAGGACTTTGTTTAAAACAGTATTTAAAAGACCAACACACACAAACGGTCTCGAACACACATTTCTCTTTCTTAGGAGAACAACACACAAAACATTGCTGAAAACGATGGAAAAAGTTAGCATAGAACTACTAAAGAGCAAAGGTAGACAAAGAGAGATTATAATTAGTACGATGCTCACAACGCTAAAAATGATAATAATAACAGTAATAATAAAACGAAAATGGAGAATAATGATGATAATGTAAAGATATCATTAAAAAAATTCAAAACAGAAGATTCTACGCTAACAAAAAAATAATAATCAAAGCATCATCGAAGTACAAAGGATGATGCTGATGCTAATTCTAAAAAATAATTATAAAGCTGCTCAAACGACAAAGACATCGTTGGAAAACCGTTTAGTGAATTTGCCTTACGCCCATAGTTAGTTAAGGCATTGTAGAACTGTGGTATCTCTTCCCTGTTCCCTGTTCAAGCTCTTACATTTAATGCAATTATGAATGGCAAAGATGTTCTGGTGCAAGCGCGTACGGGTAGTGGTAAAACTCTTGCCTTTGGCATACCTATTATAGAAAAATTATATCAGCTGTCAGGACATTTACTTCGCGGACGAGGGCCTAGTGCAGTTATTTTTTGTCCAACTCGGTAACTTGCTATTCAGGTACAAGATGTTCTTTCTAAGATTAGTGGGTCGTTGGTTGTAACTGCACTATACGGCGGTGTTGCATATGCCAATCAATAGCGTATACTTCGAAGTGGAGTAGACATTGTTGTGGCAACACCAGGAAGAGCAAAGGACCTGCTTGAAAAGGGTACACTTCATTTTGATCGTGTGAGCATGGTGTGTCTTGATGAGGCAGATCACATGCTTGACATTGGATTTAAGGACGACATTGAACTTTTATTATCTAAAATTGCTTAGCAAAACAAATCATCTAGCAAGGATTCGCCATCTCATCAGACATTACTGTTTTCAGCCACTGTACCAGACTGAGTACACACTTGTTCATTTATTTCCAAGTCAAAGTAATTTATCGATATGGTAGGCAAGGAGGCTACTCGTACGGCTAGCACAATAAAATTTTACCGACGAAAGTGTCAATTTAGTGAAATATCAAATATGTTAGCCGACTTAATAAAAGTATACAGTGGTGCTCATGGACGAACGTTGGTTTTTACTAACACAAAGAAAGATTGTCATGATTTGTCTATTAACAACGCAAAACTTGATTCCCAATCTTTGCACGGTGACATGCAACAATAACAGAGATAGAGTACTATGAAAAGTTTTCGCGAAAATAAGTTTAGCGTACTCATTGCAACTGATGTCGCTGCTCGAGGACTTGATCTACCACTCGTTGACTTAGTAATTCAATGTGCCCCACCTTCAGATATTGATGCCTTTATTCATAGAGCCGGTAGAACAGGTAGGGCTGGCAGAAGTGGTGTGTGTGTACTACTTTATCAACCACGTGAGTAGTACGTTGTTGAACGCATTGAACGCCATGCTAAAATTAAATTTTAGCTTCTGCCAGCACCTACTCGAGAAGAAATTCTGCGTGCTGTCGCTCGTGATGCGTCATAGGATCTCGCCAGAGTTGAGCGTCGCGCAACAAATTTATTCATGGATCAGGCGGCGTAGTTACTTAAGGATGCAGACCCTGTAGAATTAATTGCCTCTGCACTAGCTGTTATGAGCGGGTATACCACTAACATCACAAGTCGTGGTTTGCTAACCGGCACGCAAGGTTGTGTGACGTTGCAGTTAAACTCTGAACGGCCGTTACCGATTCCAGTGTACTGTAGCATATTGCGAAATAATTTAGGTGATGATTTATTTATGCGGTGTCGTGATATTACTTTATTACAAGATTAGCCCGGATGTGTATTCGATGTCTTGTAGCAGTTTGCAAACCATGTATTACAAGCAGGAATACGAGGTATGACAATGAAAAAAATCTAAGTTTTGCCTGCAATCATCACACGTGATTTGAACACACAACATCGCGGCGGTGGTGGTGGTGGTGGTGGTCGTGGTCGCGGTCCAAACAGTTATGGTAGAAATAATAACTTTTCCAATCGAAGAGGAAATGCTTTTCGAGGATCACAATTTAACAAGTTCGGCAATAACAATCGATCGCTTGCTCGAGGAAGTGGTAACAATGGTAATATGCGCGCAAACGGGCGAGCACAGAATCGTTATTAATTTTGACAGTAATGAAATATCTCCTGCGCTGTTAAAATAATTGCTTTAAATTGTTTATATAATTTTTTTTTCTGATGACAAAACTTGTCAAACAAACGTGTTAACTTGCAGTAATGTAATTGTTTTTTTACTATAGTTTCTAAGTGGTAAATAGTAGTAATAACTTAAAAAAAATATATTTTATTTGTTGCAATTTACTCCTCAATTCAAACACCTTTTTATATTTATATTATTTTAAGGAAATAAGTTTTTGCTCAAGTTGATATCTGCAATTCTTTAATATTTTTTCATTTACATTTCTGCAAAAAATTTTTGATAAAAATCTAAAGGTGCTTTTCAAATAATAAAGAGAAAAATGGAGAAAATTTTTGCAGTACATATATGTTTCTTAAATTTTTTGAAAATGTATTGAGTATATATATTATATATTAATTGTGAAGACGGTGTCAATGACTTTGTTGTGAGAACATGTTATCAACTTAAGTATGATCGATTAGATGATTAAGCTCAAAAGATAATAACCATTTTTTTAAAATCAATTCATAGTTAAGAAAAAAAAATATAAAATTATATTTTCTCTTCTTATTTTCCACTTCACATTCATATAAAATTGAATTGAAAATAATATTTTCATTTATACGTATTTTTCGTGTGCTAAAAAATATTTGTGTTATGATATATTCTTATGGAGAAATAATGATAATGAAATGCGAACTTAAAGCGATACGATATAAAGAACAATTAATCAAATAAAAAATGTGGTAAATATGTACGATGCTAACTCTTTCACAGCAAGTGATTACTTTTTTTAATGATATTGTAATGTAATGTTTTTTTGAAGAAAAATAAATAAATAAATAAAATGAAACGCTAAGCATAATAATGTGTACTCAATATTGAGTACACACGTTTTTAATATTTTAAATAATTTTTAATGATAACAACAATAACAATAAATAAAATAATAACAATTTTCATATTAATAGTTATAATTAATTTAACCCTTGATGACTCTGTTCCAACGCAATAGTGGTAATAAACATCTAAGTAGACGTACACACAAAAAAATGTAAGTGTGGTGACATCTTCACACTTGCATTGACAACAGAAATCAATACTGATGTTAAAAATTAATATATATGCTAATATAAAATACTAAAAGAGTTTAATATAAATGTATTCAAAAGGAATTGGCAAATGTAGTATAAATGATAATAGAAATGGTATAAAAAAAGAAACACGGTACTAAAAATTGCTAACATTTTTTTTTCCCCCATCTTATTTGTATTTATTCTGATAGAACTTATATAACAAAAATAAATTAGTCTTCAGCAATTTGTTGTTGATTTAGTTTATTTATCCGAACTTTAAAAGCAAAGCGTCGATTGAGTTAAAGAAATTTTAAATTTCAAGTAAAGTAATTTAATATACATTGTGATCAACAGAAAAAGTCAAATTACTTTAAATAAAATATAAAGTATTAGTGATTATAATTATCATCTTAATATTGTCTAAATTAAAGTAAGATTTTACAGTGCTTAAATTTGAACTAAGGATAAAAATTCGAAGCTAAATACTATCAATTTATAAAACATTTCTTTTACTTATTTTTTCTCCGAAAATACGAACGTCTATAACTACAATAAAAACCTGTTTCTCTTTCCTTTTCTGAAGAAAAACAAACAATAACTAAATTTTACGATGGCAGGCAAATTTCGCGGTCAAGTAAGTAAAATTCCCAAAGTCAAACGAAGCAAAGCGGCACGGAAAGGAAAAAATACAAAAATAGTTGCACTTGTAAAACGTAGTCCTAAATTGACTGATACGATTTTACAAACACGTATTGCATAACTAACATCATCCGTAATACCGACGTAATCGATTCAATCACAAATTAAAGATTTCGATAGCAAAATGGCATAATTGTAACATGATGATCAAGCAAAGTAGAGTTTATTATCACTAACATAAAAGTAGTAAATCAAAAGAAAAAGGCAAATCAACAAAACCGAGAAGTCGGTCACATCTAAATCAGTTAGTCGAGCAAAGTTAAATAGCTAACTACTTGATCGAAAAAAAGAAAAACAATAAATGATTTCAACGACACAATCTTCTATAAAAGCTGCAGGACTTACCATGTTACGGGCAGCTGTGAAAAACCAAAGTCATAATAGACTTTTGCCGCATCAAAATAGACACGATTACGAATATAGACTGCGTAACATCGCAACATTAGGTGTGGTGAAACTTTTTAACTCATTGGCAACAGCGCATAAAGCTGGACAAGCTGTGTTGAAGAATAGTGTTGGCGATCACTTGACACAGCAGAAAGCTATTTAGAAAAAATAGGTGTTATCGCGGGATGCATTTTTAGCGGCTTTGAGGCAACCCCAAAGCTATGACGGGCCAGTTGGTTGGAATTAAAAGTAATCAATAGTGTTATATAAATTACATATGCATACATTGATCGAAAAGCAATTAGTTTAACATAACAACCATAAACAATTTTATAATTTAAATAAATTTTTTTTTTCCTTAAAAAAATATATATATATATATATATATAACTGATAATATAAATGGTGACCTAACATATGCAAGAAAAATACAAGTTAATTTTAATAGCTCAAGTGCATTTGTTCTCTCTGTAATATCAAATGTGAATCAAGTGCAAAATGATATAATACTAGTATATAGTCAATTTAAAAAGGTTACTTGCAAAAGGACTAAATTGACTTAATAATATATTGTAAGCCTTTTTTCTCTTTCACTTGGACACACACAAGCAAAACATCATTTGCTTGTGAAAAGCGTATGTATAGATAGCCAACATTTACCAATGCTTACTTATTAAAACATTTTCGTAATACTCTACAAATTATTTAAATAAATTCTAATTTATCTTTTTTTTCTTCACAGGAAAAACAAACAAATTAATAGAGTAACCTTAAATTTTTAAAAATCACCACAACAACTAATTAATTAAAGTTTTTTGATATCTAACATATTCACTGTTGTGTGAATAACATTTACTCATTAAGATGGTAGGCTCTAAGAGAAAATAAAAAATATCATTTCCCGGTTCGAAAAACGAGAAGGAAACTTGTTTTTACACAAAGAAGAAATGACGCAGCTTACTACAGTATACAACGCTTTCTCTTGCTGGGCGTAATTTGAATGCACGCGCTGCTCTGGTAATTGGCAATGCGTTGATGAAAAATCATTACGTAACAAAGTTAGATCTAAGTCATAATAAGCTGGGTGATTAAGGTGCTGTGATAATTGCAGATGTTTTGCGTGTGAATAATGTAATTCATTGATTGAATTTGTCATTCAATTCCATTAGTGACATTGGTGGAATTGCCCTTGCAGCGGCTTTTACTCCTACCGAGGGTGTAAATGGTGCTTCTGGTCAGTGAAACCGATCTCTGTTTGCTATTAATCTTATGGGCAACTCGCTAAGTGATGATTCACTGTTAGCATTTAGCAATGCAGCAGCTCAACAACGTGATTTGTCGGTGATTGATATGAGCTGAAACAATGTAGGAGGGCAAGGTACTAAATGTTTACTGCGTGCTCTTTAGCGCAATTCAACGTGCAATTTTATGCTGACCGCTAATCCTATAGGAGATGACGGAGTTAATTACTTGTGTAAAGCGTTAATATTATATGGAAGTCGTGCACACACCATGTTATAACTATATCGAACAAATCTGACTTACCGTGGCGCGTCAATGATAGGTCAACTACTGAAAAATACTATGTTTGTACGTGATGTTAATTTGAGTGGTAACACACTAGGTGCAAAAGGTGCACGATAGCTGTGTGATGGAATAATAGCAGCATGTTATGATAGCATTGAAAATGTGTGTCCTGGTTTGCGAGTTTTAAATCTTAGTGATACCATACTTGGTGATGATGGTGCGTTGCAAATTGCTCGATTACTTAGCGCAAACATACCGTCATTGTAGCGTTTGAATATCTCAAATAATAACATAACAGATAAAGGTATGCTCGCAATAATGTCTGCTTTACTGTAAAATAAGTATTTACAGATGATCGTTTGCCAGAATAATGAAATGAGTGGCAAGTCGATTGAGATGCTGACAACTGTGATTGGACAAGCAAAAACACTCAAATCAATTAACTTATCGCACTGTATACGTAGCACAGAGCATCGTCGACTTATTACATTGGCGATGGGATAGGGAGAAGGTATTCATGTTTAGATGGGATTGCAAGAAAATGGTGATGAAGATCAAAGTGTAGGCGTTAACTTGATGAGCAAACTGTCATAGTATTTGCAAATGAAGCACAATGAGTAGTTGTAGAAGGCAATATCTGTGCAGAACGCAAAACATTCAAAAAAACTTAAGTCATTAGTTCCTGTATAATAGTCATAATAATAATAAAAAAAACATCCCTCATACAATTTTGTTAAATTAATTGTTGACTAAACAATACAGACTCAAATTACGAAGTAACGTTGACGCGTAATTAATTTTAAATGTAAAATACAAATTTTTTATTGAATAATAATATTATTTCACTCATTATTAATATTACTCTGTTTACATGTAAAATAAAATAATAATGACTTTGTTTTAAGTTTGTATAAAAAAAAGTAGATAGAAGAGAATTGAATTAAAGGTCTACCGATCTGTAGTGAGTATAAAGCCAGTTGTCACATTACAACACTTCATTCCTGCATATGTATTTCTATGCATTTTTTAAGAAGTTAATATTATTTTAGTTTTTTTTTAGTACTCTCACACGCACGCACACACAATCTGCTCGAATAGATGTACAATATTGCTTTTTATTGTCCTGGAACATATAATACACAATTTTTACATGCACAACATTAATATTTAATTGTTTAACCTAACTATAAATGTGAAAAGCTATCTTGAATAGTTTTTCCTTAGCAAATATCAATATTTGTAATATTCATTTAAATATTTTTACAATTTTTATTTTACAAAAAAAAATTTATAGTTTTTAAGAGAGTAGAAAAAAAAATTACAACAACCAAATCATCTAAATTTAACTCAATTGTAGTAACAGTAGCTAAGATATATCCAATATATATTTTTTCTTCTTAAATACAAATTTGAAAACTAAAAACAATTTGACACGCATTCTGTGGAAACGCTAGATAAGTGCACAAAATTAATCGTGAGTAACTCTAAAGTTTTAGTTAACGAAATTTACCAGTAACATAAATTGTGCGGTTATTATTGACTGATAGTATAATATCTATTAATATATATATTTATATATCAGTCAACTGATTTGACCAAAATAGTAATAATATTTTCTTTGCAAACAGTACAAGTTTTGGTGCTAAACGACAAACAAGCAAACCATGGACCCTCCTCACGTACCACCTTCCCCGCAACAATCTCCGATCGACACAGCATCTACTTCCAATAACAATAATACACCGTCTCCATCCTTCAAGTCAGAGAACACTATCACTCTTGAAAATGTTCATGCCGTTACTATCAATAGAGAAAAGCTATCTGAGTGGCACCACCGTATTCGATCAAGACTATTTCCTCTTGTTACCGGTTTCTTTGTACGATGCCGCGTTGAGGATTCACAGGATGGTCGTGCATTGTACAAAGTCGGCCGCATAAAAACACTCAAAACGGATTGATCCGTTGAGTTAGACCTCTTAACAGTTGAAGAAATTAAAAGTGGTCGTAATAATACCAACTACGATTGCATCAGCAACGCTAAGTTGACAGCTAATTAGTTTTCCTCGTGACTAAGCAAGTTGCCACAGTAGAGTATACCTGTCATAGCTTCTAGTATTTATCGAATGTAATAACGACTGAGCATGATTGAAAAGATTATACTACCTGAACCTGCCTTTCACGGTAAACGCCGTGATGATAAACGCAAAGACGATCAGCAAAATCAACAATCACAAGCAAATCAGTCCAACGCGCAATCTGGTAGTGGTGGTGGCGGCGGAAGTGCAGGTGTAGGTGGAAGTGGTGCGGCAGGTCAAGGAAGTAGTAATGCAGCAAACTTGCCTGACAAGTATGTTTTTTCGCAAAATGTGCTGCTATGTTAGGATGACTACGTTACGCTTCCGCAAACCGTGACTATTGTGGATTTGCTGCAAAATGCCGTTGGAGTTCGTGGTATTGCCTAGCCTGATACTCCACGTGCGGGTATGGCTCCTATTGCTGGTGTGCGTGGACGACCATTCGAGGATGCCGTAGCAAGTCATAGCACAATGTTGCAATTACAGGACATGCGAAATTACATGAACTCTCCTACACTACCACCTGTAGATCCGACTAAACTTATTGAAATTATTCGACGTGCCGCTAGTCCATCGCACAACAGTTTTAAATATGAAAATTTGCCATAGTTTTGTAGGCTTGTCTTAGCAGTATGTAACATGTGTCGTGAAATTTGTGCCACAGAACCACTATTTGCACATTTGAAATCACCGATATTTGTTTTTGGTGATATACACGGCAATTTTGCTGACATGACCTTTTTCTTATAGAAAGTAGTAGCATTTGATGATGTTATGCTGAAATACACTACTCAACATCTACTCTTTTTAGGAGATTACGTAGATCGCGGCGCCTTTTCACTGTAGTGTGTAATGTACTTGCTCGCCCTCAAAGTGATTTGCCCGTCGAAAGTCACACTTCTGCGTGGTAATCATGAATCACCATAGGTAAACGGAGACATGGATGTTTACGGTTATAGTTCATTCAAATACCAGTGTATCTAAAAATTTGGCCGTGACCGAGGAGTGTAGGTGTGGGTGGCAGTCAATGAGGTTTTTCAGTACTTACCTGTCATAGCGGATATTGACAAGAAGATTTTTTGTGTTCACGGTGGTCTGCCGCAGTACTCTGGAGGAGAGGATAAACGTCTTGAGATTATTTCCGATCCCAACTTTCCTCGTATCGCTGTGGTACAGTGTAATGATCCCATGAATATTGCACAACGAATGATTGTGAATGATTTGTTATGGTCAGACCCCGCTCCACCTGATCAAAAGCTAGATAACTACGGCTTTGGACCGAATCCACGTGGTCCTGACATTAAAACGTTTGGCTCACGTGCAGTTGACATGTTCTGTGAACGTTACAACTATCAATACATTTTTCGTGCTCACCAGGAAAAGGCGTAGGGTTTGCGATTATCCGATAACGCACGAGTTGTGACAATATTTTCCACATCTGATTATGCTGGTCATCAAAATGGTGCAGGATGTTGTCTGGTGAATAATGGCAAGATTCGAATGGTGATAAAAAAACCACAACATTCATAGGTAAAAGAGATAAAGGGCCCTATTTCTCCTAGAACGTTGGCGAAAAATGTACCAGGCTTTGCACCAAGACTACGCCATTTGTAACGTAAATATACTAAATATAGTATAAATTTAATTTATAAACACAACTCTTTTTATATTGATTATAAAAAAATGAAAATATTTATTTTGATTTATATGTATGTATTCCTTTTTTCTTTTATGTGCTACGCTTTTTATTAGTCCTGTCGATATAACTTTTGACATCTTGATTATATTCGTCATCGTATATTTATGTATTTACCTGTGCGTAAAGTTTAAAACTATTTTAGATAAATATTGATAATTATAATGTAGATAAGACTTTGATTACTCTCTTTCCAATTGTTTCTTTGTATTATAAAAAATATTTTTTATATTATATTAATTTTTTTTCTTCATATATCGATAGTAGTGTGCATGTTTACATCAATGTCAACAGCCCAATAATTTTATTCAATTAAAAAATTATTAGAGAAATATAGAAGAATTAAGTTTATCCTCAAACATACTCTGATAGCAGTATGGCACTGTTTACCTCTTTTTTTTTTTTTTTTGATAGTTAATAAAACAAAGCATCTTCATGGTACAAATGAAGTTTGTTTTCGTCAATATATGGATGGTACACATATATCTTTGAAAAAAAATGGAAGAATTTTGTCTTTATTTTAATGAATAGCACCGCAGAAATTAATAGTATTAATAATATTATATATGTGGATAATAGCTAAAGCATTTGCACACATGTGGACCAGAATTAAATGTAAATATAATAAAAAAGCATTATGTATATTTTTTAGCTTGTTGTCAAGTTATCTGTATTATCACATACACTTTTATTCTCGGCTGGTATGAGAAAAAAAAGAACTAAACACAAATTTAAAAAAAAAATATGTCAAAACAGTATTGTTTATATGTAAAATGTATGTCTTACGGTAGTGAAACACTTGTAATTTTATTTCAGCAAACGTCCAAATAAAAATTTAAAACAACATCAAAAACAACAACTAAGGACAAGTTAATAATTATAGATGACTAGGTAAATGGATAAAATAAAACTCCTTAAAAAAAATCTTATCCTTTTATGTAATAAATGTATTCAGATGGACAGAAACGATACGACCCATAGATGATTTTTTGATTTGGTAGAAACTAAGTTGAGAGTAGAATTATCATCTGTCAATATATTAAATCTTTCTTTTATCCACACATTACCTTTCTCACCATATCTGTCGTTGTTTTACCTTGTATTGTCCAAAACTATTTGATATTCGTAAATGATCCTAAATTTGATTTTCACTTTCTTTTTTTCCTTCCAGGTCTTATCATAATAATAATGGGAAATGAAGTTAATAGTGTAATATACCGTATGTAATTCACATATCCTTATAATAAATAGTTATTAGTGGCTTAAGGGCATATATTAACACATCTACAAATACATTATTTTGATTTGCTTGATTTATTTAATCTTTTTTTTTTGAATGAAAAATACCGTTCTGGTACAGTAAGAAAAAGGTTAAGAATGAAGTTAGTGTGCCGATTAAAATTAATTTATATTTCACCTATTAATTTTATCTAACATTTTTTTTTCAGTTCACAATCAAATATGATCAAAAGCAATAATATTAGCAGATCTTCAAGACGTGTGTCAATTTTTATTAAATACTGCACTCTACTTTTTGTCTATCTCTATTACTTTTTTCCTCTCTATTACTTTTTTTCTCTCTCTCTCTCTCTTACACACACACACACACACACACACACACACACACACACACACACACACACACACACACACACACACACACACACACACACACACACACACACACACACACACACACACACACACACACACACACACACACACACACACACACACACACAGAGTGTAATTTACGTAAAATGAGAGTTAAATCTTTTTGGACATGATTGTAAGACAAACAGCATTTATGTAATTTTAAAGTTATTTGTGATTGTTTATCTTCTTTTTAAGTTATGCATGCATGTACATCTAATAAATATAAATTAAGTTAGACACTATATAAGTGATGAAATTTGCAAAAAACAACAACAAACAAAAAAAAACAAACAAACAAGTAAGAAAATATATAAATAAACTTCTTTATGCACAAAAATATTTAACGATTTTTATGTCTATGTTTTTGCAACAATTATGATAATGTATGTTTGCTTTGAAAACTTACATATATTGGTAAATGCGTATTGCGAAGCAACATAACCAATTTTACTTTATCATAGTTACACATACGTTCGATTAATTTTAGGCAAGTTTTACCGCGTCAAAGTTAGTTGACAGAAAATAAAGTATTAATATTAATAGAAAATAATATTATTTAACATAGATAAGATAATTTTAATAATACAGCTATTGCAGTCTATAATCATCTTGATATAGGGCATATCTTTTTTTTTTTATTTTTTTTTTACAAGATTCGCTTGAGAAAAAAGTTTTCTTGAAACACTGAATTTACTTTCCTAATAATGCTGTCAAGAAGTAGGTTTTCTATATTATTAAGTAAAGTATGCATATCCACACCATTTGATCATCAACAAACATCTTTGCCACATATGTATACTTCTGCAAAATTACTATAAAAGTTAAACAAAAGTACTAATTAAGTTTATGATAGCGAAAACTGAAATATTATTGAAAATCATAACAAAAATACTTGCGATGACCAAAATATTGAGTTAAAAATACAAAAATTATCAGCTATTGTGGATTAAGTTAAAACTGCTTACATATACGCTGAAGCTGCACATCGTTCATATTACCGGCGATACAAAAACGGCTTAAAAAAAGTCAAAATAGAAGCGAAGCAAATTTTATAAATAAGTAGTAATAATAATGGTAATGATAATAACGACAGTTTTGGCAGTAGCATACAGAATGCAAACGCACTACGTCAGTGGGCAAAAAATAAGTGTGTACAAGTACGTGATCCGTTAGACAGTGAAGATAGAAGAAAACAGCAACCACAATAAAAGCAACAACTTATCAATCGATTTGTTGCTTTGTAATGTTAGTAAAAAAATTTATTGATTATCTTGCGATTTCTTCTATAGGACTGCGTTAACAGCAAATACAACGCAAATAAAAATTTATTATTGTTATTTTTCGTAATAAATAATATTAAAATACTGTTCTTTTACAACCAAATGTTTTCTTTTCCTATTTATTTACTTATTGTTTTGCAGGGTTGATGATTAGATTTAGAAGTTGTATAAATATATATCTTTTTTCATAAAAGCCCTTTAAGCAATAAGCCATTATTTTGTATATAAATTGAAGCTATCGTAAATTAAACACAAAACAAAGCTAAAATCAACTCGACAAACACATTATAAAACTGAACATTACTTTGACTCTTGAGTTAAAATAATATTAATATACAAGAAGAAAAGGCATATAAACTGGCATAGCTGTTATTATCATGTTTCGATACGTTAGTAAATTACTTTGTACTAGCGCAGCCAATTTAAGAACATCTCCGTCATACGTAGTACAGTTTGAACGATTATCTGCACAAAATGTAAATAGTGGTTGTTTAGGACAAAAGTAGTATTTATAGCAACTCATCAGATAACATTATAAACTTGTTAAACGCATCGCAACATCAAAAGATAGTGTTCATAGTACCTACGATGAAAACAAATGTCTGTTTTTTGAGTAATATGGATTAGCTACATTGCCTGCCACGAATGGAGTGCATCGCAAATAACTAAGAAAATAATTGTTAAATTCAGGTGTAATTACATAAATACGAGAAAATATTATCAAACCATGGCAGAAACCAAATACGCGACATGTCTTAATTTACGGTTGTACTAGCACACCGTATTTATAACGACTACTACAGTAATAAAATGCATAGCATAACAAATACCCCTTTCTAGTTATCGATAGGTCATTATAAAAGTTAGCAAATGCATCGTTTCATTTAAATCATTTGTCACTGTTCAACTAGTCATCTTCAATGCGTGAACTGCTGCAGAGTAATGATGTCTGTAAAACATGTTCCGCTATTATTGACACCGACGCAACTACTTTTGGGAGTTCAACTGTACATGACAATATAAATGGAAATAAGAATTATTCTGTTAGTTCGTAACGGCGCATCTTTTACCTTCGTAGTGATGTCATGTTTGCAAATCTGTAGATTTTCGAACCAGAAATGGTTGATACTGTGATAGTGCCTATGCCATCACCGGTTTACAGTATGACTGGAAGTTACAAGCGGTTAGTCACATGTGATTTTTATTGTTCAGTTAATCGATTATTGAGAGTAAGATAAAGCAACGGCGATGATAGAGGTATTGTCATTTTTACTGATTGCTAGCCATACGCATCTTTTATGATGGAACAGCTAGAGGAGGCTAAGTTACTTGTACCGTTTGTTCGAAAAAATGCTATGTAAACTTACTTTAAATGATTACCAACGTGTATGAAAGAACACTCAGGTAATTAGCCTAAAACATCGTAAGATAATACGTCAGTGACAGATGTACACGAAAATAAATCAATATCTTGTGAGAACGACAGAAAAAGAAAATCACGTAAATAGTTTCCGCAACAGCGTTTTGATACATTAATTGCAATAGCAGCGTCGAAGAGAGCATCTGTTTCACATCAAGCATAGCAACTTATATTAGATTACGATTATAAGCGCAAATATTATGCATCAATTACGATGCCGCACGTTGAGTATCGACAAGGTAAATAGTAAACGAGAATCAAAAAAAAAATAATAAATAATTTTATATATAATCAAATAATTGCATATAAGTACAAGTACAAATAATTCTTTTTCCGTAGGAGCAACTACAACCATTTTACAATATATTAAGTCTAAAAACTTATATATATATGTAAACAATAAATATTTTTTACATATTTAATTATTTATTTTTAATTTTATTGTAAAAGATTGCAATGAGAAAACCTGCAAGAGTCTAAATTATTGTAAACGTAAATTAATGGGTTAAGGATTAAAACTATAGTGTTCTAAATTTACGCTTTTCTAACATTACTGTCTGCGTTTCAAATCGACACAGAAAATCTGTGAAATTAAATATTTATATAATATACTACGACTTCGTTTTCATGTAAATACTATTTACTTTATTACTTTAAAAATTTTTTACACTTATTTATCTTTTTATTTTGCTATTTCACAAATATAAAAACAAATGAACTTAATAAGTTAAAGGCTTTTCTTTAAAAACAAAATAAAACAAAAAAAAATTATATATTTTTCTACACACAAATAAAAGGTTAACTGACATTATTACTATTCTAATGGTATCAATTTTATACCGTCGTCAAAGATAAGAACGTGAACGACGATTATAGAGGCTGTCAAGTGCTCGCAAAGCGGGTGCGTTACTTTCTATTATCAGTGCTCGATCATTCTGCCAGCAGAAAAAATAACAGTAAAGGTTAACGTTATGCTAACAGAGAAAGCAATGAAAAGCGACACAGTAGACAAAGTTAAAATAAATTGCATAGGCTATTAATAACGCTTAACGTAATCGCATGATGGCTCACATGATGGCCGAAGTGCATCGGTGTAATTTACACGATATGGCGAAGCATGAAAAACGCGCATGAGTGGGATAAAAAAATTTGTAGAGCGCACGTTATGCTTTAGCCGCAAAGACGATGTAACATGATAATAATCTACGTAACGCAAGCAAACGATAAAGTCGTATGTACAGAATGAAAAGTTCGTTAATGTAACAGACACGATTGTAGAAATTGAAGGCAAATCATTATCATCATCCGCCATTCACAATATAAAGTGTTAAGTCACAATTTAAACAAAGTAATAACATTGCTAGTAGTCAAAATAACTTGACACGTGTGCATTTTGTATAAAATGATGAGCTCTTGCAACCATTTAACACCTAGTATAGCCAGAAATGTTACGTGAATTATTCCAATACACCATACGGTAGTAATAAACTGTTATATCAGCAACTTAATTAATTATAAGAAGGTTATATGAAGGAAATGCGTGAGAGCAGCGTAAATGATATTAACAATAGTAAAAATGACAATGATAATGATAACAATAATGATGGCGTACACACAATGATGCATGTTACTCCTTATTCTTGTAAACGACGTCCTGTCATCGACGCAAATAACGCAAACTCATTACATGAGGCCAATCAAGGTAATACTTTGAGTGAAACAAGCAATATCAGGTAAGAAAAACGTTCCAGTAATGTCAAGTATCATAAAGCTGAAACTGAAAAAGAATAGCTGAACACTTTGTGTCAAGAGAGTAAACTACACTAGTGGCACGTAATCACAAATGGTTAGCAAACTAAAAGAGAAAACTTGTAAAAACGTAAAACAGGTCTTTTCGATCGAAATAATTTTTCAGTGCAAAGTGAAAGTGAATAGCGTCGCAATCAGTAAAGTGTTATTGAATAAAATACTTATTCACAAAAGTTATTGGACTAACAAGGTAGTAAAAATTCAAGCCTACCAACTTAAACTGACTCGTATAAGAATGACAAATTTTATAATCGGTAAGGTTATGAGCATGAACAGTAAATTTTTTCTAAGCCTTTAGCGCGTTAGCACATCAAACTACATAATACTGGAATAAATATAAGTGATTAATCAAAATAAGTTACTGTTAAGAACCGTGCTAAGTAAATTAAAAAATCAACTGCTAACATGTAATAAGATAAATCAGATCCAGTAGATTTTGAAAAAGACGCGTTATAGCGAGAGCGTGCAGCAGCGAAAGCATTTCGATAAGAATTTTTACTCATCCATCTAACGTCTCCGGCAATAAAAAGCTATTTACGCAGAAATTGTAATGATTAGACTGACTACTCAAACGATGTAGAATAAAATAGTATTATATATTTACCAGTACAAACAATTTTATCTTCCGCGCATATGAACGACAATATAGCAGCTGATAAGTAACAAGCTAACTAAACTTAAATGGCTTCCTTCACTGTACAGCAGTTAGATTTCAGCTCTCACAATGTGTAAATGTTAGATGAGAAGCTGAACAGTAATCTGTACGATAACAATTACATGTGTGATGTACGTGATATCAAAATGCGCAATAAGCATGGCAAACATATAACATACATATAGCAAATCAGGAAGTGTGATAGTGCTACATAGACCAACAAAAGTCAACATTGCAGCATAGCTGATAACTGCAATAAGAACAATATTTTGGGAAGTAACAAGTCTAATTGTTTACGTAACGACACGGTAGACAAGAGCGACCTTCATGTGTAATTGAAAACAAGTACAAGGTAGCTAACTCACCTGACATGTTAACGCAATGATTAGTAACGTACGACTGATAAACGTGTACAGCACGATTCACATGCTAACAATAACAACAACAACAACAACAACAGTAACAAAAAACATTTTACTGACACATAGAATAATGATGAATCTAAATTGCACATCATTGATGATCCTAACAATGTAATAACTAACGTCAATGAGCGTAATACATTTGATGTAATTAATATTGATAGCACAAATTTGTTGCTTGGAAAATGTAAACAGAAAACATAGTGCGATGTTAAATATGATCAATAAATGTAAAATTCAGTTATTATTCAAGACGTATTAACAGAAAAATTTATACCAAATGCAATATAGGGTGAAACTACGAGTGATAAATAGTTACACAAGCCCAAATTAAACGCGCCTATTGCTGTTAAAAATAATTTATATGAAAAGTAAATGGTAAATGCAGATATTAACAATTAGTTATTGCCGACAGCGTCAGCGAAACTGGCCCCGACTATGTTTTCCTTGGTGTCATTGTCATCAACTGCAACTGAAATTTCTGTAACAAGCAATTCCTCATCATAACCGTCACCGTCATCATCATCATCATAAGCGGTTACTACTAGTAATACTAGTTCAACTAATACTTTTTTATCATCACCTGCAACACCATATTCGTAAAAAATGTCATACATGCCTTCATCGTCATCGTCGTCGTTATCATCTCACTGTTCTTCGTCTTTAACATAGTCGTCAAGTCTACAATCAACATCCACCAGTACAAATTTGTTGGCTTTTACGTCAAGTAATGGTCAAACTATGACTGCATAGCAATTGCGTCATGCACTAACACAATTGCGTCAAAAACTGTTGTCTCATATTAGTTTTAAGTATAGGTAATTACATAAGTGCAAATGAACTATAAAGAAGTAATACAATTGGTAGTATTTGAATTTTATCAAACGTACTTATTAAAAAATAATAGCTTAAATTAGATAGCTACTTTTCTGAAAGCATTTTCATAAATAAATATTAGTATTAATTTAATTGTTTCACTAATTTATGGTAGAGTAGATTTTGCTGAATTACTTCTAGAAGCACAATGTTATATTTTACAATTCATTCTTACAATCAAAAGTAAAACGAACTCCCTTTTTTGAAAATATATATATATATATATATATATATACACTAGACCAATTTATCTTCTTTTCCAATTATAGACCATTAAAAAAAAAATTATTCTATTTATAATGTGACAGTTTCAACTTGCAAACATAGTCACACAAAGATTATACTTTTACTTATGACAAACTGAAAATTGTTATGTGATGACTTTGATGAAACAAGAGCAGTAACATTACGAACTACTACTACAACAGCAGCAAATCAGAAAATAAAATGTATGAAAATAACACTTTACGCATCGCATCTATAATTAATGATTTATTGAGTTTCTGCTCACTGAAAAAATTATATATTTATCTTAAAAATTTAATAAATTAATTTATTATGCTAACATCTTAGTTGATTAAAAAAATAGAGTAAATTATTTACTTTGTTTGTCATAGTTTTTATTTTGAAAGTAAACAAATTTATTTTGTAAGGATCACAAATACTGAAAAAATTTAGATATAATTCAGTGAAGTTGAATATATAATTTATTAAAATTAAGTTATTATACGTTTATTGACAAAAATCTTTCACAGCTTATTTTTTAATAGCTGCCATTTCGTCGCACAAGTTAGGTTTTACAGCTAAAACGATCACAATGCAGTGCGTTTTCCGTAAATCACTTACGTCGTGAGCGCAACAACGTAATGGTTGCAAAAAGTTATGTTATGGAAATGTGATCATGTCAAAAAGCTCATTTTTCTCTACGTCTTTGGCAATGTTAGGTAAAGTTGTTCCGTTTAAGTTAGCTGATATCGGAGAAGGAATTACAGAGGTGCGAATTCTTGATGTAAAGGTCAAACCTGGAACTGTGCTCAATTAGTTTGACCAGGTGTGTGAAGTTCAGAGTGATAAAGCTACGGTGGACATTACTTCACCGTATGCTGGTCACGTCATCAATGTTCATATTAAAGCCGGAGAGACTGCTTCTGTAGGTCAATCAATATTAGATTTATAGTTATCTGATGAGAGCAACTAGTGTGATGCGAATAAATAATCAAAATCTGCTAAAAACATTGAGGCAGATAAAAGTGACCTGCAGAAGCATAAAGCATAAACCCACGATGTGCGTTTAGGAACAGCCAGCATGTGAATTGCATAAGATAGAGAAAGGCAAAGATTATTAAACTATAAACATGGTGATGCTGTCTAAACAAAACCAATTCTCGCGACGCCAGCAACGCGTTTTCTTGCAAAGCAAAATAAGATCGCGCTAAGTGATGTTCATCCTACAGGCAAAGGTGGCCGCATCACGAAGGAGGATGTGCTAAATTATCTTGATACGCATCGAGAGGGTGTGCCAGCCAACATAGCCTCAACTTCAAAGCATGCTACATCATCATCATCATCATTATCATCATCACAACTCATTTAAATGAAAACAAACATATCTGAATTTCCTGTGAAAGTAGAAGAAAATGATAGCATTATTGAAATTGTAGGTGTCCGCAAAGGTATGGTCAAAACAATGACCGCAGCTGCCTCTATAGCATGTTTTGGTTTTAGCTAATAGTATAACATGTAAGAATTAATCAAGCTAAAAGATGAACTCAAGGGTGTTGTAAAGAATATCAGTGATGGACAGGTAAAATTAACATTCATGCCATTTTTTATTAAGGCTACAGCACTTGCGCTACTTGAATACCCATAACTTAACGCACACTGCTCTGCGTCGTGTGATTTATTGGTGAAGAAGTCAAAGATTAATATTGGTGTGGCTATGGATACGCAATCTGGATTGATTGTACCTGTAATTAAAGATGTGGCAAAGCTTTCTATTTATTAGATTGCCCTTTAACTACAGCGCCTTGTCAACAAAGGTAAAGCAAATAGGTTATCTTTATTCGATTTGAGCGGAGGTACGTTTACGTTGAGCAATATTGGTGTGATTGGAGGGATCAACACTAGTCCCGTTTTGCTACCACCTCAGGTGGCAATTGCTGCAATAGGCAGGCTGCAACGACTGCCACGTTTCGCTACTGCAAATACCAATGCGAAAAACAATGATAATGCTGATAACAAGAATAAGTTTAGTGGCGGATCGACACAGAGCAATATGATTGAAATGCAGGAAATAGTCACTATTAGTTTTAGTGCAGATCATCGCGTCATTGATGGTGCGACTGCCGTGCGCTTTGCAAATTGCATGAAGCAATACATTGAACATCCAGCACAGATGACGTTACATTTACGGTAAAGAGCGACATAATGTCTCTGTAAGTAAAATAAATCAATAAAGTATTGTTGACTTTGAACTGTTTTCTTCTATTTTTTTTTTCTTTTTTCCAAAAACAACAAACTTCATTTGTATATTATTTTGTGAAAGAAAAAATTCTGAAACTTTTCATGTACAATTTTGAGCAGAATTTGAAACAATTTCGTTTATCTATGTAAAATATAAATAATCTAATGCAACATATTATCGAAATTAAAATTTTTTTTATCAATTAATTGATGCACTTGTTGCATATATTGTAACTTATTGTAGATGAAATTATACTTAAAAAACCCTTCTATAATGCTTTTTATTTCCTCTCTTAATTAACCTAGCAATATTACAGTTATATGTCTATAAAGCAACTAAACACTAATTAGATAAGTTACGCATATAAAAACATATACATTCATGCATTTATTATTGACTTTTTAAAAATTTCTCAAGCGTTTAACGGTAATATCATTATATGATATAAGTATGTAGTAATTACTGATGATTTTTGTGCATAAATAAGAAAAAAGATATTATTGTTTCTCAATTTGCATATATGCTCAGATCTACGTAATAAAACAACAAAAAATTACATATAAATAAATTTCAATACTGACTGAAAGGAGCAGAAAGTTGAAAGTGATGATAAAGTCACGTTTGAAGTTAAGTTGATACACATTTTCTTTCTTGAGCTAACGTCGGAATAGAGTAGAAAGAAAAAATGCAATTGAAATTATACTGCTTTTCTTATATCTTATTTTGCGTGCGTGTGCAAGCACATGTTTTCCGATGATTTTACTAATTATT
The DNA here is from genome assembly GCA_028554745.1 of Blastocrithidia nonstop. NCBI lineage: Eukaryota > Euglenozoa > Kinetoplastea > Trypanosomatida > Trypanosomatidae > Blastocrithidia > Blastocrithidia nonstop. The sequence goes on along the minus strand of JAQOTN010000028.1, from coordinate 305,332 downwards.
AGTCCTGTGTAAAATAGAAATGAGTAAATCGATATCAAACATTTTGAAACAGTATTTATTTATTAGTAGATGTTGTGCAATCAGTTTATCTAATTAATATTTATAGGTGTGTCATGCCAAACCTTGTATCATGTTTGTAATTTGAACTTTTTTTAACTCTTTACAAAGATGTTAAGTGTTTACACGTTATTTTTACCGTTAATTATCTTCGTTGTGCCAGCTGGCTTTACTGTAGATAACAAAACTCTATTTACTACTTACTTACAAACGTTATTTTACGTTTTACTATTTGTGCTAATGGTGGAAGGACAAAACTTTTTACATTCTTTTTCAGTGGAAAAAAAAATTTCTATAGTATTAATTTATGTGATATCATGTTATACGAAAATAACACTCTGAACTATTTTTTTAATTGAATAAATTATTTTTCATGTCAGTACTATCTTCTTATTGCACGTTTTTATCTTTTTCTTTTTCTGCACGAGGCTAGATAAATGTAATTATACTTTTTCTGTTTGTAGAAAATATCACTACTGAAATTAAAAAGTAGATTACTAAGATCGCATATAAAGAAACAGACAAAATATAATTGTTTCAAATGACCTCTTTTTGTTAAAAATGTTTGTAGGTCATAATAATTCTTTCTTGACAAGTTATTACGCTGTACAATATTTTGGTGTCATTATAATGTATTAATTATAAGTAAGTGAGATGCAAAAAACGAACATTGTGTAAACGTTAAGTTTGCTTAATGAGCTGGACTATGACTTTTTATTAATTATTAAATTGTGTGTATTTTATATTTCAGTCAAATCTTATATAATATTTTTTATCTACACTTTCATTGACAAATTATATTCTTCCATTTTTTAAAAAAAGATGAGTTTAACTTTTTGTAAATTGCAATCGCTAAAAAAATAAACAATCAGCTAGTATTTTGGCATTTACAAGTTAAGACTACATTTATTTATTCACTATTAAATTGATTACAAAGTACATAACTTTATTTTCAAACAGATAATTAACTTTGTAATATTTTTCCTCATAAGATTATTAATTTTTTAGTAACTAATACATTTAGGTTACTATAGAATTATATACACTTGTTTGATTAATTTAATAAAACTTCAAAAAGTGAAAACAATTTTTCTTTATTTATTAGTGATACTAGTGATGACGGATATTGACGATAACATTTTTGTGATAAACGACACTGAAGACGGTAACGATACGAAAAGCTTTTAGCAAAATGAATAACAACTGTTCAATGATGGCGCAGTTGAGGTATCTGAGGCCGCTATGACTTCAAATGCAATTGATGCGCAAAATATAAATACTTCAAATATTACTGATCGAGACAAGGACAAAAGCTAAATAGACGCCTACGACGACGACGACGATGATGTGGAGGGTCTCATTCCACTTTGCGTTCGGCACACAGCTGGACCAAAACTTAGCACAGCTGCCTTTGGCTACGATATTGCATAAATGAATAAAAGGCCATGACGAAATCCCGCAGCAAACCTCAGTGACTATTTCAACTATGGCTTTAACGAAAAGAGCTGGCGATTGTATTGTGCAATGCAGGAAAAGGGCTCTGAATCGGTGTTATCGAAAGCCAACGAAATGCTTAGCATGTTATAAAATAAAAGGCATATAGACAATGTAGCAGCTACTAATAACAATATTAACGATCATTATCATTATTATCAAGGAAGAGATGGTAAATCCAGCATGCAAGCAAATGACATGTTTACAAGAGTACCGCAATAACAGAGATTGTACAATGATCGCGCATTACCACCACCACCACCGCCTCCACAATTTTCAACACAGAACACTCTGCCCTATACACACTCACGCACACCACAACCACCACAGTCATCCGATGATAATAATATTAATAGTAGTGGCAGCAACAACTACCAAAATTCTAGCACTGAAATAGCAAATAATTAGCAACATACATCTGTGAGTAATAATGCAAATACTGATCAATATACTTAAATCAATGACTCCCATCTCAACGCATCAAATAAAGTATTGCCGTAAAACGGAAAAGAATAACCAAGTATGTACCTTGCAAGGTCAAATCCATTAGCACCACCAGGCGCATCAACGTAGCACAAGTACGGTTATGAACGCTAGCTGCCTTCTCAGTACATGCCACAGCATGCAAGTAACTACAAAACCAAGTTATGTCAACGTTTCATGGATGGACACTGTGCTCGTGGAAGTGAGTGCAACTACGCACATGGTGTAACATAGCTTCGCTCTTTTGTACCTCGTCAAATGCCTCAGCCGTCTTTCACGGCAAATTACTTTTCATCGCCTATGTCAGCACAACCGTCGTCTGCACTACCACCCAACACTATGATGCCAAATTATTAAATCTACGATCAGAGGTATATGCCGTATCCTTCATCAACACCTAGTCAACGTTTTGTCGCACCACCAGCACCACAGCCATCGGCACAACAACAGCAATCATATGTAGCAAATACAACCAATGTGCAAGATGCACCTATTAACGACCACACTGTCAGCAACATGAATAGTAATAACACTACTAATAGTAATGACAATGTGCCAAATTAAGAACACAGTGATGTGTGATCACAATGATTATAATGTGTTTACTGTCAACTTATTATTACTTATGATTTCTAAAGAATATATATATATATATACATATATACAAAGATGCAGTATTATATAAATATTTGTGTTAATAATTTTTTTTTTTTTTCAAAAGCTATCAAGATAGATGAAACAATTCATATCTAAACAAAAAGTTTTGATTGATAAAAAATTTCATTGATCTCAATTTGTCAGTCTAAGCGATATTTGTTGAGTAAAGTGTGACTATCAATAAATTAGATTTTGGATTCTACGATCTAAAATTTAATTATTAATTTATCTATTTTGCTCTTAAATCCTTGTTTATCAACAATTGTTTTTTATTGACCTTTCTTTTTTTCAAATAATATAAGCTTAATAACAAACATGCTATGTTGATGTTGAGTAGCCAAGCTGCAATACTGTAATAAAATTTGAAATTATATATTAAACACTGTTTTCGTTAAATTTTTATTATATTGTTTTATTGAATTTTTCATTTACTTATTCCAAATAATACACCTAAAGTACATTATCACAATATCAAAGTAGTACTGTGTGTGCGTTTGTTTGCAAGTGAACTGACAAATCGTGTAGTTACAAACAAATAGTACACCTTCACACAACGAATATATATAAATCTTTAGTGTTGCATACAATTTTTTTTTTGTATACTATATTCTATTCATATAACATTTTTAAATTTTCTTATATTTTGACAGTGAGTCTAATAATGCATCATCACAACTCCTCGTCATCGCTTGGCAAATCATTGCAGCGTTAAAAGAAGAAGCGTGAACTTGGAAGTCGCACCCGGTTCAAGACCATCTTGTAAAAAGAACGCATGAGTGCGTTAGCTGCCTAGGCTGCTCAACACGAACACGGTACTGCACAAACGACTCAACTTAAGTCGATTTGAGAGACAAACAACCTGGAAAGTTTCCTTGACATAGCCGATGCTCGCTAAAACGGCTACTTTGCTGAACGAGATGTACGAGTTATCGTTGATGGCAGAGTACATATTGTAAATGACAGCAAACAAACACCACAATTAATGTACGATGACAACGACATGGAGCAAGAAGATGAAGATATTGATAATAAGAGTTAAAATTATATCGATAGTAGGTATGATGCAAGTGGCTAACTCATAAAACACATAAATTGAAAAAACAATAAAAGCAATAATAAAAAAAATAAAGTAAACTTGTTATAGCTAAGCAAGAAGTTAGTTATACCTAAGCGACCTCGATGAACGTATGAAATGCGTGCGGATGAGTTGCAACTTGCATAGCGGGAGTGTTTTCACGAATGACGCCGATAGTTATCTAAGATAGAAGACTAATATCACATGCTGCTGACACCATTTGAAAAAAATTTGTAAGTATGGCGACAACTGTGACGAGTAGTCTAGCGGGCAGATGTGGTAGCTCTCATTCTTGATGCGCGTAACCCATTAGTATTTCGCTGTGCTGACTTTGAGAGGTATGTCACGTAATTTGACAATGCTCAATGTACATAACGACACTAGTAACAGGAGTAGTGTTAATGTCATTAATCATCATTATCATCTCAGCGAACCAATGCTAAAATCAAATGGAAAACAGGTAATGAGACACGAGAACAGTTGAATAAGTAGACATATACGTGTGATAAGGGAAAAAAAGTGATTGATAATAAATTTACAGGCAAGAATGATCATAACGTTAAAGCTCAAATTGATACATCGATGACAACAGCAACGGAGAGTAAAGCATTAGCAACAACAACAACAATAACAACAACAACAACAACAACAACATAAGCATCTAATGTTGCAAATAAAACATCATAGACAAAAACGAAACGCCAGGCGAAAAAAATCATCTACATTCTTAACAAGGCTGATTTGTTGACAGAAGAACAGCGGAGAGCATGGGCGTAGTATTTTCAAAGTAAAGGCGAAACTTTTTACTTTTTTGCAGCCAAACCGAACACAAGCTAACAAAATAGATAAATCAAAACAATTGACAATATGCTTAATGCTGAAGATGAGAGTAGCAGTAATATAAATGCACGTACAAATACTCTTGTCAACGGTTAAACTGTCATAGGTAATAATTAAAACTAATTGAGCAAACTTTAGCGCAAAACGTAAGAAAAATAATCACAATTTACTGCCAATTCGTAATCAAAGGACTATGCTGCGCATAAGATCAAAGGGAATGCAATTAGTAGTAGTCAAACTAATAACGCAATTTCGTAGAACTAATCGCGCTAGTTAAACACAGTGACAAGTATAAACAACATTACTAACGAGGCGAAAATGAGCTCAAGCCATTAATAACAATAGGTTGGCAATGAACAAATGAAAAAGAACACATCTCGCCGTCGCAAGAAGGCACTTCGAGCTCCATTGAATGTAATCAATCCATATGTTCTGTAAGAGCAACGGAGACGTATAAAGGCTGACCGAAATAACAATAAACTGATCAAGGGCAAACAGTAAATTGTTGAACTGACACAATAGGAGCAAATGAGAGATGAACGACTAAAGCGATAATTTGTTAAAGACATTGATAACGCTAACTTTGATGATACTATTAACAAAAATTAAAACACAACTTCTGCAGGCAAGTTAGTTGCATCAACCGTGCAATGGTCAAGCTCGAAGGTACTCAATCCAATTTAGCTTATTGATGCATTAGCACTGCATCGACGTGAGATGAATATCCATGACCTTAACACACCCCTGATGGTAGGATTAGTCGGTTACCCTAATGTTGGCAAATCGTCAACGATTAATGCCATTTTAGGTGCGAAGAAAGTTACCGTTAGCGCTACTCCAGGAAAGACCAAACACTTTCAGACGTTGCCGATTCCGAATGAGCGACGAGTCATGCTGTGCGATTGCCCAGGTCTGGTGTTTCCATCCTTTGCATCTACCAAGGCCTCCATGACGTGTGATGGAATACTACCAATTGACAATGCCACAAACACAATGTAGGCGATTAATGTGCTGTGTCAACGCACTACACGAAACTTACTGGAGTGTTTGTTTAAGATTTAGCTGCCTGCGCCACCTGCAGCGAAGTTAACATTTTCACACAACATCGCTCATGACTTATAAGAATATAACAAAGCCGTACCATAAGAATTACTAACGGCATTTGCGCACAAACGTGGTTACTTGGTTTCTCACGATGGTGCCAACCTCGCACGAGCTGGTAAAGAACTGCTCAAGATGTACGTAGACGGTAATAACTTGATCTACGTCTAGCCTCCACCAAACTTTCAACCATCACGGTAGGAACTGAAATGAGAAAAAGACGATAACGACACCTTGAATGAGAAAACACAAACCATAAACTCAAATAATTTAAATAAAGCAAACAAATTAGCTAGTGCTATTTCATCTAACAATCAATTTAAAATAAAAGATGCAATGAGTAAACAAACGAATAGTTAGCTTAGTTATAACTCCAATGAGGAGTAGGAATAGTGAAGTAGCGTTGATGATGAGGCCTGGGCAGATTTAGACAGCGCAGATGAAGATCGTGCGTTAAGTGATGACGAATAAAATAACAAAATGGGTAAGGCTCATCATGGTGTTACGTCATCGTTGAGAACACATAAGTACAAACAGCACAAACGTCATAAAATGTATTCACTTAACAAAAGCAACATCATCAATGAGATTAATAAAAATGAAGATAATGATAATAATATTTATGAATAGGCACCGGTATTTTATTTACGACCAGTACATGCCTATCAACACAGGTGCTTTACACGACGTGAGTTGTTCAACTTGAAGAGTAATGAGACACGAATGGTTAAATGCATTGAAGCGGATTTAATTGATACACAGCGCCGTAGACAGCGTCGAGCTCGTCAGCATGCCATGGATGGAAATGATGTAGATTAGTACACGTTTGTCAACCAAGACGGAGATGTTGAGCTGAGAATCGACGACGATGACGGGGTAGTGTAACTGGTAAATCAGTTATCGCTTCACACACCAGCAGATGATAATGTGCAACACTCACAACTGCACAGTGGTGTGTAATAGACCAATCATACTGCACATTTAACGAAACGTCAGCGTCAGCGGTTGCTGCGAAAGTCAGGTTTAGACGAGAAGCACGCAAATGCGTTCAAGAGTAACATGATACACAGCTTTGGTGTTCGGAAAGTTGAAATTAACGGGTACATGTAGTAAGCAAAGCACATAACTGCGTAAAATTAAATAAATTTATATAAGATAAATAACAATAAAAAACAAACAGACTAATTATTTTGCAAAGTGATAATTTATTACGAATAACTAGTAAATGATTTAAATCATATTTTTGTTTTTGTATGTTAGCAGTTAGTATTTTACTTTACAACTCTCATCACTTTATATGCATATGCGTCATAGTTATAATCATAAAAATTTATTTTTATAGCAGTGCTACGTACTTTTAATATATAATAGTTTGTGCGTGCAGGCGAAACAGATCTGTTTTCAAAAAAATAAATATGTTTCAAACTATGATACTTACACACACACGCACACAAAAAGAAGTCGTTTACGCTATGAAATTTGTTACTTAAAATAAGTAAGTTAAGCTAATAAATTAATTAATAACTATTTACACGCTGTTTCACTTCAGCAATCGTAAATAAAAATAAAAATAATAGTAAAAGGATTATATATATATATATATATATTCATAATAATCACAAATTATTAATAATAATAAAAAAGTTTCTTATTTATGCTAATGTGTTGTATTTCATAAAAAAAATTTAATAATAAAAAGAATGAAAATAATTTAAAACATTAATTTTTTTTTTTCACCCCCACTCTTAGTCAACTAATTAAACAAATAGTAATACTAGTAACAAGCTTTCTTTTGTTGTATCAAAAAAAATTATATATATATATATATATATATTTGTGCTGTAGCTGTGACAACAATGACAACTCAACGTCATCTACGTCGAGTGTTAGCCTTATACTGTATGGTCATTATCATTACATTTGGCTTTACAATTCTAAATCACGTACAGCTGACAGAGACATATTTAATTTCTCACTATCAGAAAGATATGGCACGACGCATTGGCTACGTTACAGCAATGTCATAGTGATTTCAATAATTGTCGTTGCTGTAAAGTACAGACTTGAAAACTTTAATGAGTGTTATACCTTTCAGTGTGGAGATTACACCATTGAGCTAATTAGCCAGTAATAACAACGGTGATGATGATGATGAAACTATTGTATGTACGCAGGGTGGCTTTTACACCTCCTCTACCTTTCCTGGGGTGGCGAAGATGTGCAGTCAGAGTCTTGGTGCTATGTTCACCCTAACGTAATAAGCCTCGAAGTACATTGATATCAATGACACCACACGTTACATAGCAGTTGGTGTATCATTTATTGTTATGACACTCTGCGTTGTGTTTGTGCTGATTAACATGGCTAACATCATTGGCGGGGCAGGTGTGAGCAAACGTACTGGACAAGCAGTCAACTGAACGAATCGCGTTTGCCTCCTTTTGCCAACATTTTTAGCTATTCTTGCCCTTGTAATTCCAATAATGTTTGTGTTACTGATGGTGTACACTTTTTAACAAATTGACGTCAATAACATCAAATAGGTATTTACGTAAAATGCGATGCGATCGGTTATTTTGTTTGGTGAGTACTTTACCTTATTAAACATTGCCTACCCAAGTGATTTGACCGTCACATAACTTAGCAAGTTGCTAATTACACTGAATGGGTAATACATGTCATAACCAGGCTACCTTGTTCATTACATTGATCAAACAAGCAACCGTTCGTAGCCTGAGATAACTAATCCAGAAATTTTAAATTACATTTTTGGCTAACGTGCTCCATCACGCGTCCATGCGTCTATTATTCCAAATACCGACTTTCTCGTGGCACTCAACCCGTTAGTTAAAGATCAGCAGTTTATTCTCATTACCAGTAATTTACAACACAAACTTCGCTCCTTCACTGCGCCACCTCTTTCCTATACGGTTCGTGGTGCGGCCATTGCATCGAGCACGGCTGCCGTGATCGCCCTGTGCTTCTTCCCGTATAACGTCATTGGTAGATTAACACCAACACCAACACCAACACCAACGTCAATAAACGATAACACGTCAAGGAAATACAGGACGAAGAATATAAACCATAAACGTCATATCAGTAAGAACAGTAATAGTAATAGTAGTGATAGTAATGACAATTCTCTTGACAAATCTTAGCTGCAACAGCAAAGAGTATTATCACAGTAGTAACAGTAGTAGTAGTACTACTACAACAACAACAAAAGCTAATTCGATTATGTTAAAGTCTAACAACGGTAAACCCCATGAGCATGACGGGAATCCCCATACTGACCGTTTTGCAGACAAATACACTGTCTTGTGTTTGTTGGCTTGCTTATCGGGCTTTGCTTGCAGCTGATAATTTACTTAAAAGATTGCTACGGGGATGTCAACTAGGCAGGTGATAATTTGCGTCAATTGTTTGCTAATGGCAAAAACTTAGCCACTGCTGGATTGTAACTGTTGAGTAATTATTGCAAGTTACTTGGTATGAGTGGGTGAGATATGAGTGTGCTACAACGGGTACCAGGCATGACAAGCGATATATCAGATGCAATTGAGCAATTTTACGAGATTGTCTACCTCACCATTATTTCCATCACATAACAGCAGGATAGTATTGTTACCGCGCTGAGTACGTTAAATGAGACGGCGTATCCTCTCTTGCGTAATGATGACTCGCTTAAGGATTTCATTCAGCAACACTCTAGCAACAATGACACGGTTAACCTTTTCGCGGCGTATCAGAATGTATGAGACATGTCCATGATTTTTGCCTGAATTAACTCCGATGTCAAGTCAATTCAGCACGGCAACGAAGGTGTACAGAAGCAATTGATTGCCATTGCCAGTCAACTTGACCCACAAGGACATGGCAAACAGGTGCAAGATGAAATTGATAAAATATTACTCAGTCAGAGTAAATATTTACAAACAGCACAGGCCTATCACGCACAGACGGCCTCGTGAAATAATTTATCAATCTTGTACGCGAGCTAGAAAGGACGACAAGTGGTGAATTATTAATCAGAGGCCGTGAACTACTCCAGCATAGAAAGTATTGACTCTGCAGATTACATTCGTTCCTACACACACTCGCTGAAGTATTTGCTACTCCCAGCTATCTTTGCATTTATCTCGTTATTGTTGGCGTTTATTTCAGATATTACCAGTTTTGTAATGTTCTTTGCACGCACCCCACTTTTTCATCTAACACCATAGTCATCCTTGTCACATAAAAATCATAACTTCAATGATAATAATAATAATAAGAAGAACAAATAACACGAACAACAAATACACATGACACACCATGCACCAGCGGAGAAGACGCATTTACTGCCAAATCATTTACAACAAATGCCACATGGTTCTACAGGTCATAAAAATAATTAGTATAACAATGATCAAACAGACAAATAGCGTTGCTACACCAAGTTTGATGGTGCATATCGGGTACAGACTAACGATTACACTGCCCCATCCCGTTACTTGACCATCAATCACTTTCGACTACGACGAGCGTACAAGTGTGCGGTGAGTTGGTCCTTTGTGTTGCTGATACTCATGATCCTTGGTTATGTCATAACTTATGAAGTGACATAGATGTTATAAAAAGACTTGCCACAACGGACTAGTTTAGCCGGTGAAAATGTATAAAGTATCTTGCAAAATATCAAGAAATTGGCTACGCTGTCGATCTCTACCGCGGCATGAGTACGGGCGTACATGAATGCAAATGTAAACGACGTGGCCCTGGCGGCGACGGCGCATGGGGTGTGAAATAAATACCTGCCCACATCATGAGCAAACAATGATGCCCCCAATGATGTACAAACCGCGCGTAACCCGGAAGCAGCGGGACTGGAGATGTACATTGCCGAACTGACCAATGTCATGACGGTGTGAATGAGCACACAGGACTACTCGGTGTATATTGATTTTGTGAACAATGTCAATTACTTCTCACAGCTGCTAAGCTTTTAGACCTACCGACAGGCCATGACTCCCGCTGACTTTATGACTTTGACAGAGGTGATGCTAAATTACTCTATTGCGATTGTCAAGCTGACAAATGATAGTGATTTCGATGTCATCTTTAACGAACTGAAGCCATTTGTGAAAAAAAGCACGAAATAGTATGAGGTAAATAATAACGGTTATACCCATTTATTTGCTAATGGTGAAGCTAAACCTACCAAGCAAGTACTAAGTGAGTAGATTGAACGATATGTTCATTATCTTCCGGTGCTGCGTCGGCGCGGTGCGTATGATGTGGATCAAGTTGCAGTAAGTAATTCATTACAGAAAAGTGCACAGGCAAATGTCAAGTTATTATTGTAGTCGATACAAACGTAGATTAATCAGGAAATTGGTAAAAGTAAGAATATTGGCAAGACGGTGGTCATCTGAGTGCCAATAGTGTTTAGTTGAGTGAGTGTTATTGTTATTGCTATCATATACAAATTTGCATGTGAAATGCACAAGAGTGTCTACTACTCGTAAAAAGGCAAGATATGCAAAAAATTTAACACTTTATATCTCAACAATTTAACATCTATTTTTACCTGTGCCTACACTTATTATGTATAACTAATGCATAATTTCTATTAATAAAAGAAGATTAACTTGTTACATTCAAAAAATTGATTACTATTTTCTGATTTCTGTGAAATTATCACACTAATTTATGTACATTATTTACAAATTACTATTTTTGCTTGACATATTAATAAAAATAATTCTATGCATCATTTATCATGTAAATAATATATTTATATTTATTGTTTTTGACATATTTTGCTTGCATACGTTTGTGAATCAAATATAAAGGAAAAAACAGTTGATGCATGTATATACAAATTTATCTATCTACATTTATATGTCTTTTTTTCTGTATTTGTTAAGATTTGTTATGCACAACTTAATTTTTACCAGTGATTGATGCATGAATATAACATTACTAACAACAACAACAACAATCCCAATCAAATAGTGCAATGTGATAAGTGATCAAAAAAAATTATAGTGAAAAAATTGGTTGCACCTTTTTATATGTGTACTATTATTTTATTTGTTCGTATTTTCTATACCACAAAAATAGTTTAAGTTTATTCTTTATTATATTAACCTGTAAATTAGTTTTTATTATAGTATATACATTCTGATTTCTTCTTTTGCCGTTTTGTGGAGAGTAGTGTATTTACGACGGAAAAATATCAGTTATCGCACACTTTATCTTTTTTTTTTCCCGCATCGCAGCTAAAACGTTACACGAAAAACAGTAAAAATGTTCTTGTGTAAATTATCTTGTAAACGATAACGCCTTTGGTTTATGGGCGTCATGTTGAAATCTAAGAAAAAATGTAAACCTTGTAAAAATGGCACTTAGGCGTTACATTGTACACGTTATTATTCACCGAAATATTTATGTTACGATAATAAATTACATGAGAGAAGTAGATGACCACGTTGTAAGGTAGACAACGAGTCTAGTTTAACGAACTTTGAAGCTGTTGCGAGTGCTGAGTTTAGCGATGAGTTGTACAATAATTTGTACACTAACCATAATAATAATTCAATTTGTGATGCACCTGTCAAATCTAGTGGCACGTTGACAAATACACACCTTTGCCATCAAATCAATTTACCTATTATGCTGAAAACACTATCGCTTCTCAAAAATCGTGGTGCACTGAGACGTTAATAGTATGAACACATTCGACGTTGCATTGATGTGCACACGTACAAGTCATTATTGCCCTGATTGTGAAACACTACCAATTACCTCGTCATTAGTTCTACTAGCAAACTATATAATGCAAACAAGTCTATTCATAACTAACTAAAAGTGCAAAACAACACGCCTAGCCTTATTCAATGTATCGTTCATGGAAGTAACATTGATAATCAAAATAATAATAATAATAATACGTTATTGCATTCTATTGAGGATTTGAAAGTAATGGCACCGCATCAATGACAAAGTGTCATAACTTTACAATTATCATAACTGTGTACATTGCCTACATAATGCTAATGCAAACAAACAATCTCATCGTTAAGAAAGTTATTACGTGCGTGACAACGTGTGCTTTACTTGATTGGCAACAATCATGCCTTCATGGCAGCCTAGTCTCATTAATAGTTTGTTAATGCACATTAATCCCTGATGACGGTTATTGACATGTTTTATCAACACGTAAATAAACTTATTTCAGGAATGCATTCGCGATTGTACAGCCCTTCCGTGTCATTGTATTAACAATTATGTCAAATGAACATTGCTACACTGTCTATGATGCCACCTCGATTATTGTTACTGTGACGACGACACTATGCGGTTCAATCCGCACGACAGTTACACGCGGCGTTGATAAAGTAATGCATTATTCGCGAAGAAGCTTTGCTTGAAGTTATTGTACAACATCACTTGCAACACAAGGGTAATATAGATCATTCTACGAACAGTAATGTCCATGATAACAGAAATAGTGTTATTAATAGTAGTAACACTACATGAGGTAAATATTCACCATTAACCACTTACACTGATTCTAATTAATTGGTGTGTAATAGTTGAAAACAATCAAACAACAAGAGAATTGTTATTCTTACATCGCTGTTGAAGAATAATGAGATCTACTCCTATTTACTTTGATGTGCAGCCTATCGGGGCAGTGGTATAGACACCATAAATGACAAACCGAACAGCTAAAACGACTAGCGTGATTGACATGTTGATGATGCTACTTCGTGACAAGCACTGTGATCTCGTTTATTAGCGTGTGGATCATTTATCTTTCCACGTCTGTTTTACCTACATTAGACAAGTACTGACAAAATGCAATATGACGCATTCACTACTGCCTTTACACCATAAAAAAATAATAAGAAAATGCAAAAATAAGCATCTTCATCAGCTTCAAGCTCTTCTTCATCAAAGGCAACAACACATACACATATGCATCATCTACATGCACTACTTTCACATTTCTTCAAGTGTACGGTGTGGGTGAAGAATGACAACAATGAAGCCGCACGTTGTGTTTAGGTGATGCGCATAATTTTTTAGTCTTTCCTTATCGCAAAACAACGACAAATGCAAAGGATTAACACGAAAAATTAATATGATAGGAAATAAACAGTTTGAACGAAGCAAACAAACGAACAGCATGAGTCAATAACGTAAAAGTGTAGCTCCTAGCATTAGTGCCACTAGTAGTGGTAGTAGTAGTAGTAGTAGTAGTAGTAGTAAAAGTCAAATGATGTTTATGACAGCAATACTAACAATTATGACTGTGTAGATGATGTGATCAGCAGCTGATCACTGTTAAGTTTGGCTCGCTCTGTGATGATAACTCAAATGTAGCAAAAGGCAATTCAACTTCGTTTTCGTTGTAGCTATGGCTTGTTCGAGATGTACACCTTTGCCGCCCTGTTATAGCTTGTCAACCCAACATAGCAAACCTATTTTTCGTGCAAGACAAATAACATGACACTCATGCCATTCATAACAAATAAAGCACGCAGCTCACAACGTAATAAATAAACCTGTAATCAAGTCTCGTATGCCATGTTAAATGGATAGAACAATCTGCAACTGCTACTTCGTTCATTAAAACTAACATCACCATCTATTGTGTGACGTAAACTCATTCAACAGTGTAGCACTTTGTCATGTGATTATCATCATCATCATCATCATTATCATCAATACTATTTTCCACTCTTACAGTCTGTTTAGTTTGCGATTAATTCTACATTACCTACATTACTGCCATCACTGTTACAAATAGATGGTGCAAGCGGCACGCTTAGACAAATGCAGATGCATGAATTGAAAGTAAATGCCATAAATTAGCTAGTCAAATGATGATAACAGATAACGTTGCCTCTACAAATTGGTGATAATCACTTTGCTTTGCGTTAATATGTAAAGCATATAACAAGCACCTCATAATTGAAAAACAATAGTAGTAAAATAAAAAGTTTTTGTACACTTCTTGATGAAATCGCAAGCAATAAGAAAATGTCATCATCAATGATGTTGTATTTTAAGTAGACCGCTTTGTCGACACAACGAAAAGGTATTTGAAAGTGTGGTTGTTCTTTTATTAACGCCAATAACATTAACACGAATTAGTCATTTGCAACTTATACTCATTTTACTATGACAGAAACAGAAGACTTTAATACACCACCACCACTTCATGCCTCACCGTGCTTGCAGTGTTCACTCTCACACAAGCAACTGTGTTGAACGTGTGTGTAGTGTAAACATGTCAATAATATGCAACTGGGCAATAACTAGTTGTGTTTGGTTTATTACCCATTATGTAGTTGCTGTGGTGCACTTCATCCGTAGAACACGAAGCTGATTGCAAATTAAGAATATGATACGAATACATCACATCAACCTGCTATAATCAGTACTACTACTACTACTACTACTACTACTACTACTACTACTACTACTACTACTACTACTACTACTACTACGAATGATAACAAACACGGAGACAGCAATGTAGCCAAATTATAAAATATATATAATACGAGTCATGTAGCCCATGTTTGTCTGACATGCAATAAAATGTGTTAAATAATGTACGATTCAACAAATTCATTTCATCAAAATGATAGCAATAAAGTAAATAACTAAAGATTATTGCACAGTGCTAGCAAACCCAATGCTCACGTTAAACATAATAACACAAATAATAATAGCCATATTAATAATAACAATAATGATATCATTGAGAAACATGAAATATTATACAACACACCTACACGGCAATTCTGTCTGCACGATAGTGGTGTTCAAGACGTTACAAATTTTTTCACCTCAGATGTCGTGTTTCAGCTACAGTGGTTGTGTGGTTGTGGTGAGGTAAATGCCATCACACAATTGTACTGTAATAAGTGTTCTAGTGTATTTATGAAGGACAGTGCAACGTAGATGACACAACTCACAAATTACTCGCCACGCTACACATGTGACAATTGTCATAAATTAATCAGCTTAACACATTCATAGAATGACAGTAGCAAAGATTGTAATACAACAACAACTAACTCTTGCTAAATGTAATTTAATGGTGATATTATTAATGATGATAACAAGTTTCTCAACGGTGGTACTTACGCATTTACACATTCTCATCCATACTGAAATCAATTACAACGCATACGTTGTCCTCACTGCAGCGTTGCACATCCAAAGTACGATGTCTTTTGTAAACACATCCGAGTAGTGATGTGTCCTGGGTGTCATTTGTTAGTTTCGTGAATGCCCAATAACAATAACGATAACTTTCTCAATGAAAACATAAACTCGAACACGAAAATTGATGAGAATACACGAAATAGCAATAAATTAATATAAAGAAAAACTGTTACCTAGCCTCGTAATAACACTGCGTCGACAAGTCATCATATACTTTAAAGAAGTAATAATACTACTGCTAGCATCAATGATTGTATATATTAGCAACTTCAAGAGCATAACAGGTAACATACAAAGCAATCATCTTTTCAATGCCCATCCTGTCATTATAGCTGTGTGAGTAATGTTTGTGAGTACATGACATCATATGTAGACGCTCCATGACGCTGTCACGCCTGCGGACACGCAAACAACCTTCGTGAACCACACAGTGGACGTTTAATGAATGCATAGCGTTTGCAAAGGCAAACACCATTATCACTAAAAACGTCGTTACACTCAGGTCGAGATGAGAATCAACATTATACAGTAACACGCTAAAAAAATGAAAAACACGCGTTGCACGAGAGTTTTGCACATGTTTCTGAAATATCTAATTAGGGTACAGGTATCAGTAATGTGAAAAATTTCACATAGCGTTGTTAACTTTCAGAAACACAAAACTCTTCCTTACTATGTAACAACAGCTTAGCTTCACCAACTCATACATAAAGATAAACTAAAAATGTTAAGACTAGTGATTGTAGTGTTGAACTTGGTTCATGAATGTACGAAAATATTTGTTAAACTTGTGCATCATGTCATACGTAGCGTTTGTCTATTGATGAGTTTAACGAATGAACGGCATGACGGTGTGGTGTTTGTGCGTAAAATCATGTAAATTACGGGTTTGCGTGTGATTACTGCTTTTCACTCCACCCTGCCTTTAATACACCACTCTCGCCATGTACAGCCCCAAACTTCTCTTGCTAAGACACTACAAATCAGAGTCAAGATATGCAAGCTACCTGTAAAGCAGATGAAGTTTTTGTTTGACGGTGTTGTGTGTGTAAAGATACATTAAATCCAAGCTGATCCTCACACTGCGCTCGACTTGGTTGTGTTGGGACGTTGTTAATGTTATCATAACATATACACAATTCTGTACAGTGTAATTCACGTTACATGTGTACAAAAAGAGATAACAGTGATACTCATGTGCTACACAAAGACATTGGCAACACATGCAACGAGTTGTAACAAGGGTACAAGTATCAATATGATATTCGCAATTGTGCGAATTGCGGTCATTATGCAAGTCCCTTTCAGCTACACAAATATTGTAAATACTGTCATGAATAGCTACCGCAACTCAACCCATTTGTAGAAATAAAGAATGATAACACTACACCCTCACTCAGTGAAAAAAGATAAGTACCAAATAGATTGATTCACAATACTGAAAAAATGACAAGGAACATTCTAAACTAATTGTAAATGAATACAACATTATAAACAAAAGTACCACCATCACCATCACCACCATTACAAAGATTATCATCATAATCACCATCATCATTATTAGTGGCATCATCAAAGTTATCCAGCAACACCAGCACTCACTAGACTATTACTGTCATAAAACAACAACAACAAGAAGAACAACAACATAATAAATCACCTCTAAGATTGCCGTCAAAATTGCAATAACATTATTCGACGTTAGTGCCACCTACTATCTCAAAAAGATCATTTGATTGTGCAAAAGAAGCGTTGCATAACATTAGTAGTGAGTAGACACCTTTTGTACGTCGTGCTGAAAGCGCACATTACTTGAATATTGTAGAGTAGCAGCTACTCAGTGCAGCAAAGCAGGTCAACACACTCAACAAGACAAGTCAAAGTAAAAGAAAGAAGTAATCATAACATGCGCACAAATTGAGTTATATAAAATGTTATTTAACATATTTTACTATTTTCAGGTGAAGTAAGTTGAGAAACTAAATTTCCTTTTTTTTAAAATAAAACTTTGATTACAATATCGTAATGACAACAAAAAATTTACTATTTAACATTCACTACTTTCTATCAATAATAGTTTATTGATAACAATTTTCGGCAAACTCTAATAACAACACATAAGTAAAGCTGTACGTGATTTATCATAAACAGCTGATAAACAATTTACATGTAGGCTGTATATTTTATTTTTAAATTGAAATATCAAGAAGAAGAGCTTGCATAAGGTGATGTGTATGCGCACGAGTGCAAGCACAAACCTGCAAATTACAGCTTGTATAATTTTTGCTTTGTATACAACGCATTAATGAAGCACACCATGCGTTTTGGAACATATTAACAACATATAAAATTATTATATATTATTTCATTAAACTTTAACTACTTATTTACATTTACTTACTCTTGATTATCTTAACTAGGTGCAAAGAGCAATTAACAAAAAACTACAACAATACATACAACACAAAATAAGAATATTATTAAAAAGTTTTTTTTTTTACCTTTCTATCTTAGTCTCCCTTCTTTTTCTTGCTAGCTCACGATATACTTGAATTATAATTTTGCCATTAGTAACAAGTAGAAGCTAGGAATAATAAGTGGAAAAAGAAAACACCACTATCAACTTATTTTACTATTTTTTGCAAATACTTAATAGGTAAGCTCTGGACATCACAAAACACTTTTTCTGTTTTTTCTTTTTGTAGTATTGTTTTTGTTGCACTTTTGCTTAATTTTTTTTCTGACATTGCTATTGCTCATTATTTTTTAAAAAATTATTTCAGTGAACACAAAAACACACGTACACACAAAAAATTTATATAAAGTGTAACATATATAGTATAAGCAAAATATAATTATTTTTTTCCTTTATAAAATAGTTGTGTCATACAGATATAATACAAATTGTATTTGCACTGTTTTTTTTTCAATACATCCTCTGTCGCATTATTATAATAATATATATTTATTTTGATAATACCATATTTTTTTTCTTTCAAGTCAGTTCTTCTTATCACCTTAATCATAGTATACGATCATTCTCGAGAAAATACATTTTACTCTCAACCACTTTAACTTTATTTTTTCTGCTTATGTGATATTGAACATATAATTATCAGTAGTAAGTTACAAATCAAGTTATTTATCAGATTTCTTTCTCTTTCTTCTCGTACAAGTAGTTTCGTATTTTCGATTAGTATAAATTTTGCAAGTGCCAATTCGTTTGCTGCTTAGCTTTTACAAGTATTATTCACGGTTTTGCTTTGTTGCTATAAGCTGTAGGCCAATTTATATATTAGAGATCTTGCTTTTCTATTAAACGAAAATTATAGAAGCCTTGTTATATTCTTTCAAGTTACGATTTATTACCTTACTGCTTTGTTATTTAAAAAATCACTTTCTATTTGCTCAATTTCACACTACTTTTGTAGATAAAGAATTGTTTTTTTCCTTTATATTATTTGCTGCTTATTGCAAACAGAAGAAAAAATATACCATTTTTAGTTCAAGGTTAGCACATTAAGGTTTTGTGAGCGGATTTTCCCTGTTTTAGCTGTCAAATATATTATTATTTGAAATTTCAATATTTTGAAGTGTGCGTTAGTATAGGTCAAAATACATATTTTCTGAAAAAGGAAACAAGGACTACTTTATTTATTTATTAGTGTGACAAAATACATTAATTATATAATAGAAATAATACAAACAAACACACACACACACACACACACACACACACACACACACACACACACACACACACACACACACACACACACACACACACACACACACACACAACATAAAATGATATTATAACCGTATTCATAAAAAGAATTTCAGAGTTATTAAAAAGATTGTCAGGAAGTATAAAAATGTAAATAAATTTTGTAAAAAAAATAGATAAAAATAAATAATGTGGTTGCTACTTCGATGCCAATTACCTTTACTAGGAAAATATAACACAGCAAGTTTGTTGAATAATAATAGTAGTGTGTGATGGGTATAAATTATGTAATGAAAAGCACTGCAGCTACACAAAATACGTTAACATAGTAGAAAAAAACTAGTGAGCTTAGCAAAAGTTCACAATTGCTCCTAGCCAAACGTGCTAACAATTAATACTAATAACCATCTCTGCCTCAAAATTAGTACAGAGAATCTTCGGCGCGTAACATGCTTGATTGCAGCTTCAAGAGTCCACGTGGTGACGTTAGTCATGAAGTGTTTAAGTGACGATTGGCGTGTAAAAATTATTGCTCTCCTCTTCCTCTTTGTAATAATTCTTATATGTATCATAATAACAGCAACAACAAGAACAACAACACCACACTCAAAAATGAAAAATAATTTTGTACACAAATTACTATTCGTAATGAACACGGTAATAAATAAAAATGTGATGATGAAATTCACAGTAGCATTACTACTACCACTACTACTAATTGTAATAAAAGTAATAAGAATAACGAACAAAACGGCAAAGAATATGAACTGTCTTCATTTGCACCATTAATTCGACAAGACAGTGATGTTGGCTTATACACACGTAACAGAAAAGAGCGTAGGAAAGAAAATATTAACTTGTAAAATAGAGATCAGGAGTTATTTAATACAGCACATAATATAAGATTAAAATATAATTCTCATACCAGTACAATAAATTCACGTTAGTAAAAAAACATTCACAACAATAAGAACTTTTAGAGTCATTGAGAGTAAATCTCTGATATACATGATAGTAATGAATTAACTAAAGCACGAGAACAAGAAAAAATTACGTGCTAGGCAAACATACTTTCACGTGCCAATGACACTTTTCCTCAGTAAAAACAATCTTAGATATCTATATAAGTACATCATCGTCACAAATCATAGGGTAACGAATAATAGTAATAATAACGATAACAATAAGAACAACAACAACAACAAGTATAAAATCAAAAGTAGTAGTAATAATATTCGTCATTTGCACAGTGTAAAGACGAATGTACAAAGGCATAGTTTAGTACAAATATTTCAACTGAGCGTTCAATTTTTTACAGTTCATTCAGCTCCGTCACCACACGGAGTGGTGATTGCGTAGGTAGAAATGCCACCAAATGCACCTTCTCACACACCTCGAATTATGCACAACACACTCAGCAGTAGGACAAGTGTCTTTCATTGTCACCTGTGTCGTCTAAAATAACCACCGCACACTCCTCACAGAGTTCGTCAAGTCGGCTGTCACGGTGCAAAGAGCGACTTCGGTCGCTCAGTAAACCGGCGTTTTGTCTTGCACCCATAGAGGCAGCTCAAGAGCGAAACATGAGCATGATATTCGAGTGCTCCATGAGCGGTAATGTGTAGAATACTAGTGATTAGCAAGAATCGATCTGCAATGCGGCAATGTGCCATCCGATTAGTCAGATTAACGATTTCTTGTACATTGGAAGTTGGAAAGATGCCGCTAATAGGTAACTGTTAGACTCATTAAACATTCATTACATATTGAACGTAGCTCAAGAGCTTGAAGATGGATGTCAGTCGAGTGTAAGTGTAGCCAGCTTTTGCGAACAGAGTAGCAGTAATATTATTAATAGTAATGGAAAAAAATTTCAAAAAAACAATTTTAACGTAAACGATAATTATTATGGGTTAGGTAAAAGTAATTTGTCAATGCATACAGCCATTCCTACAAGTGACAATCAACATAAAAATTTCAATCATGACATTTGCAATATGATTAATACTAACAATAACAGCAGTGAGAAAATGGAAAGCAGCTCTTCCTTGTTGCATGCTAGGAAAGATGACATTTACCCGGTAAAGTCGTTATGGCTGCCCATGTCAGATTGTCACCACACAGACATTAGCACCTACTTTGATGATGCGTTTGAGTTTATTGAAGATGCTCGACGTCATCATGGCAAAATATTGGTGCACTGCAGACGAGGTATCTCACGTAGTGCGGCGATGGTTATTGCGTATCTTATGGCAACAACGGGTAAGTCGTACAAGTAAGTTTGGCAATTTGTTCAAGAACGGCGACGGTGCATCTCATTAAATCTTGGCTTTCAGTAATTGCTCTCGTAGTATGTCAGCGACAAACGGTGACGACACCCTTCACCAGTTCACTTGCGTGAGTAAAATGACACTAACTTTCATTGTTGTAATAGTATTAGCGACTACAATGCATTTCGCGTCAATACGAACATCAAACAAACATTAAACAAACATCTTAAATAAGAGGCTCATGGCAATCTATAGCAAATACCGGTTCATCACACAAGTGCTGTGTAAACAAATAAAAATAATGCATCAATGACTACTTTGCAAACGTATTCGGGCAGTACTGCGGTTAATGACATGTAATAAACGTAATAATCAACTTTCCCATTTACCTGTACATTGCCACCACGGCGATAGGTATGATAGCAGAGAAAGCAAAAATAAAAGCAGTACTAATAAAAATAATAGTAATAATAAAATCATTAAGAACCACTACCATGATCATTATCGTTAACGTTATCGTCATCTGTGTAGTCAACATAACCATTAAATTTATCTGTGTCGTAAAGGTGACTAAATGTCAAAAAGCGACTTGAACTCAAATAAAACAGTTTCAACTCATCAAACGCATTAAGCAAGGATGATCAGAAGAATACAAGTCGATATTCACTCGCAGCATTTTAGAATAATAATAATAATAATATTAATAATAATTTTCATATTCATAGAAAAAATGAACACATATAAATGACAGACAAAAAAGGTGGTATGTAAACACAAAATAATAACATTGATGAGAGAATAGATGACGATGATGTCGATGATGATGATAGTTCGATCTTTACACTAATCAAGCTGCAAAGTGAACCGCGTACTACACTTAATACGTAATATTAACAAGTACAGTAATTACAGTAACCAATGTCACCTAAGCGTTACACACATCACATAACGAATTCGTCGTTCAAGTATCCTTTATAATGCTC
Organism: Blastocrithidia nonstop; assembly: GCA_028554745.1. NCBI lineage: Eukaryota > Euglenozoa > Kinetoplastea > Trypanosomatida > Trypanosomatidae > Blastocrithidia > Blastocrithidia nonstop. The sequence continues at coordinate 282,412 of JAQOTN010000028.1, read as the reverse complement.
GAAATGTAACACATGCATTACAGATAGTGAAGGCAGTGAGTAATGTCCAGTTGATTGGTAGTAGCCTTCACAATAATCAAAACAATAATAATAATAATAATAATAATAATAATAATAATAATAATAATAATAATAATAATAATAGTATCAGTAATCGCCGTCGTCACGACAAAAGTGTAGTAAAGCTGAATATCTCTCGTAACACGTCATTTCAAATCAATAATAGTAGTGACAACAATAACAATAAGAATAGTTGTAACAATAGGTATAAAAATTTGAATGACAAAATGTACATAACTTTGACGATATGTGTGCGAGTAAAAATGATAGTGCTCTTCATTATGTTGAGTAAGAAGACAAATTACAGTAAGGAGAGCCAAATAGCCAAAAAGTGAATGGAAGTAATGATTATGTTAATAATCAACATCCATTACACATATCGTAAAATCCTAAAACTACACTCTTACAGCCTACAAAGTAGAATAAGCAGTATTGTTAATCATGAGCAGATTAACAATTCTTTCGGAAATGAAAGTAAAACTAATTGATTGAAAGTCCAATCAGCATTAATGAATGTAAATTTAGTTGTGCCAATTGGAGTGAACGGTTTTCGTTGACGTCAAGTGGAACTGCAGCTACAACGCAGACAAATAACTCAATCGATGAAGTTCATTTGCACATCCCGCTTAATACACGTACGTAGTGTCATGTAAAGTCTACAGTTAACAACAATTGTGAATGTAAAGTACATACCGATTGTAGTGATTAGGGTAAAAAAAATAAAACTATGAAGACAGTTTATAATAACCTGTTTACAAACAACAACGACAACGATAATATCAATAGCAAGCATAATACAGATAGTAGTGAGCAGCATGATTTGCAACGGCCAACAGCATAAACAGAGTGTTTGTGTAGATAAATGAACAGAAATAGTAAAATAACATTAGTTAATTTGTAGCTGAGAAAGAAGACAACATAAACCTTTTTTACCTGTTCTTAGCTATTGTTATTTTTTCGTTTTATTTGATATTTTCTTGCTTTAGTAATTACACTTGACGCACAAATACTTCTTCACTGATCAAAAAAAAAAATAGAGATTATATTTACCTATAGTAACTGATGTTACATATTTATTGATGAGTACAGCAACTGTAGTACTATTGAAATAAAAAAAATTTTTGTATAAAAATATATTTAATCAATTTAATAAAGTATGCTCACTTTTGTTTAATTGATTTGAGAAGGCAAAAAAAATTTTAGATTACATCTTTATTTTTGTAAAAATGTAGTAACAATTGCGTTGTATATATAATTCTTCTCTTAAAACTTACAATTTACATTTTTTAATAAATGTCAACATAATGTACAATTCACTTTATTTTACTATTACAGAAAATCTTCTTTTGTCATATTCCGACAGTGTAAGACACAAATGTAAAAAATGTTTTGTTGATTTCACACACGAAGTGCCAGATCAGAAATCTTCAATTTTAAGTATTTGCCACCGTTTTATGTATCAATTATAAAATGTATAAATAAGAAGAATTTCTCTCTCATTATATCTTGTTTTATTTGCGCCAATGATGCTTATACATATACACAGCTACATATGTGTAAGTGTATTTGTGTATATACTGTTGCACTAAGTGTATTATCTTCCTTTTTTCTTCACCCTGCCGTGAACGAATAACCGTGAAAGTATGCTAACAATTTTATCATTCTCCATTATTACATATTTTCATTAAAAATATATATTATTATGAAACTACAATGCTCTCGTTATTTAGAAATTTTACAAAAAAATATATTTTTATGTTTTCAAAGCACAATTGCTATTTTCTATTATTCTTCTATAATATCATTTGCTTTTTGTTTTTTTTACACTTTTATATTGCATTAATTTGCTTGCTTATATGATATATACATTTGTTTTGTTGGACTTTTTTCTATTACTTTACAAGATGTATATTCATTATAATTAACTTTTATTATTGATAATAATAATAACAAAGCGTTTAATTGTTAGAGGGTGCATAATGCGATTTGCTAATGCTGAAAGTAAGTAGATGGACTTACAACTTTTTTAAAATTTAGTTTTACAAATTTATTCGGTGTTAATTCTAACCAACTTTGTAAAATCAACTTTGACACTTTTTGTGTGTTTATTTTCTATTGATTTTGATTTGTAGCTAGACAGTTAGTCTTTCCTTAAGTTAACAATAATTAATTATTATAAAATGAACAGAAATACATTTTCACCTTCCATGACGTTGGCAGGGATGGATTACATTGCACCGTCAGCGGCATGCATCAAACCTACCATGATGCGCACACAACAGAGTAGCAGTGAAGTTTCACACGCTGTTGGTCGTCACACACACAATGACAGTGATATCAACAGTAATAGGAAGATTCAAGTAAACATGTAAGTACGAGGTAGTAAAGCTTTGCCCACCCAACCGTAAATTATTAAAATTACGTTACAAGATTGCTTAGCGTGCAGTGGGTGTGTAACTACGGCGTAAACTATTTTGGTCAATGCACAGAGCAGAAAAGAGCTACTTCGGACGAGAGCAGAGCAGTGAAATAGAGCCAACAACACAGATGTTGATACTTCTGTCAAGTCATCGTAATTTGTTAGTGATGCTAATGCACCAAACGCAACGCACAATACCACTGGTAATATTGCTCATACAAGAAATGATGATAACGGAAAGGAGGTGCACACAAACAAATCAAGTATGCCACCGTGACTGATTACAATTAGTGAACAATCCGCATCATCTATTGCAGCCTATTTGTCTTGTAGTGTTACTGAAGCCTATAAAATTATTGCTGGTTTTATGTACCACGTTCTGACACACCACGTGTCAAAAAGTACAAATCTACATGATATTAATGAAAAAACCAATGCAAACTTAATTGATGATATCACTATTACTGATAGGAATAGTAGTAATAATAGTAGTCTAGACACGTGTACTAACGTTAAGGATAGTAGTTTTGTGTAAGGTAAGTAAATTAATAACGATTCACACCATTTTTCAAATACTGACACAAGGTTACACACACAAATAAATGAATGTTCATGTGAACATGAAGCAGGTCATGGAGCGATCTACGTCAGTGATCTTCGATGAGCTTCTCGTTTATCGTCGCAGAAGACGAGTGAGGAGTACGAGCGACGGCTTAACAGCCGCAATGCATAATGCCCACTGCCACTGTTAGTTTCTGCATGTCCAGGTTGGGTGTGTTACTGTGAAAAGCAAGGTGCGACACTTTTACCGCATCTCTGCCCTGTCCTGTCCCCACAGGGACTCGCAGGGAGTTTGGCTAAACGGTTACTGGGACCTAACGTATATCATGTATCTGTGCAGCCATGCTTTGATCGCAAGTTGTAGGCCGCACGCGATCATGTGCAGTGATTAGAGTTGATTCGTGATTACAATGCGTTTTGCCAAAAAGGCAAAGCAATTATTAACAAATTTAAATCATAGTTATCGTCTGCATATCATCAGCAATAGTAATAATAGTAGTAATAGCAATATCAATAGTAGTAATTGAAGCAAATAAAATTATAACAAAGGTAATCAGTTATGCAGAATACGGAAAAAAATAATAATGTTATCAATCAGCAAAGTTCAAGAATTACACCATACTAAATTACTAACACTGCAAGTGGAATTGCAAAAATAGAGAACATTAAGAATAATAATGATGACAGTAAAACTGAAGGAGAAGCTGATTGCACTGTGTATTGCACCGATTGTGTTATTAGTACACTGTAGCTGTTGTAGTGAATGTGTGAAGTTGACCCAACATTCCCATGACGACGCTAGTTAAATTCTATTGATGACGTAGAAGATGAAAGTTAGTACAAGAGTTTATTATTTGCCGCATCGGCACCATAACCATAGTAAGTTCAATCTATAAAATAATAGTAATAATAAAAGCTAGAGAACAACAATATTAACAAAAGTTGCAGTAGCTGTAACGATAACAGTAATGCGCCAGGTAATTCAAGCCAACACAACTCATTGCAACATTAACACGACACAATACACTAAAACAAAAATTCATTATCAACGAACTAAATGAATGTCTGTGATGATAAACTTATTTCTTCAAGTACATAGTCAAAGGCTAAGGTACAGTAAAACACGGAGGAAATTGCCCTATGAGAAGGAAGTGGGGGTTATCATCGCCATGTCATACAATACATGTTACGTAAATAACTAAACAAACGTACTAGTACAAGTGTAAAATATACATTACAAACAGGAGAGTAAGTATCTGAGTAGCAATAACATTCAAACATTGATAACAAAGCAGATTCTAAATAGTAAGCTGCCCATCGTTGTGCAGTGGATGAAAGCATGAAAAGTGTACGTTACGAAATTAAGCGAAATCGCAATCATCAACTTATTACAACTCCGTTATTGCCCAAGCAAACATTCTGTATTGCGTATGGATTTCAGCAAATTCAGAATATTGTGCGTGGTCTGCGAAAACGTCTACCTACTGTTCGATCGTACACATTTGTATAAATGATGGCTTGTCCAGAAGGGTGTTTGAATGGCGGAGGACAAATTCGCTCAAAAGAAAAATGCAATAGTAGCACAACGTAACGCAGTTTTGACGAACACGAGCAATTCTTTACGGCAACAAAGCGAGCGTTTGCATAGCATATTACGTAAAAAGTAGTACAAAGTAATAATGCAAACTACAAAACGAAAAGCATCATCAACACACAAATAATTCATAATACAAAGTGCAAAGCAAAATCAACAAATGCTAATAATACAATTAGCGAAGCGTAATCTGATGTTAGCAATGGCAATATCAGAAATAACAACACCAGCATTAACCAGAATTGTAAAATACGTAAAATTGAAAGACATAGGGTAGAAAGTGATGCAGGCACACTAATCTTGTTTTCTTTTGCAGGCATGAGCAAGTTTGCAGAGTAGTGTGGACCAGCGTCGTGGCTGTGCAAATTTACAGATCGACAAAAGTAGTTTGAGCAGATGCTAAATGAAGGTAATTTGCAGAGTCTGAAATGGTAAAGTAATATTAATATTATATATTATCAATATAATTATTATTTTATTCCTCCTTTGTCTATTCACAGCAACTAAGAGAAAACATAATTATCTAATAAAAATAATAAACATTTCAATTTTCTGAAAATATATGTTAATCTTACGTTTTATCAACACTAATTGATTTGCATGCTAATGCACAATTTCATCTCAAAATAAAAAATATTGTTTTGTATGTATTGAATAATGATATATGCATTTATCTGTTTGTAAAACTAGTATATATATGTTTAGTACTATGCACATTTATGAAACATTATAACATAAACTTTAAAAAATGATGCGTATTTTAAACTCTTTTTTTTTTCTTCGCATAATCAAATTATCTTTATCGTTATTTTCAAACTAAAACTTGTTATTTTTTTATGAGTGTAGATTTCAAATCAATGCACAACTTTACTTTTCTATTAACTAGTCGATTCAGTGTGTTTATAGGCATTTTGTTAATAGCTTTTGCTATTGTTAATGTGGTCAGTTGTAAGGAGGTTATGAGTACACATCTGAGTGATAATAATTTTTCACTAGCAAATTCAATTGTAAGTGCATAAATACATGAACGTATTAATATGCAGTACAATGAATGTAATGAGTAGTACAACAAACCTTTTTGTTAAAAGTAACATGAGTGTAATCTTGTCCTGCAAAAATGCTAATAGCAATCTATATAATCACGTAAGCAAAAATTTTCACTGAATATGGTAGTAACGTGACAAAATAGCTATTATACTTCATTGAATGCATAAATACAAGAAGTAACAAACAAAATGAATGGCACATAGATCAAACTTAATTACGTTGACGCACAAAATGAAAACAGCACAGACAAGTTTTAATGTATGCAATACAAATAAATTAATTAATCATAACGCATATATACAAGGTCAGATTCGTTGATGTAGTAAGATGAAAAGTTGTAGATCAAGTGAATGGCAGTGTATGTCCTTCTTCTACTGATATGTGGTGCGTTTGTGATTTGAATAAGTAGAATTTATTACAAACAATATAGACTGGCTCAACGTTACAACAACGAGTAAACTTCAGCATAACACACAGCTACTCCATTGTATGACAAGACTGGACAAGTGTAAAAAAATGTTGAGGTATAGCATTTGTCTTGAAGGTTTAACAACTTGAATAATAGCAGAAATAGTAAATGTGGGTCAAGTGCTTTAAACATATCAAGTACACAGTGTGTTCACTTATCGCATAATACTACAAGTAACAATTGAAAAGGCAACACGTCATTGCCATATCAAAATTACATGAACACTATTATCTATGACAAGTCAATGCAAGCAAACCTCACCACACTGCCTACTACGTCATACAATTTTCCACGAATATTGTCTCCTTAATTCACACCATAATCTTCAACATAAAACAAACCATCAATACCATCATCATCATCATCATCATCATCTTCATAAAAACCACAATCTCCGCTTTCTGAACTTGCGGCGTAAGAAGAGGCTGACAAGCAACGTATGTTGTAGAGTGTATAAATTGCGAACAAAGTACACGTGGTGAGTGCATGACTAAAATCTTTACCATAAAATCATCTTGCTTGTCTTCCTACTGATGAGAAAGGCAAAGTAAGTACTGCTACGAGTATATCAACTGCAAACATCTTAGCCTGTGAGATGTCGCATAATAATAATAACAATAACAACAGTATTTTGCAAGAAATTGACAAAAGTCTAACATTGGACAGCTCAATGTCAAGCCAAAGCACTGAAAACACGTTTTAGAAAGTCATTACTGACAAATAATGCAGTTGTGCAGATCACATCGACAATGATAAAGCTAATAATGAAAAAATGAAGTAAAAATAGGTAAAATAACACAAGCCATGTTAACTAATTATATAAACATTAGGAGACAAGGAAGAGGCACCACTAACAGAGCAACATAATTCACACATTAACAAGTTAAACGACAATTTGATCTAGAAGAAAAATATAAACCACTATGATGCACAAGACGTGAATAAATAAGAAAATTAGTCACACCATAGCAGTTACAACAATAATAGCAATAGTAATTGTATTAGTAATGACGGAACAGATGTTAATGATAAGTAGGCTATTGAGTAAGTGTAGAGAATATTAGCATCACCAATCAAAGGTGGCTACAATGATGAGTATCAACAGCGAATGCGAACAATGACACGAGCATTGACCCTTGATGAGGCTAATGCCGCACCATTTATTGGTTTTTCACTTGCTCAGTATGCCTCATCAGAGACACTTGTGGTCGATGGCCTGTTCCGAAATGGACCTGCCTATCAAACTGGAATACGTATTGGTGATGAGCTTCTTCGTATTGCGGATAAGTCTGTTTCGTCTATTGAAAATGTACGAGACGTGGTGGCCAGGTATTGTCACTGTGGCCGGGTAACCGATTTTACACTACGCCACCCACACGGTGAGGAGTACACGGTACAGTTGTGAATTATGACGGTAGAACCACAATTTATTGGTCAACCGTTCTTCTTTGATGTTAACACGCATGATCGAGAGGAGAGTCCGTCACGTAAACGGTACGTTGTCGGTTCAGATGAGCTGGAGGAAATTATTCATGTTACACCACATGCAACACAACGACGCCTATCTACAACTACTACTGATAGCTGTCCAGAATTAATTGCAACTCAGTTATTTTCAGATGATAACACTAATAGTTTGTAATTATTGCACGTTTTGTCAATAATTTATTTATGGTATTTTTGCTCGTTTTACTAATTTTATTAAACATTTTTGTTTTACGCTTTAATAGTAATTAACATTATATAATTATGTCCATGAATTGTATATACGTTCTACCAAAAAAGATGCACTATAGTAACATTGTTATCAAAGAATGTGTTTTTTATCAGAAAAGGTGCTTTTCATAGTTAATGTTTACGATGTATCTTTCACAGTATATTTTAAAATTATGTTATACAACATATAAGGATACAAAAAACTATTATCAATTTTTACATAATTATAAAGACAAACATGCCGATCAAAATGTATAATATTGACTTAATTATTTTTGTATTTGTTTGCACATTTGTATATTTTATTTATTTTTATTTAAATTTAATAATTTACAAATAGAATAGTTATCAAATGTTGATTATTTGTATTATCATACATCATAGTGCTCCAACTTATGATATATCAAATCTCATAACTTTTTTCCCCCTCCTCTAACAAAACGTTATTTGTGTTGTAAGGCTGTAATGCCATTATTCAGAGTGTACTTGTTTTTTTTTATAGTTATATTCCTACTCCTTTATCACTTGTAATATTTATGTTAATATGTTGCTATGACTATACAAAATGTTTTATTATGTGTAAAAATGTATACACATAAGTTTGTAAAGTTGATATGACAGAATTTATTTTTAATGAAACAACCTGTAAAAAGTACTATACAAACTTACAAAAAAATGTTTACTTTATTTTATTTGTATCATTTGTTTTGTTTATCAATAAATAAATCGCATACGAATAGTAAAACTATACAAATCTTATTTTTGTCATATTATTATAATTCCTTTGATACTAAATTATCACATAAACAATTCATATAGTAAAATACAGTTAGTATATACACAATATACAATTCGCATATTGTCTTACATAAATTTGACAACATCAAAATAGTCTTGTTTGTATATAATTATTAACCCATTTACAAGCACGTGTAAATTTATTTAAGTGCTACGATTCTGTGATATTATATAAACTTTTTTATAAAGTTAATATAAATATATATATAGTTTTCAGCATTAAGTTTATTTCCCCCGTTCTCTGCGCAAATGCTCAACTCTCTCGTTCAATGGAGTTGCAAAACAACTCTTTCTATGTACAACAGTCTCAAGGACGTGTGAACAAAGAAGAAAAATTTGATATAACAGCGTTCAAAGAAGTCATCTCAGTGGTAACGCTCGTCTTCTATTCGCGTCGGTTTGCTTTGCTCTGCCGTGGTCCTTGGTCTCCTTGGATGTGCGCTCCTTTATGTCTATCGCAGAAGAAGTAAGGTAAATGAGTAGAAACTAAAGAATGATTAACATCATCATGATGATGATAATAAAAAAATTTACGACCACAATAGATAGCAACATCAAAATGATGTAAATATTGCTGAGCTGCGTAGTGCTTCGTTGCTAAACAATGACCGCCCTGCTGTTTCGTACAACTCGGTCGAATAGCGAAATATATAAACATTAGGAGACAAGTAAGAGGCACCACTAACAGAGCAACATAATTCACACATTAACAAGTTAAACGACAATTTGATCTAGAAGAAAAATATAAACCACTATGATGCACAAGACGTGAATAAATAAGAAAATTAGTCACACCATAGCAGTTACAACAATAATAGCAATAGTAATTGTAGTAGTAATGACGGAACAGATGCTAATGATAAGTAGGCTATTGAGTAAGTGTAGAGAATATTAGCATCACCAATCAAAGGTGGCTACAATGATGAGTATCAACAGCGAATGCGAACAATGACACGAGCATTGACCCTTGATGAGGCTAATGCCGCACCATTTATTGGTTTTTCACTTGCTCAGTATGCATCATCAGAGACACTTGTGGTCGATGGCCTGTTCCGAAATGGACCTGCCTATCAAACTGGAATACGTATTGGTGATGAGCTTCTTCGTATTGCGGATAAGTCTGTTTCGTCTATTGAAAATGTACGAGACGTGGTGGCCAGGTATTGTCACTGTGGCCGGGTAACCGATTTTACACTACGCCACCCACACGGTGAGGAGTACACGGTACAGTTGTGAATTATGACGGTAGAACCACAATTTATTGGTCAACCGTTCTTCTTTGATGTTAACACGCATGATCGAGAGGAGAGTCCGTCACGTAAACGGTACGTTGTCGGTTCAGATGAGCTGGAGGAAATTATTCATGTTACACCACAGGGCACGCCATGTCCTACTTCTACGTCGTAGCAAAGGTCTCTTTCTTCTTTGTCATCGAAGAACAATGTAGGGCATGCGTCAAACGTGTCTCGCAGTCTTATCAACGAATAGGATGTTGAGCAAGAGTATGGCAGTCCAAGTCTCAGTCAAAACAAAGTGTAAATGTGTTGATAAAACTATTAACATATATGATGTACAAATACTTTCTTTTAGTTGTTATACAAATAATTTCCTTATTTTCGATGCATTCAATATATGTTTTATAAAATTTTTTTTTTTTTTTTTGTGTAGCGGCAAATTTACATATAACAAAAAAAGTAAATATACTTGCCAGTGAAAGTTTCATGCAAATAAGTTGTGATCTGATTGTAGAGACAATTACAAAGTATATTGTTTTGTTATTGTAGTTTTACCGTACTTTTTTAAAATAAAATTTTATCGTCTAAAAGCTTTTCATACACAGTAAGATAAATGCTGCAAACAAAAGAAAATAATTTTTTTCTGCGTTAATTACTTTACAAGAAAAGTAAAGTCAATTTGTGCGTATTTTTATTTCGCACTTCTTTCTTTCTTATACAAACACACTGTATCAAAAAAACCCCCAACACTTTCTGCTTTCTTCCCATATCATTTTTACAAATAAATTTTACACGTTAAAATACACACACAATAAAAATATAATAATCATAATAAATCACAAATAACTATCGTGAATCAATTTGCAATGAGTAAGCAATCTCATATGTGCTGATGTGCTTTTGTGTACGAACATCAATAGGCAAAAAATCCTTTACCATGCATACTTACTGCTAAAAACTAATTTATAGTTAACAGCAAAATAAATAAAAATATATATATATATATTTATCTGAAATATATTTTTACATAGCTATTTTCTAAATTCATCTTATTTATATGTTAGTCGTATCATTATAAACAATAAATTCAACATCAAATTAGTTATGAAAAAATGCACAGCATAAATCGACAATTGTATTCTTATCTCCTTCATCATTTTTTTATAAACTTTTTTATGTGCCCTTTTATTATTGTTATAAATTAAATATTTTGTAATTACTTTCTTAACAAAAACAAATGTATACAAAATTTTCTTCAATACAAAAGAGGTACTATAAATTGTTACACCTATTTATACTTACATTTTATAGCTTGTATGCAGATTAGGACGATGTAGTTAAGAACAATATTTGCACATTACAATTGTAAACTATGAAATGATAGTCATGTTTTTACGCTTTTATGAAAATGATGTCAATGCGCAGCACCAATAAAAAAAAGGAAGTACGAGTAGATTTTTACATAAAAGTGTATATAAATATAATTTTAGGTAATAGTATATATATTTCTGATGCATTATCTGCAAGTTTGACATTTTCAATATTCTAATCATATTGCAAAAAGTATCATCACAAATCGATACAACCGATAAACTGTCTAATTCACTTACTTTATCTTTTTTTACCACATAGTTTTATTACAAACTTGTATTTTATGTGCAACTTTTTCTCTTCATTTATTTAACAACACTTTTTTTATTGTAGAAGTTTGTTATATTGTTAAACATTTTTTTTGCAAGCAAACAAAAACAAGTAATTTATGTATTAATTTAAAGCTGTAGGCAAAATACATCTATCACTTAACGACCTTATATATATATTATTTAGTTTGTATTTTAGTAATAAATAGGTCATACTGGAAACAATGCCTCGTGTATTCTACAAACCTCAATCATTGTTGTAGTAAGTGTTGCAAACAACTAATTCTAAGTGAATTACTAATTGTCTATTTGTACTATTTTTAAGTTCGAGCATAGTGCTATGTACAATAACAAAAGTATTTAGTGACAACAGTTATAACGGCAAAAGTAAAAATTGGTGACAACAAAGACGATAGCTAGAGTTGCAGAGAGAAAAGCATCTTCAAGAATATTAGCAACAAAGTGATTTACGTGATCTTACAAAATATAGCAGTGCAAGTAATACAGATCATAAAATGTAGAACAACAGATAGATGCCAACTATTTCACAGCAGCAGCAGCAGCAATAGCGAAGGCGACAACGTCGAGCTGCTTTCATTCCACCTGAATTTCCTGCTTAAGATAAATAACATGGAAAAACATCAACACATTATCTTACACATTATAAAGAGATATTAATTGTTTTCTTTTTATATTAGTCATTAAACAACGTTATCGTAGTTTGCTTTTCTGAAAAAAAATGAGATGTCAACATATATTTTTGTTTATACTAAAATTATATATATATAAATATTTAAAATACTTTGACATATATATCATCTAAAAATGTACATTTATTTATTTTAATATTTTTACAAATAAATTGTATTTGATAAACTAATAATAAATATAAATTTTTTTGATTGTCATGATAAATACTATAATTTACTATTAATTATTATTATTTGATTAACATTCGGTTTACCTACTCTGTTTGATGTTATTGTAAAAAATTAGCATAATTTTTATTAAAATATAAAGCTTCTGTCTGTTTCTTTCCCCCTTACATTCGACTAATGCTTGTGCGGCCACGGGACACTTGTACTGCTGCGTTTGAGAATGACGTGTAGCGTTTACGTCTTCTCGTCACCGATGGCGTGCTAGGTGGCTATCACGGTTTCAAGTAATCATCATGAATGACTAAAAAGAAAGCCGCAATGTCAGGGCAGCAATAACAATTCCAGAAAACTATTTCAACTGAAGACTCTAAAGTGTAGAGGTCGAACAAAGACGATGATGAAAACAGTACACATGATCAAAGTAAGTCTACTAGTGCACAGCATCATAATACACCAGATAGAAAAGCTGATGATGATAACAACGATGATAATGATGATAATGATGAGGATGACAGTGAATAGTAGATGGAATTAGATGACGAAGATGAAGCTAAACTTGACAATGATGTATAATATACTCGTGTACTGAGGCAATATGCAATAGATGACAGTAACTCAGACGATGACAATGACAATGATAATGAAAACAGTGACAGTGAATTAGATATGGTTGGAGATTAACGTTAAAATGAATACAGAGACGAAGAAGCAGCAAACAGCAACATTAACAGACAATCTAAAATGCATGTACGATATGATAAATAACGAGAAATGGCACGTCAAGAGCGTGATATGAGACGGTACCGCGCACTTATTCGTAACAAATTGCGGCAAACGTAGATTGCTGCTAAATTGAATGAACACGATGTAATCTATTACACTTCTGTGATGAATGTACCTAGTGCACATGTGTAGGATCGTACACCATATGGCTTTTTTTGCACCATACATGAATAATTATAATTCCCACAACAATTAGATAATAAGCCAGTAAATACTCATGATAGTGCAAGGGTTGGAGCAGATGCGTGTACATTTGGTAATAACACTATTGTTGACAAATTACATGAAATTGTACATCCGCAGCGCAATGCATAAGAGGTGTAATCGTTACAATTGAAATTACGTGTTAATTGAAAGCCAAGCAAACGTAGTAGGTTTATAGCCTCACCATTGCACTGAGCGGTACTTGGTAGAGCACATGAGGCGATCAAATACCTTGTAGCCCATGGTGCGAATGTAGACGATGAAGTTACCTTTGCAGAAAACAGTCACAAGAAAATAACTAGTACAATAACAACAACAACAACAACAACAGCAAAGGATACAAAATAACCATAACATCAACATTATTTTAGTAAAAATCACACTACTAAAATGGATATGCATAACGCATTAGCTAAACACTCAGGTTTGACCGCTGCAAAAGTTGCCAAGGACAATCGCTCTCATCACACATACACTGTTTTGCAAAAAGCAATTGCTAATCGGTAGCGAGAAGAGCAATTGTAGTTGTTATTACGACAGTGATTGGAGAGTAAAATGTAACGACGCAAGGCTCAAAAAGAAAAACATAAACTATAACGTGATCAGCGACGAGTAGCACGTGAAGACGCAATGTAGTTGCGTGAGAGACGAGCGCAGTAGCTATAATAACAATACCAATAATAGTAATTCTAGTAGGATGAAAAGACACAAAGCGTTATTAACGGTAACAATGACAATAGTGATGATGACAATGAAGATGGCGAAGATGCTGGCAATATGTAAAGTAATGATGAAAAAAGAAATGAGTAATACTCACAATATAAAAAATAACATTATCTATACAAAAAAATTATTAATTTTTCACAATTTACAAAAAATAATATTATTTAAGATAAATTACTTAGTATGATCAAAAACAATATACTATTTCAGATTTATACATTTTTTATTTCCTTCAAAATATGTAAATATGTATTTTATGTAAGTTATTCACATTAATTATGTATAGCATATTCGTAAAAATAAAAATACATTATGATACTCACCATTAATTTTATTATCATTTTGTTTAGTAATTATATGTACACATATAGATTTACTGGCAACACCGCTGAAATTATTTCTGCGTTCAAAAATCTAATTTAATCCTGATATTTACAACTTTAACTTTTCTGATAAATATTACAAAAAAAAAAGAGTAGTACTACAACTCTATAATTTTAGTCTTATCAAACATATACAAATAATTTTATTTATTATAAAAAGCCAATAATAATAGTTATACTTTATATTACAATATTACGTGAAAGTAAGACGCAACCATCAATAAATTTATATATAGATTACATAAACCTCAGTGAAGTTAGGTAGTTACACATGTCATCTACCGTGTAGAGTGCTAGCGATGATGCGATTGATGTGCCTGTTTCTCGAGAGCAACGCTTGGAGTAGTATAACGGTTTCAAATAGGTATTGAAAGGTATAGAGTAGATTTAGCTCAATGACAACTCAGCCGATATGGATGACACGTAATTGTTAATTGCACAAGCTAACAAAGAACTTGAGCGACTTGCATAAAGTCTGAATGCGTAGTAGGATGATATAACACCCACTGCAAACTTATTAAAGGTATTACTCCCAAACAAGACAGCTCATTAACATTCACCTTAGCGCTCTTCATTACATCAGAAAGGTGAGTCGAGTAGCGTAATCAATTCTTGTCTTCCTCAACAGCAAAACAGTTCTTCTAATAATAATAATTATAATAAGTTAGATCAGTCTAATGTAGACAACAATTACAGCGTGGTAATTCTCTACCCACCCGCCAGTGATCCACGACGCAATGCGCCATATGAGGTGCTCTATGACAACCGAGACTGATACTCGTGTGTGATTACATAAATTGTGCCACCATCGTCTCGGACGTAGCGAATTCAATACAAGGCATGAATATTAGGCTATAATGTGTAATAAGTAGTTTGCTATGAGTAGCTGCGACGATGAATGCCTGGTAGAATTACCACATTACTAAATAGTGGGACAGCATGCCATATCATTCACCCACACAGCGGTAGGTTTGTACCCGCCGTGGTAGAGCGATTGACACTAGACAGCACCGCTATGGTGCGTTTATAGAATAATTTAATCACAAATGATATCAAAACGAATAAACAGAGAGCGTAAAAGCAATCACACTAATTGTAGAAGAACAGTCATAACACCAACAGTGATAATTTACGATCCTCGACATAGGACAGCATTGACAACTGTCCATCGGCGTAGATGGCGTCTATGTTGTAAGTCCCACTTTCGCATGTGCGTGTGGGTAAAATTTATGAACGACTAATTAAGCGACCTCAGTTAACAGATGATGAACGTGTTGCACGTCGTGTGTAAAATATGAAGCGACGAAGAGAAAAAATAGAGACGCGTAAGCAGTTTCGAGCTGATCAGGTGGCGCAAGATGCGAATGACTGAAAGAGCTTGATGTGTGATATGATGGGCAGCGACAGAGATATGCTGCAAAGCAGCAAGAAGCGCAGACGAATTTAAGCGTAAAACAAAAGTTATGAATAGATAAAATATTTTTTTGCTTTGTATAATATATATATATATATATTTATTATATATATGTTTTTGTGCGTATATATAATACTGATCATGTCTTCTTCATTTACACTGTTTTGTACCTTTGTTACAGAACATACATAAACAAACGTTTCAATTAGTAAATGTAAAATAATTTCAACATAATAGAATAACACTTTTAAAATTATTTTATTATCATCACTGTTATTACTGTTATTTCGCTTAGTCTTAAGTTAGCACCAAAAGCAACTTACATTCAATTTTACACAAGAATCAATTGACACTAACACTAGTTTGTCAACTACTATATTATAACTAGACATACGAGAGTGCATACATATCAAAATTGATAAACACAAAATGTCCATGTTGGCTAATTTGAATGCAAAAAAGATATACCTGGCTACATATAATGGAGCCATGTGTGCTGGTTGGTCTGTCATTCTGTACAAAATAATTCGTCATGTAAGCTCTGGTGGTTCAGTGAACGATGTTTACCCGTAGATTGAAAAGTTGCTGTGCATTTTCCAGACCGGTGCTGTTGCCTAAATCTTGCACTCGTTATTAGGTGTGGTGTGAAGTCCGTTTGGCACTACATTTATGCAAGTCTTATCGCGTATTACCATCTTGTATGGTGTACTACGCATCGGCGACAACCCTGCGTTGAAAAGTCCGTTTTTGCTTCAAATGGTCTCCGCCTGGTCATGTAGTGAAATTATTCGTTATGCATACTATTTCACAAACTTGTTCAATAAAACTCCATCTGCGCTGACCTGGCTTCGTTATTCCGCGTTCACGGTACTCTACCCGTTGGGCATCACTGGTGAGGTAATGAGCATCATCAATGCACTTCCATACATCAAAGACAAAAAGCCATGGACGGTGTAGATGCCAAACTCTCTGAATTTTTCGTTTTCATTCTACCATTTTATGTGAGCGTTGCTTGTAGGTGTGTACCCGTATGCAAGCTATATAATGTACAGCTATATGCTTCGTCAACGCAGAAAGGTACTTGGTGCTGCAAAACTTTTAAGTGACGCTGGGAAAAAGTCGTAAGCCATAAAAAATACTCTATCATAAAACTAATAATATGTCATTGCTAAAATTTTATTAATACTTAATCAATTATTTTATAAATTTAATTAATGTTTGCCTTACACGTTGTATTTTTCAAAAGAAATTTTCGTTCCTGTCTTTCTAGATGATATTCTTTACAAATAACAATTAAAATTTTACATAACTTTGCTGACAAGAACGATTTCAATCCACTATTTACTGATAAGTAATCTCAGCACATTAATTATTGTGAATTATTTACCATGCAAAAAATCAATAAAGTTTGTACAGAGAAGAGAAGAAAATAAAAAAGAAAGCAAAAACAAACTTAAATAGTTAATATGTATTTTAATTTAACTTTTTATCTTGCTGTTGTTATTTTACTGCAAAACAGTGTTGCATTCACTTCGATTTATCTGAAGCACTGAGATTGTTGTCACAAAGTTGAAAATAAATAATTTAAATCGCGACAATTATATTAGTTATAGCAAATTTATTCTTTTGATGAAGACAAGAGTAATTTATATTATTTACGTTATGATTGCAATCTTTCATACACATATAAATATATTGTAAAAAAATATTGTTCACATCTGCGCTTGTGGACAACTACCGTTGTTTGCTCTGTTTGTTCCTTTTTCATTTAATTTTTTTTCTCGTAAAAACATATGTTTGTTATAAAAACTTTATTACTTTACTCTAATCTTTATTGCTGTGATGTTATGTTTATTTTTTTTTAAATAAAGATGTTGACAAGGAGCGCTGTTACACGATAACGATGCGCTTACTTGAGGAAGCAAAAAATTCAATTAATAATTTACTTTACAATTACACAAATCTTTTGTGTCATTTACAACTATAAAGTCGTGTCTTTCGTATATTTATATATTTATATTTTAGTTTTCTCATGTTGCTACACATAATCATTGTCACCTAATTATTACTGAAAGAAAAATTATATAAATTTTTACGATGTGCTGATTGATTCTAATGCAGCTTTTTGCAAAAATTCATTTTTTATGTTCTAAAAAAACCCAATAGTTTATAACTTATCAAAATGTTTTTCCTTAACTTCTACGGAGTGAAAACTATTTTTTCTTTCTTTTTATTTCTTGCCTCAATTTTTTATTTACGAACTTTTATTTTTTGTAAATTTGTATGTGTCTTTATCAAAATACTTTTAGTTTTACTACTACAAAAATTTAGCTTTTGTCTGTCTTACAATCGAAATAGCATACTAATATTTGAATGCAATAGGACAATTCTACTGTTTTGCACGGAATCAAAATGATGTGAGATAGTGTAAAGAAGTCAGCGTCGATTCGACGTAGACAAACAACTTACAACAATAACACATAGAATATTTACAAGCGAGACAGTGTCAGTCTGCATAAACAAAGTATTGTATAACGTAGATGCTGATAACGATTTCGATATGGATTTATAATTATATCGTTACTTTTCTTTGCGTTTATGTGCCTGTGCTGAAGACTAACGGCTACCACATCACGCAATGCTGCTACTGGTTTGCCTTTGCCTTATTCGTTCCATTATTTCGTGCTTTGCGGGTTAGGTGGAATGCTAGGTGGGGCAATTCACCTACTCATCTTACCACTAGACCTCGTCAAGTGTCGAATGCAGGTAGGTTAGTATACCTCGCTGCTAGCTGGGTTACGACACATTTACTTTGTATAAGGCAGAGGTAACATAATGGCCGCATTGCCGTGTCTCATGCGTGGCTGACTGCCATCTCTCATAGGTTATTGCATACAAACATCACTTAAATTTGGTCTGTACGAATTTTTCAAGTACGTCCTACTCATACGACCTTCACTAACAACAGCTCAGACAGGTAGTACACAGACAAAACCAAATAATGCATTAGCACACGTAAAAGTAGACACAGCACATGCAAAAAATAATACACCTGGTGATGCTGCTGTTCACAGTGTGTCAATGTATGTAATTTGCATATTTTTGCTTTCTTCGTGTCTGGCGTAGCTTATCGCTGATATTTTTCTCGTGCCGTGAGAGGCTATCAAGCTCAAAGTACAAATTACATTACCGCAACAGTACGACTAGTACCCACCACACATGCGTTATATTGTCCCGCACATTTGATCGACCTAGGGTCTTTACGGGTTTTACAAGAGCCTTATTCCAGTGTGAGGACGTCAGCTACCATCAACCATGATGAAGTTTGCCACCTTTGAGAAGTTGATAGAATTACTACACATTCTATTACTTCCATCATCATCATTATCATCATCATCATCGTCAACATTGTCTTCACCTTCGACTTATAACGCACACACTACAACTTCACAATCTGTACTGCCATTGATATAAAAGACAGCAACAGCAACAGCAGCAGCAGCGGTAGTTGAAAAGATGACAACCCACAGCGCATTCAACAATTTAACATAACTTAATTTAACACATAGTAAAAATGTAATTCATCCAATTCATGCACCCATACAGGCTAGCAATTGTACCTAGATTTTCATTTCATTATTAGCTGGCATGTTGGCTGGGATAGCAGCGGCACTCGTATCTCACCCTGCAGACACCATCTTGTCGAAGATCAATCAATCAAGTAGAAAAGAAGAAAGTTCTCCTCTCATTTCTGATACACTAGTGTACAGTGTACACGATAAAAATCACAAAAATGTTAATAGTAATACAATTATTACTAATACAAATAGTAAAAATTCCAATAGTTTTACTGCTGCCACTACACCATACCCATCCACACTTGTTCATCGAAAGGGCGAGAAGAATATGGATGAATGTGAAGCTATTGATTTTGCACACAAGCCAATTTTATATAACGACAATGACACCATTATACATAAAGTTAACACTGACGTTGAACATAATGCACATGCCAACAATAATAATGACAATATTGATTACAAGATCAATAACACAAACTATTGTGAAGATCATAATCATCTTTGTACAGAATCTACTCACGATAATTACAATAACGCTGTATTAAATAATAATGACACTATATTAATGGATGATAAACTCAGTATTAGCAGCATTGATAACTTTGGCCATACTATCAGTAAAAATACAAACGATAAAAATAGTAACTCCGTTGTAAATATTATAAATACAAATACTGCATCGTATAGCGATAAGTGTGAGGCGAAACGCTTGACTCACAAAAAGAGAGGAAATAATGCACTGTGGCAAATTGTGGTAGTTTAGCTCGGATGACGTGGGTTGTGAAGTGGATTACTGACGCGATTAATAATGATTTCTGTGCTAACCGCAATACAGTGAATTACGTATGACAGCTTCAAGATGTTAGTAGGCTTGCCTGGAACAGGACGAGTAAAGAAGTAATCATCATAAAGCACATTGTAAATCTTCAAACCTCCCCCTTCATTAACGTAAAATAAAATGTATTGCTATAAGAAAACCTTGTTCTCATTTGCGCTAATAATATTCATTTGTTAGTAATACAAAAAATATATGTGAATAAGGTAAATAATTAATATGTTATATGCAATTGCAAAAAAGCAAATCAGTATTTGGTTATTGTCATGGGTATTCATATATATATTTTGTTTTCTTTCGTTACATTACATCTTTTTTTTTGTCATTGCTTTATATTTCTACAGCACGCTTTCGTAGTTGCTTATTTGGATGCCATCTTTTTCTTTTATATCTTTTTTTTTCCCATGTTACATACACGTATCCATATACATTTTATAAATGCATTAACATCATCACAATTAAGTGTCATCATAATGTACTTCCCTACATTTTGCAAATCACAAATGTTATTAATTTTTTTTTTTTTACAAACACAATTATAGTATTCATCTCAGTTGTAACGTAACTATATACATAAAATTTAATACGAAAATGAATGCTTTTACATAAGTTGTTTATTGCTTTATAGTATGTGTTTCTCTTGATATTACAATTACACTATTATGATGGAACTTATGCGCTCATTCTGTATTTTATATCTATAATGTTTTTCTTTCGGTACAAATTTTTTTTAGTACATTATACTTACAGACGCAATGATCGATATCGGACACGTCTCTACTCGTAATCTCCATTTTTACAGTAACAACAATAATAATAATAATAATAGTAGTAATATTGATGATGGTGCTATTAAATAAATAAAGTGTGCGAGCAATAGTAGACAATATGTGCTCGCTCGCATGTAGCACAGAGTAGATATTCTTGATTTGGAACAATTATACTCGCATGAAGTCAATCATGATGTTTATAGAAAAGAAAATAATAAAAATAATTACAACAATAATAGTAATAACACACACAACTTAATGCTTAGTGTGCCCTTCCCACATCGTCGACTGACTTCTTGCAGTTTAGTTGCCCTACCATGGAGATGAGAATATGATTTGCACCATACAACTCATAAAACTCACAGAAACGAAAATGATAAGAGTAATCTTTATAAACATTCTAATACAAATGATGCTGATGAATATCAGTATATTGATACTCACACAAAACGTGTGCCATCGCACAGATCTCATTCATCGCCCAATGCAAAAGTGTTGTTGGCAGTTGGTGATGATCAGTCTACGTTGCGTACTAGCAAACATACTTTTATGACAAATTAATTGTCTCATAATAAGGCAACGCAATCATTATGTTCATGTACAACGAGTCTTGATGCAAGTGAACCTACTCGTACTATTTTTATAGGTAACAGCTGAGATGGTCTTGATGTCAATTGACTTCGTAATAGACAACAGACAATAAAAAAATACTAGTAATCATAAAGCGAATTTTGTAAGGAAAACTAGTAGTAATAATAATAAATTAATCTATTGTATGCAAATAAGAACACACTTTATTATCGCAATCCTATCACCACATTATTTCCAGCGACTAATGACGGCTCCTTTTTTGTGTGTCAGCGAGAGTGAGAAAATTACAGTTTTAGTAATAGTAACACATATAATACAATATTGTCTGACAAGACACAACAAAAACACAACACCTCACCGATTGTATGAGTTGCATCGGTAGAAACGTAAACTGCAAGACGGGTAGAATTATAAATTTTACCACCATCTTCTCCTTTACAGTCATCACCAAATTAAACAGTAGAATAAGGCTTGGCAAATAACCACAACGGAGTTACACAAAGATAATGTGTTAGTAATGCTCATTCAAACCAACCTAATGCTTGCAAGGTAAAATTGATTGATGTTCGTTGTATGAGCTACACCTAGTGAACCAATAACACTCGGTGAAATAGCTAAATGAACAAGACAGAAGCACGTAACTCTTTATTTTGCAAACAATATTATAAAGACTGTACATAAAAAAAAATTAATGATAATACTATCAACTCACCAGCTCGCCGCTTTGTAGCGGTGTACTCTGATTGGTTTACTTTACATGACAGTCTCTCCTGCAAACCACTAGTTTCTTTTCCCTTGAAGAATTGCCAAATGACGTAGACTGATTGTTAGCAATCCTCAACATCAAAAACTACTAATACTGATGCAGCTGCTGCTAATCTTGATCATCCATGTGAGTGAAAGATTGTTGATGTATTTCAATGTCAAGATAGTCACGCATAACTACAATGCTGTCATCACGACAACACGCATTCATCTAATTTATAGAATAAAACATAACAAAGATAAATATGAAATCGAAAAGAAGGTGAAGATGTATAAATTAATATTAACAATAACAACAGTAATAAAATCAGTTCAACAAATACTAATGAACATGAGCTGATAGTTGTATTTGAATAACAGAAAAAGCATGATAAGATGGCGCATACAAAATCTACAATTGATAAATTGTAAAAACAATAATTACAGTAATATCTTCAATAGTAGCAGTAGACTATACTCAAATAATAACATCAAGCTAAAAGAGATAATGTAAATGATAATGTCACAACATGCTAATAAAACTGGTAGCCACAAGTTTGTATTGCTGGTTATGATACTCGTGTGCCTACGGGGCCTGTGTGATATAGTATATGTAATGCAAAGCAAAACAACAAGAACAAGCCTGAAAGCAATAATAGAAGGAAGTGTAGTAATTCAAATGGTAATGTTACCAATAATATTGCTAATAACAAAAGGAAAAACATTATGAACGATGTAAATGCACACAACGGAAAGTGTCACAATGGATGTGATTACATCAATGCATCTAACCTTGTCGAATCACTTGACCCACGTTCGCTGTGTGTTGTAAAGAGGCAACTGACTCGTAATAGTGTAGTATAAACTTTACGTGTTCCGTGGTGTAAATCACAACAAGTTGTATTGCCTATGTTGCTCTCTGTTCAATCACTTTTTGCACAATAACATGATGTATATGGCAAGCGCGAAGAGATGACTTGTAATGATGCGCGAAAAGTGATACGTGCACTAGTAAACTACAAGAACATTTTGCATGTCATCACAACACACGTAGACTTATATGAAAAAAGCAAACAACCTATATAGGATATGTAAACTAATCATATAAGATAATATAGCTAGTACACTATCTGCTAAACTCAGAAATACATGTATTGACTGCGTTTTGTAAGTCAAGTATATTACATTATTAAGTAATTGTGTTGAATATTAACTTTACTTCACTGAAGTTGTTTGGCTGAACAAATTACTAGATATATTACAATGATACTTCTTTCTTTTACTTTTGTTTCTGTACTGCACGAAATATAAAGTTTTCACAAAATATATTAGCAAAATTAAGTTTTTTAAATAGTATTTTTTTATAATTAGTAAATAGTCTAAATAATGCAACGTTTTCGACATTTGGGTTTGCAAAAGATAACAAACTCAATAGCATCAAAAGCATCATTATTATCGTCATCACAATCATCATCATCATCATCATCATCACAACTATTTCTGCCCCTGATTACGTCATTTAGATAGATACACCCTACATTATTATATCATAGTCCTGCCGATGTCTCTCAAACTTTGGCAGATGAAATTAAACGCATAATATAGCACGACAAATTGGTGCTTTTTCTGACCGGTACACCGTAGGCACCACAGTGCAAGTTTACCTCCTCCCTCATCGATCTCATGGATCAGCTTTAGGTGTAATACGGCTACTTTGACATTGCCGCCGATGATGAAATGTGTGAGGCGGTCAAGGCATACAGTGACTGACCGACATTCCCACAAGTCTATCTGGCTGGGTAGCTTATCGGTGGGTATGACATTTGCAAAGAGATGATGCTCGATGGTAGTTTAACGAGACTGCTGAAGGAAAAAGGACTGCTGTAACACAACTCTCTTTTTTTCTGTTTGTAAATAAACGTATTACCAACTTGCTTTTTTTAAAAAAAATTGATGTTTAATAATTATGAAATTTGCGCAACTGATGATTATAGAAAGAAAGTGTGTATAGGTGATAGTGAGAAGGTTATGTTATTTAGTTAAGAACGCAAGCAGACAAGCAAACAGCAAACATGTAAGTAATAAGTTATAATGTTTACATTTTTTTAAAATATTGTTAATGATGTGAAAGTTAATTACGTTCAATAGATGATTTTCAATGTTGCCGTAACATTCGTTAAAACGAAAGCAAATATCGGTTTTTAACTTGTATATAATACTTAATTTCTTTTCACGTATAAAATAATAATTTGATATTTATAAAGATAACAAGCAAAACATAGAGTATAGTTATAATTTTGTGAATAGAATAGAACAGTTTGTTATCTTTATATAAAAAAGAGTAATTGAAATATTAATTTTACACAAACAAATTCACTAAAATAACATATATAGCATATATTTTAGATTATACAAAGGTTTTGGTGTGTATTACTGAGCATGCCGGCTTCACATAAAGCTGTTAATGCTAACAAGTCGGTTATGTAAGACGAATCGTTGATCATGTAGAAATTATGAAATACACACTGTAGCACAATAAAAAACACCATTAACATCAATGATAGTGTGGTAGATGACATTTGACACTTGTTTCACCCATTGCTATCACAGTTACCGGTTCTACCATTACCTATGTCAATGAACTGTGTGAGTAACTCGCTGTCACCCAATTGCGACGGACGTGAGTTGTACTCACGTAGTCGCAGCTTGTCTAATGATGGACGGCATAGCAACATGAACAGTCCACACAAACACAATGAAAATAAATCACAGTTGACATGTAATAAGACTAATGAATAGAACAAGTATAACATTCTGCCATACACACATGTTATTGCGGTTAATTTTCGTAACATGTATAGACATTCTAACACTATTATTAATAATCATAAAAATTCACCGCTTTCATCGTTTGCACTCACACGTGAGATGTAATTAGCATTATGTGAGCAGCCCGTTATTGTACTCTCACTTATTGAGTTTTTTGCATCAGTCATTCACATTTAGCGTGTGAGTCGACAAAGTCAGCAGTAGATCTTACAAAACAATAATAATAACAGTAGTAGTAATAGTAACTCATACAGCTTTCATGACAGTAGTACGAATGATAAAACGCATGCTACGTGCTCGTCTACACGTCTACTACCGGTGGCAGAGACGATACACGTGTTTTGTGCACTCATCGGGGATAACAAAAGTCGAGTCAATCGATTTGCATAAATCGGTGCCGCCGCACTCGGTAAGCTGCTGACGGTACGTGGTACCATTGTACGATTAAGTCCATCCCGTATTACCTGCATGTGTATCACCTATGAGTGTGAACGGTGTGGACTGCGTCAGACCATGCAAACCCCGGATGGGGTATTTGTCTACCCTGGACCGTGTCAGGGTCGGTGTCGAGGGTATAAGTGAACCCCATTATTTGATCACAGCATTTGTGAAGAAGTTCAGCAACTTCAGCTGCAGGAGCATGTTGACTTTTTTGATGCCAGCGCAAGTGATAATACTACTACTATTAATAATAGTAGTATTGATTATAATGAGTATGGCACAGACGATACGATTCACTCACACATTCATTCACAAAGAAGTAGTCATAATAATAATAATAACAGCAGTGGTGGTGGTGGTGGAGGAGGTGGAGGAGGAATGAATAAAGTTATTGATGTGTAATTACGCTGTCCACTACTTAACACCGTAACGGTTGGAGATGCGGTGTGTGTCACGGGTCTACTCGCCTGTCGTCGTGGAGATCGTAAAGCCGGAGGTGCACAACAGCTGACGATTAAAGCTCGAGCCGTGTACAGCACTACTAACACCTCAAGTAATAATGGTGGAAGTGGTAGTAGAAGTAAAAGTAATACAATGAAAAGGATGAAACGAACACGAGCAATGACACAAGGATCACCATATCACATGTAATAATAATAGTAGTAGTAGTTACGCTAGCAACAATAATAATAGTAATAGTAGGAAGTGTATGAATCGCTCGAGTAGGAAGAGAGTGAGTAGACGGCAATGATGGAATGACAGACTCGTCTGCGTACGTTTTGTGCCAAGTTGGGCATTTCCACATAAGCTCAATTGTACAGTCGAAGTCTACTTCAGTGTAGTGTTGGCAGTACGTCTTCTACCTCGATGGGTGTACCGGCTTTACCTCTTTCCCTGTTGATGTCTTCTTCTTCTTCTTCGTCGTCGTCGTCGTCGTCATTTCGTGGGTCTGGGGTGGTGTAGTTGTGGTCTCCATAAGAGAGCGGTATGTTTTATGAGATGGCACGACACCCCAAGTGGTTTACTCGACTTGCATCTTCGTTAGCACCTGGACTATTTGGTTTACACTTGGTGAAGTAGGCCATCGTACTCAGTGTGATTGGCGGTTCATCATCAAAGATGGGTACGCGGAGTAACATCCACGTCTTGCTCCTTGGCGATCCTGGACTAGGTAAGAGTCAGCTGCTGCGGGCGGCGTGTACGATTGCACCACGAAGTGCCTTTGTCTGTGCCCATACCTCCTCCTCGTGTGGGTTGACCATGACCTTATCACGCGATCCTATCTCCAACGAGGCCACCTTTGTGGCGGGGGCGGTGGTGCACGGGGATGGCGGAATTACCTGCATTGATGAGATTGATAAAGGGGTAAGTGAGCATAAGGCATTGCTAGAAGTGATGGAGCAGTAAACGGTAAGTATTGCCAAAGCCGGGATGGTCTTCTCCATGCCCGTACACACCTCGGTCTTGGCGGCGGGCAATCCCATACGGGGTAAGTTAGACCTGACGAAGCCTATTGCCGCCAATGTCAACCTGTCACCGGCATTACTAAGTCGATTTGACATTGTTGTCTGTTTACGAGATCATGGTGGCGGTAATTATAATAACTATCATACTTATCAAAACGAGGAACGGTAGTAAGAGAAGGAGAAGGACGAGGACCAATAAATGATAAAAAATCATTTTGGTAGGTATAATAGTCAAAATCATTTTTCTACTATTACTACTAATAATGATAATAATAGTTATGATGAAGACAGTCAAGGAAGTTGTTCCGCATCATGAAACTCATTGAGAGGGCAACAACGCCGCAAACGAGACGAATGTGCAACTGATCATGACAACAGATATGGCAGAAATCTTAGAAACAAGAACCACAATCACAATAACAAGAAAACAACAAATAGTTTGACCAATCACATCTTACAACTTCATCGCAGCAACAAACACACACTAACGTCTTCTCGTGAGGTTGGCCATAGCAGTAACGGTCAAGGTGCCGCTCTACCATTAGAACTGGTACAGCGGTTTATCGTGTTTTGTCGATCTCAGTGTCAGCCTGTGCTGAGTATGGCGGCGTGTGGTGTACTGAAGCAACACTATCTCGAATAACGAGCCAAGATGGCAGCTCAAATACGTGGCATTGGGATAGCCAGTCTGCACAGCTCATTGGCAGCGGCACACAAACTAGACAGCAGCGTAGCAGGAGGTGCAGCTGCTGCTGCTCTTTTTACGACTTCTTCGTCTTCGTCGTCCTCTTTTCATTCTGCATTACAGCTTCCAGTGACACCGCGATATTTACAGGCACTGATTCGTGTGGCATAGGCACGAGCTAAAGTGTAACTTCGACACGAAGTCATTGAGAGCGATGCACAATATGCGATAAATCTACTGCAGAACTGCCTACATACCTTTGATGGCACAGATGGGTCTCATTCTAGCTCTAAAAATAACATGAGCTTTGGCTCAGGCGTTGGGTTTGGTTCCATGCCGACACGTGGAAGTGGGAAAAAGAGTCAGCGAGATGTCATTATTGATTTGCTCAAGGCAGAGATTGTGTTAGATGGTGGGAATAACAAGTTATCACACAAAACCATCATCGCAGCCTGTGAGGAGGCTGGTTGTCGTAACCCTAACGCGATGCTGCACCAGTTAAACGAGTATGGTGTATTGCTACAGTGTGGAGACAAGTACACCTTGCGTGGTGTGTAAAGACAATTACAACAATACTTATCAATAATTATACTTATTTTATGAATAATAATATTAGTTATAATTTTTATTAATCCAAATTTATTACAAAAGTTTATAAACCTTATATATTTCTTAACTTGAAAACTGTTTTATGTTGTTTGTATATGATGTTAAATTTTATGTAAACCATCACTCACATTGTGTGCTACTAACATCGTTTACTCTTATGTAATAATACATTCAGACCATATTCAACTCGTCAACACTGTTTAAGAAAAGGAAACAAAAGCGTAACTTTGAAATAAATTATTTTGTTTTACGTAAAAAGCGTTTTTTTTTAATTACTGATCAAATTGACGTAAAAAGTACACTACGAAAACAAATATAAAAGAATGCTGCGTTGTACTTTGTAGCTACTTCGACGCGGCAAGCCTCGTCCAGCAGTAAGTTTGTTGTTCTAAAAGTACCGACGTGTTCCAGCTGCGCTTAAACCTGAACAGTTAGGCCAGCAATACTTTTCGTAATTTTTGATTCGTAACGCTAATGAGTAAGAGATGATGCGACAGCAGCAGCAGGAGTGATAGCGATACAATAATAGTAATAATTATTATAATATGAATACCGGCTCTGCGTCAAGGGCTCAACCACAAAATGCTAACGCATAAAGCAAAGTAGAAAGTAGTAATGATAATAGTGGTAGTAATAGTAATAGTAGTATAGGTGATAACACCATTAGAGCACGACATGATATTTACCCCATCATACCACAAATGGATGTGTATAATATGCTAGATAAGGCGAGTGCCGAACACGTTGCGGCATAAATGGAGTAAGTAATTCGAAATGATGCGTTTCAGTCTCAACGTGTGTTTAACGAGCGAGACTGAATCGATGAGTAGCGTGAGCGCATTCAACAGTATGAGTCTATTAATAAAAATACAACAAGCAAGTAGGAAATGCTAAAACACCAAGCAGAGCAACGTTTACTATAGCAAAATAATGAACTAAATAACAACAATACAAAGAGTAAAAGTATAGTAGATGACATTCGAGCCGTAGCACAGGAAATGTCTACGCTTCGTTAGATTTCTACTACTCCACACCATCCCAACTCGATCACAAACACGATACAGTCATCACAGGACAATGCTCATTATGTATAAAGTGGTCCTGGCTAGTTATCATAAAACATGTCTAGCAACTCATAACACCGTAGTCTGCCATAGCCGGTGTTAGACAATGACTACTTTAAGAGTCGTTATGGGTATTCGTTACTGAAAAAGGTGAGCACCGAGGCTGCGGTGGCATCACCGTTTACGTAGTACTCCCAGTTAGACCTGTGAGGAGAAATGCCCAAGTATTCACGGGATATGATTTTCTTGTACCTCATCTCACGTCGTCGTAACACCTTTGCGGTGGCGTACGATTATGACGGCAATCGTCTTCACCCAACCTACACCGCGGGTAATCGAGGGTTAAAGGGAGGCGATCGTGGGTTTCGCGGGGATGGCTCGAGTGATAATGGTCATCAGGTGACGAGTATGTACTTGAATGACTTACTACCGAAGATACGTGAGATGCGCGCGAGTGCAGGCAAGGCATTGCGCAAAGATGAGAAAATTAATCTGGTGGTGCGTGTGATGGGATTTTACAATGGGCGTCAAGGTGCGATTCGTGCGGTGCAAGATCGGGCCAGTGAGTTTACGGTCCGCTACTTGGAGGATATTACACCATTCCCACTAAATGGACCAAAGATGCCTCGTGGTGTGTTTAAATAAGAATAATGTATTATTTTATATATATATTAAAAAGACACTAATTTAATTTTATCGTCAGTTACATAATAACAACTATAAAAACCTCGTGTTTTTTTTGTCAGTGTATATATGTGTGTACCTTCAATGATGTAAAGAATATTATTGATTTAATAATTTGCAACGATCAATTTTTTAAAAAATATGTTAAACAACTATGTATATATCATAATTTTTTTTTTACTTTCTGCTTTCTGCATTGTGCTGATAGAATTGTATTCAAACCTTTAATCTATTTTTGATTTGTAGAAGAGCTTTTGAAAAAAAAACCAACTTATATTGTTTTCTAATATATCTATACGCACAAACACAAAGCAAAACTCAATCAGCAATATCAGCAATAACAAAAACAAACAACACCATTAAAACTAAAAACAGTCACCATTTTCCGTCATTCTATACCGCTGTTTGCAATGTCAAGGGCGTATGACCTGGTCGTGATTGGAGCAGGCTCTGGTGGCCTGGAAGCGGCATGAAATGCGGCCTCGCTGCACAAGAAGAAAGTGGCCGTCGTTGATGTGCAAAAATCACATGGTCCACCGTACTACGCGGCTCTTGGTGGCACCTGCGTAAATGTGGGTTGTGTGCCCAAAAAATTATTTGTTACAGGAGCCATATACATGGACATGCTACGTGAGTGTGAAGGGTTTGGCTGGAAGTTTGACCGAGCTTCGATTCGACCCGACTGGGCCACACTCGTAGCAGCCAAAAACAAAGCGGTGCTCAATATTAACGAAAGCTATGACACGATGTTTAAGGAAACACCTGGTTTAGAGTTTGTGCAGGGCTGGGGTGCGATTGAGGATGCCCACACGGTATCTGTTCGTGAATCGGAAAGCCTAGACAGTTCTGTCATTCGCAAACTGGACACGTAGTATATCTTAATTGCGACAGGCTCCTGGCCTCAGAAGATGAACGTGCCCGGTGAGGAGCACAGCATTACCAGCAATGAAGCCTTCTACCTGCCTACTATTCCATCACGTGTGCTGTGTGTGGGTGGTGGGTATGTGTCGGTTGAGTTTGCAGGCATTTTCAACGCATACAAGCAACAAGGAGGTAAGGTGACCATTTGCTATCGTAAAGATCTCATCTTGCGTGGGTTTGACACCTAGCTGCGTAAGGCACTAACTCGTCAGCTAGAGGCAAATGGTATCACGGTGATGACCGGTGACTGCCCTGTGTCTATCTCACTCAATGAGGATAAGTCCAAGCATGTTGTCTTTGCCGGTGGTAAAGAAGGGGATTATGATTTGATTATGTTTGCCATCGGACGCGTTCCACGGTCCCACTTCCTTAAAGTAAACAACGTCAATCTAGAACTCACCAAGTCGGGTGCGATTAAAGTAGATTTGTACAGTAAGACGAACGTGGATAACATTTATGCCATTGGCGATGTCACCGATCGCCTCATGCTCACCCCGGTTGCGATTAACGAAGGTGCCTCCTTTGTAAAGACGGTGTTTGGGGATTGCCCTACTGCCACCGATCACCACAACGTAGCCTGTGCGGTGTTTTCGATTCCACCCATTGGCTGTTGTGGGATGACAGAGGAAGTAGCCGCCAGCAACATCTCCACGTTAGCGGTGTACGAGTCCAAGTTTACCCCACTGATGCACAAGGTGAGTGGATCGACGTACAAGTAGTTTATTGTTCGTGTGCTGGTCAACCATGAAACACAAGAGGTGGTTGGGGTGCACATGCTTGGCGAGAATGGACCGTAGATTATTCAGGCTGTGGCAATTGCGATGAAAATGGGTGCGAAGATCAGTGACTTTTATGAGACCATAGGGGTACACCCTACGAGTGCGTAGGAGTTGTGTTCACTGCGAAACCCATCCTATTTCGTGGTCGATGGCAAACATACCGAAACACTACCAGAGTCATCATAACACAGACTGCGACGTAGTAAACTATAACGCAAATAAATTTAAAAAAAAATATTTAAATACTTTTATCTGCCTCTCTTCTACATCTTTTTTCTTCATATTATTTACAAATTTTTTAATTCATATAAATTTACCAGCTTTTATTTACGTTCAATAACATCAATTTTTTTTTAACCAACTTTTACCGCAATTGCCACACATACAAGCACATATACAAATTTTTTAAAAAATTTCTCTTTTCAATGACATATATATATATATATATACGATATATATAAAAACAAAATCACTTTTCCATTTATTTTATGTTCATCGGCAAAATTTGCATGTATACACAAAAGATTATAAAATTAACAACAACATTAATCTGTTACAATGTGTTCAGATACTATGTTGTCACAGGCATGACTAGTAAAATGTATTTGAATAAAACATGGCAAGTGCATTGTCAAATAAAACCTTTATTTTTACAATACTGTCTTCAGTAAATATTAAGAATTTCAAATGGACAATGCACTTGCATCCTGATAACCAAATATAATGTTAATAATTTGTTTACGTTAAATTTACTATTAATACCCTTTGCGATCATATACACTTTTTTTCCACATGCATATACATGTGTTAATATAAGTTTAACGTACGTATGCTGCGTTACGTAAGAAAAGAATGTCATTTAATAGTTATAAACAAATTGCACCTCTTTCTTTTTTATTATAAAGTTATAAAACTCAAATGCTAATAAATTTTATGTTAGATGAAAAGTTATCTACACACATCATTCGTATTTTTATTATTTTTGTGATAATACAGTAGTATTTACTCATGATGTACTTAACAATGCAAACAAGTCCAACATTACTAATATAAATAAATGAGAAGAGTGCGGTAAGTTAACTTTTTAAATTAATATTTATAATCTTATATACAGTAAGACAAATATATCGCAAATACAAGTTGTGTTTTTTTCCAACTCGTAAGTATAATTGATTAGTTACAGTGTTTGAAGATAATTTTACTGAGTTTACTTTTAACTAGAGTGTGTGTAATTATATTATCCATGAAAATAAATTTTGTTGTCAACTTCTATTGTCGTTAAATTCAAAGACGTAAATAAGTTATACTTGTTTTTTCCTCTTTTTCTCCCACGTCACATACAGTAGTAATTATTCTTACCTATTATTCACATACAAACATACTATTTGTTAAAATATTTAGTTCTCCACATAACACTACTGTTTGCGAGAATGCAAAATTATTAGCTAAAAGACAATAGCAGTGGTGGTATGATGAGCTTGCTCAATAATACGTAGAATGACAAGAATACAAGCAAAACTATGAACAAAAGTAATAGAGCTGGTGATAAGTCAACATTTCAGTAGCTGGGTGTAGAGAGCTGATTGTGTGTTCAGTGTGCCTCACTAGCCATGTACAAACCTACACGTATTCAACAAGTCTGTATCCCAGCCATCTTGCACGGTCATCATGTGGCGGGCAAAGCAGAGACGGGTAGTGGTAAGACCGCTGCCTTCGCACTGCCCATCCTGCAAACCTTGTCACATGACATGTATGGTGTGTGTGCGTTGGTGTTAACTGCCTCACGTGAGTTAGCGTATCAGATTATTGATCAGTTTGTAGCATTAGGTGCACCTATTCGTATTCGTACACTGTTAGCCATTGGTGGAGTTCGCCATGAGGAACAGCTGGATGGAATCAAAAGCAGACCACACGTCGTGGTGGCTACTCCAGGGCGTCTGCGTTACTTATTTGAAACATTTTCTCGTGAAATGACTCCTGCCTTTGGCCATCTTCGTTACTTGGTACTCGATGAGGCAGATCGCTTGACCGATGGTGATATGCAAAAAGATGTACAAGAGCTACTGCACCTACTGCCACGTGCAGCTCATCGCCAAGTATTACTCTTTTCTGCTACGCTTTCCATGAAACTATTAACACAAAAAACACTAATGTAAAATACTAAGACAACTATTTAAAATAATATGGCTAATGCTAGTGTTACAGTTAGTAGTAATCATGATAGTGCAATCATTAAGACATCATATAGTAGCAATACTAGTTGATTGTAACTTATGGGAATTGAAAGTAGTTCTTAGTTACATGTCTTTGAGGCATAGTAGCACAGAAACTCTAGTAGTGAGGACAATAACATTAAAATAAATAAAACAAATGAAAAATAATTTGATGGTAAAAATACTTTATAAAACGAGAAAGCTCTTCACTAGAGTAATAAATCCGTAAATGATAGCAACAACAACAATGCTTACCATGAGATTTAATCAATCAAGTATACTTTACCAAGCACGTTGAAGCATCGGTATATTTTTATCCCAAACATGGTCAAGCTACCTAATCTAGTAGCCGCATTAAGAGCACAAGGTAAAGATCAGCTGACAATAGTGTTTACCAATTCCGCACTTCGTGCCTAACTTGTGCGACTGACACTGCAACTTCTCGGCTTCCCAGTGTGTAGTTTAGACTCACTGCTAACACAACAGCATCGATTAGATAATTTGGCACTGTTCAAGTTAGGGTTAGCACGTATTATGGTTTGCACCGATATCTCTGCCCGTGGACTGGACATTCCAGAGGTAGAGCTGGTGATTCACTATGATGTACCCAAACACAGCACCACCTATGTTCATCGAGTAGGACGTACGGCACGAGCCGGTCGTGCCGGTCTATCTGTCGCCTTTATCACGTAGTTTGATGTCCGTCTAATTCAGCGTATTGAGCGGCAGGTAAATGTTAAAATGACTCAGTGATAATAACGCCAAATCAACGAAAAGAAAGTGCTAGCGTTGTTAGATGAGGTTTCTGCGGCTAAGGTGTAGGCTAAACAACAGGTGACAAGTCAGTTTGGTAATCGTGCTGCAACGCATAAGCAACAGGCTGCTGACAAGAAAGCACAACGCGCTTAGGAGCAGAAACAACAACATCAGCAGAAAAAGAATAATAATAATTATCAGTTTAAGAGTAAATTACCCTCACGTTCACTGAACATTACGTAAATCGCAGATGAATAAGAAAAAAATAGTTAGTCATAATCTAACGTGCATGGCCGACATACAATGACTAGAAAGAAGATCAATGCAAATTCTAAAACCAAAAATGCAAAGCTTGTACCTCGTGTGGGGAAAAAAGCAAATGCAACATCAAACACTAAAGCAATAAAATCACGTGACAAACGAATTTTGATCGCGGCTACAAAAGAAGACGATAATACACGAATTAAATCTCATGTCACAAAAAAACATAAAAAAAATAAGTTAAAATAATACGTTAATCGCTAATAACTAATTATAATAAAAAAAAATAATAATGACATTAGTTGATTGTAAATACTTAAGAAATATTAAAAAAATACAATACTTTCACAGAATACCATAATGTCAACGGTTAACATGTAAGAATAGAGAGAGTGTGAATATTACTTACTGTGATTAGTGTTGCATATGATGTTGTTTCATGTTCTGTCAGCTAGCATCATTTATAACTTCTCTTAATTTGACTGAATTATTATCTTATTACTTGCAAAATAATTTATTTATTCAAGAGAGTTTCACATAACACACATATTAAAAAAAAGCAAAAATAAACTAACAAACAATATAAGCTATTGGTATAAAAAAAATTAGCTGAACATTTATTACCTTTTTTAACGAAAACATCAAGAATAATAACAATTTTGAAAAATGACAGACGATAACGACGGACGTAATTTACCTCTATTTGACAATCATTACTCTAACACCACATTGATTGACAATTGACAAGAAGATCGTTGTCAATTTAATAACATACGCAACATATCTGCAGATGGAATAGAATAGACACAAAAGGAGCGAATATCATTCACGCTAACAGGTGTAAACACGTAGGATTACATATAAACATGTAAAAAATGGGCAAAAACAAAAAGTACATATAAACAAAATTATGACGCAAATTTGATACAAAATTCACACCCTGCAGCCATCATAAAACCGCCAAGTGTTGACAAGACTTTACTGCTTTCAGGAAAAAATGCAGATTATGATACCTTTGTAGGATAGCCGACGAGTAAAACCTACGGCGCACATTACGCTACTCAAGAAAATAGTATAATGAGCTTACGTGCATATAATTCATGTTTACTTAACGGCAATAAAGTTCACAACACCAATGTATGTAACAAAAACAGACCAGAAAATTTATACGAAAGCTTAGAAGTAAAATAACAGAATTACCACAGAGCGGCAGATACAAAAAATCAAAGTACGAATATTGAAAAGCAAAACAATAAAATGAGCAAAACACAAAATAAAAGGAGTAACGAGTATATGACAACGAAACAAATGGCAGATAAGAAAGTCGATGCATTTTACTTTCAGCGGCGTTTACCACCGATGTATTAAAAAATAAATTGAAAAATTTCACTGACAAAAAACATATAACGTAATGCATCAATACTTTGCAAACCGATGTAAATTAACAAAAATGTAAAATAATTTCTTTTTTTTTTTACAGGTGAAATAGTTTCATATATGGGAAATAAGTTAAATTGACAAACATATAAAATTTTTCCATTATAAAATCGAAAAACAATGATTATATACTAAAGTATTTATTGAACATTTGTTTAAATGTGTGTCTAAATTTTTTAAAAAATATTTAATAATATTTCTCCTATACGTGAAAAACATAAAATTATCTAAATAATTCTAGAAATCTAGCAAAACTCTTAGGCAAACACCGTTAATAATTTTTTGTTTATAAAAAGTTTTTTTTTTGAAACAAAAAGGACAAAAT
The DNA here is from genome assembly GCA_028554745.1 of Blastocrithidia nonstop. Taxonomy (NCBI): domain Eukaryota; phylum Euglenozoa; class Kinetoplastea; order Trypanosomatida; family Trypanosomatidae; genus Blastocrithidia; species Blastocrithidia nonstop. The sequence continues at coordinate 245,497 of JAQOTN010000028.1, read as the reverse complement.
GCAACACTGTAATTAATCTTCCGATTCACATTTTCAAATGTCAGAAAAGCATCGACGTCCATAATAATATACAGAATACGACGATGCCTTTCAATGGAGAGGATTTCCAGCACCCCCACCTGCAGATTTCTGTGTGTAAGATGGGATAATAATTCCTGTTCAAATAAACCCAGACATGTACAAGACTACCAATCGTGATAACTATCGTCAATATGGACCCGATGCATACCGTGCACCATCTCATTAAGTTGAAGAAAACGAACCAGCAGAACATGTTCCAGTAGATCCTAACATGTATAAGTCAACTGCACGAGAATCGTACAAACCATACGATGAGGATGCCTATTGCCCACCTATTGAATCTGAGGAAGAGGCAGCTCCAGAACATGTCCCAGTTAACCCAGACATGTATAAGACTACCAATCGCGATAACTATCGTCAATATGGACCCGATGCATACCGTGCACCATCTCATGAGGCTGAAGAAAACGAACCAGCAGAACATGTTCCAGTAGATCCTAACATGTATAAGTCAACTGCACGAGAATCGTACAAACCATACAATGAGGATGCCTATTGCCCACCTATTGAATCTGAGGAAGAGGCAGCTCCAGAACATGTCCCAGTTGACCCAGACATGTACAAGACTACCAATCGTGATAACTATCGTCAATATGGACCCGATGCATACCGTGCACCATCTCATGAAGCTGAAGAAAACGAACCAGCAGAACATGTTCCAGTAGATCCTAACATGTACAAGTCAACTGCACGAGAATCGTACAAACCATACAATGAGGATGCCTATTGCCCACCTATTGAATCTGAGGAAGAGGCAGCTCCAGAACATGTCCCAGTTGACCCAGACACATGTATAAGACTACCAATCGTGATAACTATCGTCAATATGGACCCGATGCATACCGTGCACCATCTCATGAGGCTGAAGAAAACGAACCAGCAGAACATGTTCCAGTAGATCCTAACATGTATAAGTCAACTGCACGAGAATCGTACAAACCATACGATGAGGATGCCTATTGCCCACCTATTGAATCTGAGGAAGAGGCAGCTCCAGAACATGTCCCAGTTGACCCAGACATGTATAAGACTACTAATCGTGATAACTATCGTCAATATGGACCCGATGCATACCGTGCACCATCTCATGAGGCTGAAGAAAACGAACCAGCAGAACATGTTCCAGTAGATCCTAACATGTATAAGTCAACTGCACGAGAATCGTACAAACCATACGATGAGGATGCCTATTGCCCACCTATTGAATCTGAGGAAGAGGCAGCTCCAGAACATGTCCCAGTTGACCCAGACATGTATAAGACTACCAATCGTGATAACTATCGTCAATATGGACCCGATGCATACCGTGCACCATCTCATGAGGCTGAAGAAAACGAACCAGCAGAACATGTTCCAGTAGATCCTAACATGTATAAGTCAACTGCACGAGAATCGTACAAACCATACGATGAGGATGCCTATTGCCCACCTATTGAATCTGAGGAAGAGGCAGCTCCAGAACATGTCCCAGTTGACCCAGACGTGTATAAGACTACCAATCGTGATAACTATCGTCAATATGGACCCGATGCATACCGTGCACCATCTCATGAGGCTGAAGAAAACGAACCAGCAGAACATGTTCCAGTAGATCCTAACATGTATAAGTCAACTGCACGAGAATCGTACAAACCATACGATGAGGATGCCTATTGCCCACCTATTGAATCTGAGGAAGAGGCAGCTCCAGAACATGTCCCAGTTGACCCAGACATGTATAAGACTACCAATCGTGATAACTATCGTCAATATAGACCCGATGCATACCGTGCACCATCTCATGAGGCTGAAGAAAACGAACCAGCAGAACATGTTCCAGTAGATCCTAACATGTATAAGTCAACTGCACGAGAATCGTACAAACCATACGATGAGGATGCCTATTGCCCACCTATTGAATCTGAGGAAGAGGCAGCTCCAGAACATGTCCCAGTTGACCCAGACATGTACAAGACTACCAATCGTGATAACTATCGTCAATATGGACCCGATGCATACCGTGCACCATCTCATGAAGCTGAAGAAAACGAACCAGCAGAACATGTTCCAGTAGATCCTAACATGTACAAGTCAACTGCACGAGAATCGTACAAACCATACGATGAGGATGCCTATTGCCCACCTATTGAATCTGAGGAAGAGGCAGCTCCAGAACATGTCCCAGTTGACCCAGACATGTACAAGACTACCAATCGTGATAACTATCGTCAATATGGACCCGATGCATACCGTGCACCATCTCATGAGGCTGAAGAAACGAACCAGCAGAACATGTTCCAGTAGATTCCTAACATGTATAAGTCAACTGCACGAGAATCGTACAAACCATACGATGAGGATGCCTATTGCCCACCTATTGAATCTGAGGAAGAGGCAGCTCCAGAACATGTCCCAGTTGACCCAGACATGTATAAGACTACCAATCGTGATAACTATCGTCAATATGGACCCGATGCATACCGTGCACCATCTCATGAGGCTGAAGAAAACGAACCAGCAGAACATGTTCCAGTAGATCCTAACATGTATAAGTCAACTGCACGAGAATCGTACAAACCATACGATGAGGATGCCTATTGCCCACCTATTGAATCTGAGGAAGAGGCAGCTCCAGAACATGTCCCAGTTGACCCAGACATGTACAAGACTACCAATCGTGATAACTATCGTCAATATGGACCCGATGCATACCGTGCACCATCTCATGAGGCTGAAGAAAACGAACCAGCAGAACATGTTCCAGTAGATCCTAACATGTATAAGTCAACTGCACGAGAATCGTACAATACCATACGATGAGGATGCCTATTGCCCACCTATTGAATCTGAGGAAGAGGCAGCTCCAGAACATGTCCCAGTTGACCCAGACATGTACAAGACTACCAATCGTGATAACTATCGTCAATATGAACCCGATGCATACCGTGCACCATCTCATGAAGCTGAAGAAAACGAACCAGCAGAACATGTTCCAGTAGATCCTAACATGTACAAGTCAACTGCACGAGAATCGTACAAACCATACGATGAGGATGCCTATTGCCCACCTATTGAATCTGAGGAAGAGGCAGCTCCAGAACATGTCCCAGTTGACCCAGACATGTACAAGACTACCAATCGTGATAACTATCGTCAATATGGACCCGATGCATACCGTGCACCATCTCATGAGGCTGAAGAAAACGAACCAGCAGAACATGTTCCAGTAGATCCTAACATGTATAAGTCAACTGCACGAGAATCGTACAAACCATACGATGAGGATGCCTATTGCCCACCTATTGAATTCTTCTTCAGCCTCATGATTTCTGAGGAAGAGGCAGCTCCAGAACATGTCCCAGTTGACCCAGACATGTATAAGACTACCAATCGTGATAACTATCGTCAATATGGACCCGATGCATACCGTGCACCATCTCATGAGGCTGAAGAAAACGAACCAGCAGAACATGTTCCAGTAGATCCTAACATGTATAAGTCAACTGCACGAGAATCGTATAAAACCATACGATGAGGATGCCTATTGCCCACCTATTGAATCTGAGGAAGAGGCAGCTCCAGAACATGTCCCAGTTGACCCAGACATGTACAAGACTACCAATCGTGATAACTATCGTCAATATGAACCCGATGCATACCGTGCACCATCTCATGAAGCTGAAGAAAACGAACCAGCAGAACATGTTCCAGTAGATCCTAACATGTACAAGTCAACTGCACGAGAATCGTACAAACCATACAATGAGGATGCCTATTGCCCACCTATTGAATCTGAGGAAGAGGCAGCTCCAGAACATGTCCCAGTTGAATCCTCATCGTCACCCAGACATGTATAAGACTACCAATCGTGATAACTATCGTCAATATAGACCCGATGCATACCGTGCACCATCTCATGAAGCTGAAGAAAACGAACCAGCAGAACATGTTCCAGTAGATCCTAACATGTATAAGTCAACTGCACGAGAATCGTACAAACCATACGATGAGGATGCCTATTGCCCACCTATTGAATCTGAGGAAGAGGCAGCTCCAGAACATGTCCCAGTTGACCCAGACATGTATAAGACTACCAATCGTGATAACTATCGTCAATATGGACCCGATGCATACCGTGCACCATCTCATGAAGCTGAAGAAAACGAACCAGCAGAACATGTTCCAGTAGATCCTAACATGTATAAGTCAACTGCACGAGAATCGTACAAACCATACGATGAGGATGCCTATTGCCCACCTATTGAATCTGAGGAAGAGGCAGCTCCAGAACATGTCCCAGTTGACCCAGACATGTATAAGACTACCAATCGTGATAACTATCATGTCGTCAATATGGACCCGATGCATACCGTGCACCATCTCATGAGGCTGAAGAAAACGAACCAGCAGAACATGTTCCAGTAGATCCTAACATGTATAAGTCAACTGCACGAGAATCGTACAAACCATACGATGAGGATGCCTATTGCCCACCTATTGAATCTGAGGAAGAGGCAGCTCCAGAACATGTCCCAGTTGACCCAGACATGTATAAGACTACCAATCGTGATAACTATCGTCAATATGGACCCGATGCATACCGTGCACCATCTCATGAGGCTGAAGAAAACGAACCAGCAGAACATGTTCCAGTAGATCCTAACATGTATAAGTCAACTGCACGAGAATCGTACAAACCATACGATGAGGATGCCTATTGCCCACCTATTGAATCTGAGGAAGAGGCAGCTCCAGAACATGTCCCAGTTGACCCAGACATGTATAAGACTACCAATCGTGATAACTATCGTCAATATGGACCCGATGCATACCGTGCACCATCTCATGGAGGCTGAAGAAAACGAACCAGCAGAACATGTTCCAGTAGATCCTAACATGTATAAGTCAACTGCACGCACGAGAATCGTACAAACCATACGATGAGGATGCCTATTGCCCACCTATTGAATCTGAGGAAGAGGCAGCTCCAGAACATGTCCCAGTTGACCCAGACATGTACAAGACTACCAATCGTGATAACTATCGTCAATATGGACCCGATGCATACCGTGCACCATCTCATGAGGCTGAAGAAAACGAACCAGCAGAACATGTTCCAGTAGATCCTAACATGTACAAGTCAACTGCACGAGAATCGTACAAACCATACGATGAGGATGCCTATTGCCCACCTATTGAATCTGAGGAAGAGGCAGCTCCAGAACATGTCCCAGTTGACCCAGACATGTACAAGACTACCAATCGTGATAACTATCGTCAATATGGACCCGATGCATACCGTGCACCATCTCATGAGGCTGAAGAAAACGAACCAGCAGAACATGTTTTCCAGTAGATCCTAACATGTACAAGTCAACTGCACGAGAATCGTACAAACCATACGATGAGGATGCCTATTGCCCACCTATTGAATCTGAGGAAGAGGCAGCTCCAGAACATGTCCCAGTTGACCCAGACATGTATAAGACTACCAATCGTGATAACTATCGTCAATATGGACCCGATGCATACCGTGCACCATCTCATGAGGCTGAAGAAAACGAACCAGCAGAACATGTTCCAGTAGATCCTAACATGTATAAGTCAACTGCACGAGAATCGTACAAACCATACGATGAGGATGCCTATTGCCCACCTATTGAATCTGAGGAAGAGGCAGCTCCAGAACATGTCCCAGTTGACCCAGACATGTATAAGACTACCAATCGTGATAACTATCGTCAATATGGACCCGATGCATACCGTGCACCATCTCATGAGGCTGAAGAAAACGAACCAGCAGAACATGTTCCAGTAGATCCTAACATGTATAAGTCAACTGCACGAGAAGATGTTCGTACAAACCATACGATGAGGATGCCTATTGCCCACCTATTGAATCTGAGGAAGAGGCAGCTCCAGAACATGTCCCAGTTGACCCAGACATGTATAAGACTACCAATCGTGATAACTATCGTCAATATGGACCCGATGCATACCGTGCACCATCTCATGAAGCTGAAGAAAACGAACCAGCAGAACATGTTCCAGTAGATCCTAACATGTATAAGTCAACTGCACGAGAATCGTACAAACCATACGATGAGGATGCCTATTGCCCACCTATTGAATCTGAGGAAGAGGCAGCTCCAGAACATGTCCCAGTTGACCCAGACATGTACAAGACTACCAATCGTGATAACTATCGTCAATATGGACCCGATGCATACCGTGCACCATCTCATGAGGCTGAAGAAAACGAACCAGCAGAACATGTTCCAGTAGATCCTAACATGTATAAGTCAACTGCACGAGAATCGTACAAACCATACGATGAGGATGCCTATTGCCCACCTGGGTCAACATATTGAATCTGAGGAAGAGGCAGCTCCAGAACATGTCCCAGTTGACCCAGACATGTACAAGACTACCAATCGTGATAACTATCGTCAATATGGACCCGATGCATACCGTGCACCATCTCATGAGGCTGAAGAAAACGAACCAGCAGAACATGTTCCAGTAGATCCTAACATGTACAAGTCAACTGCACGAGAATCGTACAAACCATACGATGAGGATGCCTATTGCCCACCTATTGAATCTGAGGAAGAGGCAGCTCCAGAACATGTCCCAGTTGACCCAGACATGTACAAGACTACCAATCGTGATAACTATCGTCAATATGGACCCGATGCATACCGTGCACCATCTCATGAGGCTGAAGCATCGGGAACCAGCAGAACATGTTCCAGTAGATCCTAACATGTATAAGTCAACTGCACGAGAATCGTACAAACCATACGATGAGGATGCCTATTGCCCACCTATTGAATCTGAGGAAGAGGCAGCTCCAGAACATGTCACCAGTTGACCCAGACATGTACAAGACTACCAATCGTGATAACTATCGTCAATATGGACCCGATGCATACCGTGCACCATCTCATGAAGCTGAAGAAAACGAACCAGCAGAACATGTTCCAGTAGATCCTAACATGTATAAGTCAACTGCACGAGAATCGTACAAACCATACAATGAGGATGCCTATTGCCCACCTATTGAATCTGAGGAAGAGGCAGCTCCAGAACATGTCCCAGTTGACCCAGACATGTACAAGACTACCAATCGTGATAACTATCGTCAATATGGACCCGATGCATACCGTGCACCATCTCATGAGGCTGAAGAAAACGAACCAGCAGAACATGTTCCAGTAGATCCTAACATGTACAAGTCAACTGCACGAGAATCGTACAAACCATACGATGAGGATGCCTATTGCCCACCTATTGAATCTGAGGAAGAGGCAGCTCCAGAACATGTCCCAGTTGACCCAGACATGTACAAGACTACCAATCGTGATGTAACTATCGTCAATATGGACCCGATGCATACCGTGCACCATCTCATGAAGCTGAAGAAAACGAACCAGCAGAACATGTTCCAGTAGATCCTAACATGTACAAGTCAACTGCACGAGAATCGTACAAACCATACGATGAGGATGCCTATTGCCCACCTATTGAATCTGAGGAAGAGGCAGCTCCAGAACATGTCCCAGTTGACCCAGACATGTACAAGACTACCAATCGTGATAACTATCGTCAATATGGACCCGATGCATACCGTGCACCATCTCATGAAGCTGAAGAAAACGAACCAGCAGAACATGTTCCAGTAGATCCTAACATGTATAAGTCAACTGCACGAGAATCGTACAAACCATACGATGAGGATGCCTATTGCCCACCTATTGAATCTGAGGAAGAGGCAGCTCCAGAACATGTCCCAGTTGACCCAGACATGTACAAGACTACCAATCGCGATAACTATCGTCAATATGGATCCGATGCATATAGGGCTTCTTCTGTTGATAGTTGCAAACAGTCCGATGATGTTTCTGTGTAAATTAAGGACATACCATCATTACAGTTGTCAAACATTTAGCGGCCAAGCAGCAGAGGTTCGCTATCAAGACGATCAACTGTTTCCAGTACTGCTCGATCAAAGGCAAGTTCAGGTCGTAGTAGTGTTCGATCATGTAGTAGAAGTTCTGTATGTTCGTCTGAGCGTGATAAAAGTTTTGTTTCTTAGAAGCCGAATGCTATTAATGCTGTACGTTTACCTGTTGATAGTGATCAAGGTGAAATTGTCACACCAACACATGAAAAGTTGAATCCACCAAAGGAAAAATAAATGGTGCGTCATGCTAACGATCCGGATCACTTTGTGTCCACTGCTATGAAGGACTTCGGTGTGCCACCGGTACTTTTATCTCCCATGACAACGCGTTAACCCTCAATTGGTAAATTGCGTCCTGATATTCGTGATTTTGCATCATAGTATCGTAAACATTTTCAGCGCTATCCTTCTTCAGCGTTATCTCGTCAAAGTGCCGTACCTGTTGCCAAGGCGTGCGTGCATCATGTAGATCCTTCGTTTTACACTTCCACAAGCAAAGCCAACTACACAACCCCACCCGTCATACCAGTTCGTACACAATATACCCGTCCGACTGTAACTGTCCGCCATTGCGATGCTAACATGTATATTACATCTAATATGGCATCGTATGCACAATCTAACTAATTAATATATATGTAAATTTGTAAAAAATAATTCAGCGAATTTGTATAGAAAAATATTATATAATTATAATCACTAAATTTGTAAGAAAAAATTATACTAAATATATGCATTTTATTCTATTTTAGTAAGCTTTTTACATTTTTTTTCAATTTTGACGTTTAAACAAATGTTTTTAAAAAAAAAATGAAAAGTGAAAATAATTATGAAGATATATCAGTAATTATATTATTGCTTATTTATCGCTTAGCAATCTTAACAATCTCTTATATTTCACTACTTTAAAATTTTATTTTTAAAACCATTTTTAGGTTTAAATTTAATTGATTGAAAAAAATTCTATTAAACAAATGCAATTAATTTACATATGTACATACATAGATATTAACATCATTGTAACTATTTTACCGACCTATAAGTAGTTACATACAGAACTATCTATTTGCATGAAATATAAGCTGCTTAACTCAAACATTTGTGTTCGAAGAAATAATTTATTTGCTTTCAACTTTGAAAGGATTTATACAAAAATAGCAATAGTTACTTTTACATATATGCTGTTTTTTTTTTATACATCATTATACTAACACTTTTTATTTATGTATATATACACTACACTGTACAAAATTAACATTAATGCTGAAAACTTCTAAACTTGTTCGTTTCTAGTGTCAATTTTATTTGTTACTTGTTATTTTATCGATTAACATTACCCAATAAATTTTTTATTTTTAGTTATCACATCATATAGTTGAGATGATATATTTTATATATTCTATCTGAGTACGAATATACCCCAGTGTTTCGTTAGGTAGTGCATCTAATTGAAAGTTATATCTTAACGTTATGACATTTACACATTTTAATATATTGTATAGTTGATAGTTACTCATTTTTTATATATAATAAATAAGCTGAACCTTTTTTTCGAAGAAACAATATAATAAAAAAAATTTTATTCGATGATATGGTGTAAAGTCTAATAATTATATTATATGTACATATGCACTCATTTTTTTTACGCACATTTAGTTTTCTCAAATATAATCGGTCTCTCAGTGTTAATACTTGAAATTTTATTTTTTACAATTACCTAATACTCTTTGCTTGAATTTATATATTTCTTTTAAAAAAAGTTTTTTATGCGCCATTCCACTTTACTTCACGCAATAGCGATCACCTTCTCTTTCTATATAAAGCCACTCATCTTCTATAAATACGTTATAGCAAGTTGACTGTCAACAATTATACATGATAACAACTGATTATGTTATTTATATTTCACGAAAAACAGTTTATAAGCTGCAATATATAATTTTTTTTCTTTACTGCATGCACTATATAATTGAAAACTTTGTTCAGAAAAACCACATTTTTATATCGATCAAATCAACAAAAATAATCAAACAAACAAACTTTATTGTATTTGACAAGTGTACTGAAACAATGTCAGCACCCAATAATAATTATATAAGATAAGTGTATATGTAAAGAATAACAAATTGATTTTTATTCACTATTACTTATTCTGTTTTGGTTTGCAATAAAGTTAGTATAAAGACAACATCATCTTTTAGCTATTATAGCTTTCACTTCAATACAAACATTTTAAAAAAAAATAGGTAGACCAATGTCGTAAAAGACATTTTAATCAAATTCAATAGCAACTTTCACAGGTTTGGTTAAGCAACAACACTAATCAAATCATTCACTTTCGTTGCTTGATAGCCAATCTACGTTGTAACACAGTCATTAGCATAATAATTAGAATATTAGTGGTGTTGTGTTGCAATATAAACAAATGGACACTAGTGATGCAAAAGATGACAGCACTAATATGGTTAGTAGTAATAATGTGTCTAGCGATAGTGAAGTCGAGAGATGATCTGAGTTGGCTCAGTCTCATATGTACCATGGTGTCTAACTACGACATGGTGTAGAGCACATTACCCTTGACGATGGGTAGTACATTGGCACGGTAGACACACACGGTAGATTAACGGGCTATGGTAAAATGACCTGACGTAGTGGAGATTGCTACGCTGGGGAGTGGTGGTAAGATGCGATGCATGGCACCGGGCAGTACACCTGAGCCGATGGCGATTACTATAAAGGCTAGTACGATCATGGAGAGATGAGTGGAACTGGTGAGATGCACGATCGTACTGGATTGTACATTGGCGCTTGAGCACATGATACTCGACATGGTCATGGTACGATGCAATACGCCAACGGCAACGTGTACACTGGGGATTGGGTCCAAGGCAATTGCGATGGTCATGGTAAGTTGTTTGAGATTGACTGTGGTACCACGTATGAGGGAATGTTTGCAAATAATGAAAAACATGGCATGGGAATTGAGATCAACGCGGATGAGGATGTGTATGATGGGTAGTTTGCCCATGGTCAGCCTCATGGTAAAGGTACGTATGTATGACATGATGGAACGCGTTATGTTGGGCACGTTGCCAATGGCCTCCCACACGGTGACGGCTGTGAGTGATTGCCTAATGGAGATTGAATTGCAGGTAATTTCATCAATGGTGAACACGATCATGTACAACCGTTACACAAGGCTGCCCTAATCAATAATAATATTAATATTAGTAGTGCTATTAGTGATGATAGTTATAATATCAAAGAAACATTATCTACAGTGGTAAACACTAACAGGTTAATGGTAGAGCTAGTTAATTCGAATGATGGTCCTGATAATAATATTAACAAAAAATAAAATACATCATACGCTGATGCGCATTCTAGCAAAACAATGTAATAATAATAATAATGATAAAGCACCACATAGAGTAAATAGTTTCACAATACACCATCTAGTACACGGTCCAAATACCCGTTTACGTAATATGAATTGTCTCAATGAATCTCCGTACGTATTGTAGGACGAGGTAGCTTTGGTGCGGTGCATGAGGCACGTCTGCCTAATGGGGCCACGGTGTGCTGTAAAGTGATTGAACTCGGTAACATTGATAGTGCGTAGCAAATGGCCAAAGTGCGAAATGAGATGAGTGTGATGCGCGAGTTGTCTCACCCTAACATTGTACAATACTATGGTAGTGTGTAAAGCACACAAACTCATACACTGAACATTTTCATGTAATTTTGTAGAGCTGGCTCACTGGCCAAGTAACTGCGCCAACGACGAACTGGAAATGATAACCACAATACTTCTTCTTCTTCTTCTTCTTCTTCTTCTTCATTAACTACTTCACCATCATGTCCATCTAAATTGTTCACCAATGTAAATGAGCTGCGGGAATGAAGTAGACAGGTCATTAGTGGCATTTAGTATTTGCACCGTCATGGTGTCATTCACCGTGACATCAAGTGCGATAATATTCTCATTGGCAATGGTCATGAACTGAAATTGGCGGACTTTGGTTGCAGTAAAGCCATTCATGATGTTTGTAGTGCCACTCATGGCTGTAACACTATGGTAGGTACGCCGTATTGAATGGCACCGTAGGTTATTACCTGTGAGCAAAGTGAGAGTGCATACGGCATGAAGAGCGACATTTGATCTTTTGGCTGCACCATTGTGTAAATGATCACCGGCAAGCCGCCGTGGCCGTAGTGCAACTCATTGTGGGCGGCAGTCTATAAGATTGCCAACTCTACTGGCCTACCGACGTAGATACCCGATGACTTGGATGAGGTGCTACGTGATTTACTGTACAGATGCTTTGAGCGCAATCCGCACAATCGGCCAACAGCCAAGTAGCTGTTATCTCATCCATTTTTCTGCACTAGCCAACAATCTTAAATTTACTCATAAATATTTGTATTTATTGTATAATAGTTTAAAAAGAAAATATACTGTAACTTCACTAATCTAAATTTTTTATCCATCACATATATATAATGTTTTCACTTATAAAAGCACACACTATTTATTCTATACTATTCAGATTTTTTAATTATATTTAAATAAATTTACTTTGGTATACTACAAGATGCAATACATAATTATGTTTGACGTGCTGCATTTAGCTCAGGTCATAGTATAAAAGATGATAAGTGAGACTGTCTTAATTAGTTTTCTTACCTACAATAAGTATTGTGTACTATGTACTTATAATCATTATTATGATTTTTTGAGTAATCATAATAAAATAAAATAAATATCACTTTCTGTTTTTATATTTTAGTAAATTAGTACACACATATCTCAAGTAAATAATTATAGAAACGAAAAGTACACACACACATATATATAAATTTTTTACTATTTGTTTATAATATTATAAATGCGTGTGAAGAGCATTGTGATTGATGGTTTCAAGTCATATGCGCACCGTAAAGAATTAGCGGACTTGAGCAAACACTTCAACGCCATTACCGGGTTCAACGGGAGTGGTAAGTCAAACATATTTGATGCCATTTGCTTTGTCATGGGCATTACTAACTTGAAAAAAGTACGTGCCTAGGATCCTCGTGAGTTAATCTTTCGTGCTGGTACGACCGGTGTGCATGCGGCTCGAGTTACCATGTAGTTTCTCAACGATGACCCTGCCACCGCCCCACCAGGGTACAGCTGCGAGGACTACCCCATCATCACTGTTGGACGACAAATCAAGTTAGGTGGTAAACAGCAATTTTTCTTCAACAACACCGTCTCTATGCAGAGCAAAGTCAAACGCTTCTTTGAGAGCATCTCACTCAACGTGGATAACCCACATTTTATGGTGCTACAAGGTACAGTGCACAAGTTAATTGGAATGAAACCGCAAGATATTTTGGCTCTTGTGGAAGAGGCGGTAGGCACCAAGGCCTTTGATCATCGCCGTCGTACCGCGTAGCAACTAATTCGCAGCAAGTAACGTAAAATGAAAGAGATTGATGACAATATTGAAACACAGATAGGACCCATGCTGTAAACCATGAAGGCCGACCAAGAAGAGTATCAGCGAATGCTAAAGATGAGTGAAGGTTTGTAGCAGCGGCGAAAGTTTCGAGTTGCGTTTGAGTTCTACGAGAGACAAGAGCTATTTCGAGCAAAGCAGCAGCAAATATCTACTGCCGAGTAACACGCTCATGATGCTAAAAATAAACTAGCCGATCTTCCTGCTCAATAGGATGCACTGACACGTCAGTTAATGAGTTTGCAGGATAAGTTAGGCCAGCCAGCGTAGACCGCTATTGCGCTTCACGCGTAAGAGGTCTACCTGAAGAAAACGTAAAGTCGAATACAGACCCAGCTGTAGAGTGGTACAAAGCAAATTCGCCGCATTGAGCAGCAAATGAAGTCACTACACAAGTAATTAGAGAAGCAAACCACCATTCAAGAACGCTTTACCACACGTAAGGCACAACATGAGGAGCTGGTAAATGAGATTAAGCAGTGCAAAGACAACATTGCCAAGCTAAAACAGTCATTACAGCTCTCTCAGTCTGGGGTGCGGGCTGGTAAAGCCGGGGTTTCACTGTAGTAGTAACGACGAGAGGTCTAGCTGCAGATTATTCAACATGAGGCGGCCCTGAAACGAGCTAAAGACAATGTGTAGTATCTGATGCGTGAACTTCAATCAGCACAAGAGCACAACGCACGACAGTCTCATGAAATACACAAGTGGTAAAAATAAAAAGTGAAGGCACAGAAAGTGTTTGATGAGGCACTGGCAAAGTACAAACCCATCGCTGACCATGAGACACGTTCTCGTACCATTGACGAATAAATTACCCAGGCCAAGATGGAACATCAACGATTGTACGAGTAGCTCCAGCGGTAGACTGGGAATCGCAGCTATGACTTGGACTTTGTAAACATCAATAATAATAATGATAATCGATTGGATCGGGCTATTTATGGCCGAGTAGCCTAACTACTCTAACCTGTAGAGAGCAAGTACACCATGGCGTTACTCGTCGGAGCACAAACCATGCTGCTACGTGTGGTGGTAGACTCGGATAAGACGGCCTAGTAACTCATTCAACGAGGACTGCGTCAACGCACCACATTTGTGGCACTAAACAAGTTACAAACCATTCGTAAAGTCAGTGCGGAGCAGCTAGAGGCGGCTCAACGAGTGGTGTAGCAACAGCAACAACAAAATAATAATAATGCTAATAATAATAATGCATTTGTTGTTATTGCTAAAGATGTTATTGCTTATGATACGGATATTAATGGTGGTGGTGATACGCAAATGAGACAGCTGGCTTAGCATGTCTTTGGTAATTTTGTAATTTGCTCAGACTTACAGTTAGCCCAATAACTGGCCTATAATCCAGCTATTCGAGTCAAAGCGGTCACGTTAGATGGATAGGTAGTGTAGCCGTCTGGATTAATGACCGGTGGGTCTACCTCGCACCTTCGCGATTACTTTGCATAGCTACGCACGTACAAACAACGCCGTCAGCCATTGCGTGCACTAACTCATCGTATTGCACAGTTAGAGCGAGAACGGGTGGAGTTGCACCAATAAATGTAAAAGCACATCCCAGTGATTGAGTGCTATCGTGTTGCATAGGAGTAACTGTAAAGTGTGACACAAAAGTTATAATTCGCACAGAGTGGCTCACGTGGTGTGGTGTAGGAGATTGAGGCACAAATTCGAGCCGAACGTGTTAACATGGACGAACAATAAGCCATACGATCTACACTAACACAACGCAAAAAGGAAATAGAGTAAGAGTTATCAATAGACATTGATAAGGCTCAACGTCAGCTTCGTGCATAACACGCATCACAAGAGCTCAAATTACGTGAACTTTGTGCACAATAAGAAGCCGAGGCGGCTTAGTTTGAAAAATTAGAAGCAGACACGTAACAAATGATGGCTGATAATGCCAGTAAGATGCAAGACGCACAGAGTGAGCTGGCTCAGCTACAGGCCGACAATGTACACTTCACCAGCCAACTTGGCGAAACACAAAAGCGAATTAATGAGGTGCAACAACGTAGCAGAGAAACGTAGCAGCTTCGTCAGGAGCTGTAAAAGAGCATCGATGACACACAGAGTGAGTTGACCAAGCTTACCCAAATACGGGCCTCCTTGTAGAACATTGTGAAGAATGCATAGGTAGACCTCAAAGAGTGAAATCGAGTTTGCAATGAACTGCAACACGCGATGCATAACATGACCAAGTAGCATGCGTGAATTGCACAAGAGCAAGACAGCTTTGGTGATGCTACTGGGAATTACTACTTCACCGATAAAACTCGCACCAGTGCGACACTGCATGAGTTACGTGAGGCGGAGGCACAGGCTGCGGTGCTCAGCAAACGAATGAATCGAAAGGCCACCATCTTATACGATGATCGTAAACGGTAGTACGATGAACTGGTCAAGCAACGAGCCGCACTGAGTGAGGATAAGACCGCTATTCAGGCCTGTATTGCTGGAATTGAACAACGTAAATGACAGGCACTGGATCGCATGGTCAGTGTGGTAAGTTCCATCTTTGGCAAGTTATTCTCCGCCTGCCTACCTGGTGCCAGTGCGGAGCTCATTGATGAACGGGATGAGATGCAGCATCTGTGTGGGTTAAATGTTCGTGTCTTGTTCAATGGAAAGGCCAAGGAGTCATTATCCTAGCTCAGTGGTGGACAGCGTTCATTATTGGCGCTGTGTTTGATCTTATCCTTGTTGCGTGTTCGACCAGCACCAATTTACATCTTGGACGAGGTAGATGCCGCACTAGACCCAAGCCACACCCAAAACATTGGACGAATGCTTCAGCTCTACTTCCCAACCTCACAGTTCTTACTTGTCTCACTGAAAGATGGTATGTTTAATAATGCCAATGTGTTGTACCACGTACGAAACACACAGGGCTACTCGTAAATCTCACGAATAGAGCGTCGTGCAGATAGTAGTAGCAATAATATTAGTAATAATAATGTAGGACGTTTGTCATCTGGAGCAAACAATGATCATAATAATACTACTAGTATTAGTAACGGAGCAACTAATGAGCATAATGAAGTGCTCGTGAGTCAGTAAAGAGCTTTGTAGTAGTAACAATAATAAAATGTGATATTGTTAATAATAAATCAAATTATAGAATTTGTTATATATTTTTTTGTATTGAACTTAAATGTTTACACACAATCTTTACTTTTGTATTGTGCTATTTGTTTTACTTGTAAAGTCTGATTTAAATTATTGTTAATTTTTTAAAATAATTAATTGTTTGCCGCTATCACGTTTTCTCTTTTTTCCCCACTATTGTGGTCATCAATAGAGTACAGAATCTCATTTTATTTGCTACCTTTCTAGTTGTTCACCAATTAACAGAGTAAATAAAATCATACATACAGTCAACGCCTTATTACTGTTACTAATTTTTTCTATTTACTTGAACAAATCAATAATCAAAAAAAGTACGAATATACTAAATTATTTTTAACAGTTTGTGCTTAGTTGCATATATTATTACTAGTAGTATAGAAGAGTTTTGCTAAAACTCGAATCAACAATAACTTAAAGGATATTAAATTTAATTTAAAATGCTAATGTTTTTATAGTTGCTAGTATTCCATTTGTAATTTGTACTATAAACTATTTGCTCAATTGATATAATTAATATATCTCGACACTTGCATCTTAATTGTTATTTGTATTAAGACAAAAGTAATTAATTTAATTTAGCTAATAGTAATATAAATATCTATACACCTACATAATCATTTTCAGTAAAACTTACTTTCAATTTATCACATAATTTTCAAAAAAAATTTATTTACACACACAACAACAAAATGACAACATAATTAACGTAATTGATTGCAGCACTGGTAGATGTTGTCAAGCATTCCTTATCGCTGTACCTTTACTCTGATGCCATTTTTTACGCATAACGATTATTTGAAGTACAAAGTGATTATCAACATTTGCACTTGCTTGCATAGTGCTACTACAAAAGCGGCGATGTTGGCAGTGCGTGTAGACTATTACAGTATCATTATCCGTACTTGACAAACATACAAAATAATCTATCTCTGCCGTATCAATCACAATAATAGTTACATCGCAATACAACAGATGTGCCACAATCCTCTCATACTTCTTCGTCATAATCAGCAACATCATCTTCGCAATTGTCACTGTAGAAAAAAACGTGTAAGTAGCGATAACATCTCTAACCATAACAATAAAAAGGCACTGTTTTCCCCTTACTGTTGAAGAAAACAAAGGCAATTTCTAGTAGCAGTAGTGGAAACAAGAGTAAACATATTGCATTGTAAAAGACAAATGTAAAGAGCAAACGAAGTGGGCAAACGTTGTCTGCACCTCCGTTAAGCACACTGCCACGTAGAACATCTGCCTAACCTCCATAACAAAAAGTTTCATTCAATAAAACCACCAATAATAATAACAGTAGTTGCACTAATCGGATTCGACCGTTTCTCAGTCAAAATGATGTGTAAAATGTTAAGGCCGCAACATTAGGTAGTTCATCTTTTAGCACCACCATCACTTCACAACGTAAAGACACTCAACATGCTGCAAACAACATTAACATTCGCAGCATTCACAAATGTAAAGAAAACAAATAATATGAACTGAACGGCAAAGACAGCAACAAAAACATGAAACGTTGTACGAAAGTCATTGACTGAAGGTCTCGTTGATAGTGTGAGTATTTACTTGGTGTTGCATCTTGTCAATCACAGCGTTACGTGGAGGCGCATAAAATATTTACCTAATTGTTACGTTTTGCACATGATGAGCTGAAGTGCATGAAGATACGTGGTATGTAGCATTCATTCATAGACAACACTAACAGAAATAATAATATTAATAATATTAGCAGTAAAATATATGTAAACACGAAAGGTAAAAGTAGCAGTAATAATAACAGTAGTAAGAATAATTTGTTCGCAAAGGGATAGTTGTAGGTTCACGATGAAATTGGTAAAAGTCGTAAAAGCATTGGCAAAGAGAATGAAGAGGTACTTTCACCCACTTTCATTAAACGTGTGCTGCAATAAATAAACAACTAAGATGATAATACTTCTGTAAATACAACATGTTCATAAAACAATGCAGATAGTAGTGTGTTTTACTTTAGCAGACACATTGCATCGATTCGTTACTGATTGGGTGTTATTGAGCAACGCCGTCGCATGAAGTGCGCAACGTAGCACTTTTCATCTGCAATTCAGATTGACCCTCTACACATTAGTGCATTTGATTAATATACACACATGACTCTTCACCCACACGAGTCGTGCCTGTAGTGAATGTTACCAACAACAAATTTACAGAAAGTAGTCAAAGACAACGAAATGACAATGACCATGAATAGAAATCGTTTCATGTCAAAACTACCAGACGGTTGGTCTGATAATGTAGTTTCCAGTTACAAGGGCAGAATACAAAATAACATGTTGTCTGTTAGTTCTGACATGGAAAGGGATGATGGTGATGATGATAGTAATAGTGTGATTTCTCAAAAGACAAAATAATCATTAGTAGTAGTAAGTAAAAATGTGCAAGAAGAGAAACAAGTAATGACATCAAATTTAACACTTTAGCGTAATGTTTGGTCTTCTCACAATAAAAGTCGACCATCATTGCGATCTGAACAAGCTCATTGTGCTGTAGGCAACAATAAATAGAAAGTAAAACACACAAGAACAAAGATCAACTCGACAATAAGAACAATAACAAAAGAGGAAAAAGCAGCAAACTTGCTTTCCTCATTTTCAGGTGCGCTTTCTCCAGTAGTGCAGCGTAAACGTGGGAAGAGTGAAGAGATTGTGTTTTCTGATTCGAAAGTAAACATCAGCAGTAAAAATAACATCATTGATGTTAATGATGAAGAAGATGAAGATGAAAAAGACGACACTAAATCAAATCGAATAGAGTAGATTGTTAATGTGTAAAGCTGCACTCGTTCAAAAAACAATGAGGAGCTCAATCAAGATAGAATTACTTGTATTGATGATATTATTCATGCTAATGGTAATGATAATGACAACTAACATAACGAAGTTAACTCACCAAATAAAGGGCATACTGTAAATACGTAATTTAGTTTATTGAAGTAGTGCAAAGAAGATGCGCATCATCATCATCACAATAATAATAATATTAATGATGATGTTGATGATAATAATGTTGTACAGTAAAACACTTAATGTACTAGGCGCACACGCAAGAGACAAAGAGCAGCATCACAAACAGATGTGCTACTTCGCTTTCTCTAGCCGTTTAGCAAAGTAATGTATTATATGAACACATTTCGTTGCAAGCAAGCAGAAGCGTACATTACCTCATTCCCATCAATTTGCCAACAAAATAATTTATCACTACCACGTAATTCCTAGTAACAACAAGAAGAATAACAATAATGCTAATAGCGTGGAAGTAAGCAATACAATCAGCTGTTCGATGATGTATATGCTAACAAAATAGCACATCATAGTACATTATGAGAACAGAACAAATGTCAAATGCAGGACATTAAAAATGTGTTAGGGGTACGTTCAAGTAAGCGAAATTCATCGAGTGCTATTTACAACACACAGTCATTCAACACCGAATGATTACAAAAGTCACCATGACTCATTTCACACTTAGCCATGTGCCTGTTTCACACAGGCCGTCTACAAGAGTGTGTTGGTGTATTTCGTGATTTACTGCACATGTTTCCATGACGAATCAATAACACATCACTCATCTACTACAGCACCGCACTATGACAATTGAAAGATGAAATTGCACTCGCCTCTCTCGCACAGCAGCTTATGCAGTAAATACCTCTGTCATAGATTACGTTGTGTGTTGTGGCTAATTTGTACAGTCTGAAACAAGACAATAAGGCTGCGGTAGTCATGCTATCTCGAGCCACACAGGTAAACCCGTTCTGCGCATACGCCTATGCATTGAAAGGGTACGAGTTGTTAGCCGTACATGATTTTACTGCCGCAGTAGAGGCCTTTTATAGCGCCATCAGCGCAGACACGCGCCTGTACACGGCCTATGCCGGATTAGGTGAGGTGCACCTTAAGGAGGATAAGTTAGAAGTAACCCGTCGCTTTTTCCGTCAGGCACTGTAGCTTAACAAGTTACCTGCCATCTTAAACCGGTATGCTGCCACGTTTCATGGCAAGAGTGCTACACAAAATGAACTGCAATAGGCACTACGACTGTATGAGATGAGTATGCAGCTTCACCCGTACAACCTCTCTGCGCAGCACCAGCGTACCGAGGTGCTTGTTCGACTGGGCAGAATAGACGAGGCAGAAGACGCGCTAAAGTATCTCACCACACAATGTCCACAATAGACAATACTGTACTTGACTTTGGCTCGCTTAGCACACCACAAGGGCAATATAGCAGAGGCAACCAAGTATTACCACACCGCCTTACAACTTGACCCACGTCGTGAGGCATACATTCGTAGTTGTCTCTAGAAGTTAGTAGCCAATCGACGAGATGAGGCAAAGTAAATCTGTGAATAACGTCAAAAAAACCATTTATTATTAACATTTAAACAATCTAATTTACTTTACGTATTAGACATAGAGAAATATATCACATAATTTTGTCCTATTTACTTTTTTTGCAAACGTTTATAAACGATATACAATTTACAAAATAGTTATGTACATCATAAATATTTATTATTTTCTATAAATGTCAAAACTAGTTAAGATCATCCTGAATGTATTCTCTTTTTTGAATGTGCAATTCATTATGTACTACAATAGTATATTAACAAAACTTTTACAACTATTTATTTTTCTGAATTAGCAAAACTGACATTTTTTTTTTATGCAATAGAATCAAATTAACATAACGAATATAATAATTTATTTTTAGTGTTTGGGAAAACTAGTTAAATATACTCTTGAGAAATAATAACATGTCAGAAGAGAAACTTACGCTAGCCGATGACGCCGCAGGTATATGCGCTGATGTGGCTAACCGATATTTCATGCCTGAGACACGGTACAATCACAACAAACTACCCGCACTCGTTAACAACATTAGCGATCAGGTAATACAGCAACTAACACAGCAGGTAAAGCTGCCTCGAAAGTACATTTGCCACGTGACGATATTGCAAAAGAATAATGCAGGGTTTGTCAGTGTTTCATCGTGTGCGTGAGATGCAAAGAGTGATGGGTGTTATGTTTACAAGGTAGAGAATAAGGCAATGTATTGTATCATTACACTTTTTGGTGTAACACTGTAAAGTAATAATTATGTAGATTATGTTTATTACTATTTTATTTTAGTTATATTTATCTCTCGATCTACCTATCTCTTACTCTCTCTCTCTCTATCAGTTCATGTTTGTTGCCAAATAGTATGAGAAAATACTGTAATATTGAAACAATGTAAACATTTATATAATTATTTACATATGAGAACGTAAAAAAATAATATAGGATTGAAAAAACGTGAAAAGTATTTTTTTTTGTTCATGTCAATGTACATATAACTGATAAATTAATTATCTTCACTTTTTTGATCTATACAATTACTCTATTATTTATTTACGCTGTCATTTATTTCACTTTGTACATCTTTACGTCGCTGTAATTAGGCACTGCAGTGTTTTCCTATTTTGTTTTTTCTTTATTTTGGTTAACGTAGTTTACATATATTAGCAAATAAATATATATAAGTAATTCCTTTCTCCTCTTCAGTTTGTGTCATCTACCTTTTTTGATAAAAAATTAGTAGACAACTCTCTTTTGTCTTTATACATTAACATTAATATCACTCTCTGTCTCTATCTGTTAACTTTGTACACTCATACATACACATATTACCAAATTATACTATTTATTTTATACAAACAGCATAAAATATATATATATATATTATAAAAATTTTGAAAAATTAATACACGCAATTTTGTTTTGTAGTTCCTCTTTTCTTTGAAAAACGTTTTGTAGCATTACTGTCATTAGTCTGCCGTTATGTTCAGCAAAACACTGCTCTCACTACTTCGCGTCTGCTTCTTGACAGATGTTGAAGGTGACATACATTACTTCAATCGCTTTATGCACATTAGCAAAATACTATGTTGACGAGACAAAATTACACATAGTACAGTACATATACCATAAAGTATGCTCAATGTCAATGTGCTACAGAAGTACGAAATAGACTTTCAGGGGTAGTTCGTGTCAAGAATGCATTCTAGTGTAGCACCATGGCACCCGTAAAAATGTCTACAAGCAAATACTAACGCAAAAACATTTGAGTAAATGCTAAAAGTAAACACTGATACGTAATTTGTTGATCATGAGTATAATGAAAACAAAATAACAACAACTAGAGAAAGAGTAAATCTTTGTGATAGCAATAAATTGTAATAATGCGAGCACAACAATACTACTGAAGATGTTACACACTTTGTGTACGGTGGTGATGCCTTTGATCACGGAGATGACCTAACGTTTGCCCGTTTGTTACTTGACTTCAAGGCGCGCTATCCTGATCGGGTTCACCTCATGTTAGGCAATCGTGATTTAAACAAGTTAGTGCTTGGACCACTGATACAGTGTGTGTCAAACCTTACCCCTGAAGAGGCACAACACCGTGCCTTCCCACTCACCCGACTCACCGGTTCACTTCACCCACAGATCATTTCCTATCGATAATTTTTACACCGACGCTATAATAAGTAATGGCATAAAAAATAATAAAAAAAGGAATACAGTAAAAGCAAATAAGCAAATGGAAGTGATGATGACAGTAAGTCAAAAGTTGTAAAGTTTTTTGATAAAAACATGTAATCAGTAATGCCAGATAAGATTTCTTTCCTACAATGAGCACTCAAGTATAAAATGGGATGTACAGACACGTTTGAGCATCGCCGTAACGAATTAGCTGCCTTGGCCCACACCACACATTGTAAACACAACTTTTCTGATAATAGTGATAGTGACATCATTACAGATGAAGAGGTAGCGTAGAGTTTCTTTGCGGCAATTAAACCTGGTGGTGTGTATTACGAATACATGCATCAGGGCTAACTCATAATAAAGTTATCGTCTCTCTTATTCGTGCATGGAGGCATTAATGAGATCAATCTACGATTTGTACCTCTTCTTCATGCACGACGACGATAACGCTGGCATCATCTAAATAATAATAATATTTGTAATACTCTTAATAAAACAAGACAAGACACATCATCCAGTGCATTACATGATAAAGAACAAAAAACACATACTAAACACAACCACAAAACAGAAGTGTAATAGTTATAAGTTATAGCATCATAGTAGTAAATTGTATTGGCAAACAACGCCAATGGCTCACGTGTGTATGGTAAACAATTGCCAAGTGAATAGATAAATGACTGAATAAACGCATTACATCAATTCAAAGAAGACAGCTTGACCTAGTGGTAAGATGCAATGAATTAATGAAAGCAGCAAAATGATTAATGTAGTATTTATAGTAGTACTGATTAAATCAACAATAACTGTAATCATTATTACACGACTTCGTTTGTTGGTGGGTAGGTGTTACGTCAGTACTGCTACCCTCGTCTGTGAGCGCCTCACTCGGTGGTGGTGAATTCCTTTATTGGTCTACATGGACCTCAGTACGCTACATTGCCCGTGGTATCGTATTTATTACAAAATGGAGTACAAGTGGTGTGTAGTGGACATCAGCCCTGTGGGGACAGCCCTACGCTGCTCTTCCAACCACCACATGGCTCCTTTGTGCTCATTGACGGAGACAACTCTTACTGCAGTAGAGGTACTGATCCATCTTCATCGACGAAACTGACATATAACATAAATCATGAGTAAATAGCACACAACAAGAAACATTAATAACAAAAATGTTATCATAGTTATCATCATTAAAATTCAGTTAATAGCAAGTAAAATGAAAACAATCAGATACAATAAATTACTGAAAACTTGACATGCAAGCAGACAGATATCTCTGACAAAAAAAGTAATAAAGCATACATAACGAGTACGTCTGTAAAGTAGCCTTTTTCCTAAAATAAATAACAAATTAAGTCTGTAATACAAATAAATAGACGTGGAGCTGCGGTGCAAGAAATTATTTTTGAGGTAGAAGACATGTAGTAGTAATAGACAGACATAAAGGATAGAAACAAAATGAGTGAAACATACCATGATGATAATATTTATCATAGTGAAGTAACGTCAAACAAGATTACGTATAATGGTGATAATGATGATGAGAATGATGAAGATGAGGGTAATCATTGTCTATAAAGAAATGAATAGAACAGGGATAGTGGTAGTAAATTGCGTGTGTGAGTGCATGGCAAACGAAGTGATGGCCGATGCTTTGCGTTTGACGCCTCGCCAGCAACTTGCTTTTCTGCACTAACTTATTCATCAGTACAAACAAAACAAAATAGAAAGTAAGAATACAAAAACAAAAATTATCTAGGCCGTCGAATGAAGGATGGGTGGTGAGTGAAGATACCACTATCTCAATGTGATTACGATGCATGGCAGATTTAACATCAACAACAACAAAAGCAACAAAATAAACAGCATTTATAGTAATAGTCATCGTTACAAGATATCAGTAGTGGAAAAAATAGTAATGCAAACTATGACAAATGAAGAAACTCTATGCAGTAAACAGACAAGAGTAGTGAGTGTAATATGAAATAGGACAATGTATCATTGACTAGATTAGCACACAACAAGTAAAATTTAGCAGAATTAATTCAACGAATACAGTCTACCTAGGTTGTAGGTTATGAACTCCACAAAACATCAAATGCCTTTCGTTCATAAGAGGTGAAAATCGTTACGGTTAGTGATTTACAGAAAATGTTACTTGAACAGCAAAAATAATAGCAACAAATACAACGACAACAGTAGTGCCAACAAACATAGAAGTATGACGGTTGCTTTTCGGTGGGTGGTGAGCTTGTGAGCAGGTGAAGTACGGAAGAGCTGGCATACAAAGAAATACATCGACTGAAGACGAAGGTAACACCTACGAATGTGTAGAAGTAATTATGTAGATCTGTAATGTGCACATATTTTTACATATATATATATATATATATATATATATATATATATATAATTACACATTCCTTTAGCAAATTATTTTTATTTATTTGTAAATGATCTTGATAAGAACATTTTATAGATAAATATTTTTATATATATGTATATATATATATACATCTAGTAAACTTATTATATAAATCAATAAATAGTTGGTTAAATTTTCAGTTTTATCTGCATTACAGTTTTGTCAACACAACAAACTCTTCATCGAACTTTTTTCCTTTGGATTGCTCTCTATTCTTATATATATTTTTTCCTTTTGTAACAGACAATAGTACTTGTATTCACTTAATATTACTTTTACACTAAAAAAAAATAATTTAACTCTTGTTAATTTGAATTAGCGAATAATGTCGTGACAAGCAGCTCTCAGTGCCTTCTTCATCAAACTACATACTCCCGCTACTGGTTTGTCATCTACTTCTACACAGGTGTCATTGTCCTAGGCACGTTCGTTGTATGCTAACTTAGCCAACGCACACCTACACGGTCCACGTGGGTTTAGCCTGCAGATGAGTAGCATGAATGTACTACGATAGGTGCGATATAAACTGCTGCAGTGAGGCACACCATTTATGAAAAGTATACTTCTCAATGACATTCTCAGCAATTACGCCCTCGCTGCCTCGCAGTGCACCTATCACGAAAAGGCATTAGACAACTCATGAGGTCACACTTTGCTCTTGTAACAGTTGTAATGTCTTGCATAAGCTAAAATACAACATATCCCATTGTTTACACAACATTATCGTTATGTGTTACAATCACCACATCTTGCTGCCATTAACCCATAGTTACCACTCATATTGCTGAGTGAGATGAGGAACAATGCACAACAGAAAACACAACGACATGATCATGCACAAAATGTCAATATGAATGCAAATTTGTATAGCGATTACATTCATGAAAATGCTGTCAATAATGAAGATGGCAACATCAACTAAAATGCAGATAAACTTCCTAATGTTGACAATATTACTAAAAACAGCAAATTTACAAATAATGACAATGTAGATGCACTTATTGATTGCATTGTCGGATTAGCAGCAAGTGGTGAGACGGGAGTTGCCATGACACTCTGTACATCTTTTCGATGAAGTAGTCTACATCAAAAAACACACAAACGTAGTGCACGAACTACCACAACTACAACAACAACAGCACCAGCTGCAGCAATAACATTACAGACAAATAGTGAAGAAGATCACGCACGCTCAAATAGTGAGCATAATAAAAATGAAACTAGTGAGGCTAGTGATGATGAGTAGTCTGTTGTTTCACTTGCTTCTGTGTTTCCGCTAATCATACGGCGAGTAGCATCGGTACATCATGATGGCTGACGTCAAGCATGAGCATTGGCTAGTCAATTGAATTATACACAAGTATTAGACGTGCAAAATCCAGGCTGACGCCTTGGATTGATTGAAGCAGCTCGACTATGACACCATCACACACTGTTGCAAAATAAGAAAAATAATTTAAGTGTTTACAGTCATTAATAAACCAGTGAAAACACATCCTTGTCAGACTCTTCAACGTCGACACAGTTGCATGGATGTACACCATTTTAGTGATTTGCATAATTTATGATAAAAGTGTAAAATTTAACAACACCATCTACAAATGATAAAAATGTGAAATAACAGTCAAACGAACAGAATACAATGCAAAACATTCCAGTAGAGTTTATGTAAGCGTATGTTATCTTATGTCCTGCAACACAATGACGTCAAGTACTTGACAAGGTGCTCAAGTATAACAAAAGAAGTGAAAAGACATAATCGGCAACTTTACAACTAGCAGATAACGTAACAACAATAACAATAAGAACAAAAACAAACGATTAGGAAAACACATCAAAAGTAGCCATGGGCAAAGTGTTTGCCATGCTGCATCGAGTACATTAGCCCATGTAAATTCTTGAGTTGTTCTATGGCAAAGAAAATGTCTTGAGGATGATGTCACGTAAAGACATCACACAGTATTGCCAATGATGGTAGACATCAAGTAAAGGGCTTCTTTCACTTTCTTCTTCTTCTTCTCCTCTTCAGTCTTCTGCGAAATAGGTATAGTAAATGCAATTATTGCTTGTTAGGCCAACTGGTTAAATTCTCAGCTCAATGGACAAAACTCATTATTCTATCTATCATTATGTAATGTAGGCGTGAGCGGCAATAGGTCAATGACAAGTAGCAATGAATTTTTATGACGCTCTGCATGTGTTGCCATAGTATGCCAAAATGATTAACGTGTTTACAGACTACCATGCTGCTCATATGATATTGTCAAATACATACAGGTATAATACAGCTGTGAAAGATCATACACCACAACATCACGGCAGAAAAGAAAAAGAAGAATGAAAGCATAACACATACTGTCCATTGAATAGTATGACATATACTTTCGCAAAACGT
The DNA here is from genome assembly GCA_028554745.1 of Blastocrithidia nonstop. Classification (NCBI taxonomy): domain Eukaryota; phylum Euglenozoa; class Kinetoplastea; order Trypanosomatida; family Trypanosomatidae; genus Blastocrithidia; species Blastocrithidia nonstop. The sequence continues at coordinate 217,410 of JAQOTN010000028.1, read as the reverse complement.
GTATTACGTTCACTAACACGTAAACGTAAAAATGCTCAGTTTACCTATCGAGAGTCAACTTTGTCACATCAGTCTCATGATTATGTATTATAGAAATAACAATAACAACAACAACAGCAATAGTTGCAAACGAAAACATCGCATGTTGCTCGCTTAGCGGTAGACAACGATAAACTAATTGAACTTTTTGCTGTTTGAGCCATTATCATGTAAGATTATGAGTAGGCGGTGCAGTATGCGTTTGTGTACAGTAACAAATCTCGAATGCGTGCAGGCAATGTAGCAACCATAAATACACCACATGGACCAATATTACCTTTGAACTCTTCATATCAATTACCGTTGCATGTAGAGCAGCCATTCACCAAAACCAATTATCGATATTTGACCATTATTGCAATAGTTGCTGAAGTACACAACGAAGACGATAACGCTATTGCGCGTTTGCTAAAAGATTTGTGTTACTCTACTACATGTTCGCTTCGCCAGCTGTGTCTAACGCTGTCTATCATTGCTAACTCTCCTACTGCCATGCAAAGTTGTGGGGCGGTGTGTAGCGATAATGCGTAGACCCCTAATGTTGATGCTAGACATGGTGATAATATAAGCTAGGACAAGCGTAGTAATATCACTGATAATGTAAACAATGATAAAGTTGACAAAAAAGGTAAGTATAGCTTTACTAGAACGGACCAATTATCGATGTAACTGTTGCAATTAGTAGTGAGTGTCTTGCGAGGTATGATTGGTACTACCCAACTTGCATTTGATGAGTTTGTTAAAGTGTTCATTGATTATAATTTACTTATACGACAAAAGCAATAATACCCATTCACTTTAGCCAGCATGGATGATGAGAACGACGACGATAATGACAAAAATAAAACACTTAGTGAAATCAAATTAGTGCTACATGAACAAAAGCTATTTTATTTGATTGTATAGTTACTTCGTGGTACACGACCGAACGACAGCGGCTGATGAAAAGTCATGCTGCAGGTAATGAAAGAAGTTATTGCCACAACTACCATTACAACAACGTCTACGACTGATGGTAATGGCGTTACAAACAATGTAAAGAGTAATGAGGTGTTGTCGATGCGCCAGGCTGCACCAATGCTTATCTCTGCTGGAGTTTCCGCAGATATCGCACTTCACTTTTTACCTTAGTAAAAAAATATTTACGTGCATTCTACAAAATGTTAGCTGAATTGTTTAAATATTTGTTTCCTTAATATTATCATTTACTTTATGATAATTGTTATTACTCTAAAATATAAATTATAGTCATTATTTCTTCTTTTTTCAAAAAATTTTTTTCTTTACAATTTGTTGACAACAAGCTACCAAAAAAATAGTAGTATACATAGTAGATAGAACAAATAATTTATATCACATTCACTCATAGTGTTGTGTATTCTTCTTTGTGATACTTCGCCTTTTTCCTTTTACTAACATATAAAAATACAGTTACTCTATTCACTACAGTAAGCGTTGTGCTAACATATACATACATAATATTACATTTAAACAAAGGTCTAATAGTAAAAAAAAATCAGCAGCACCACAATAAATAAAATGAAGACAAAAATGTCATACTAAAATCGTCCAAATCAAATGTTCAATATGCGTCCCAATGCACCAAACTCAACTCAGTCGGCCACGGCGTTTTTGCGTTCACTGCAGCAACAACACCAGCAGCAACACGCGGTCACCCCGCAGCCCATCGTGCAGGCATTACCCGAAGTACGCTAGGCGATCAAAGGACCGACAGGCAAATTCTTAATGAACCAGAACGTTGACCTCATTGTACAGTGTGGGGATGGTAAGATGATGAGTATGTAGAAAGAAGTGGCCGCTAAATGCCCGTTTATAATGGAAGGCAGCGAAGACGCGGAAGCAGAGGTGATGATTTATCGCTTTGACTTCGCCAGCCCTATACTTGAGGTGCTCGTACACTGGACAAAGCAGTATGGTGCCGATGGTAAAGCGGCTAGTCCATTAGTCAAACCATGTGTCTATCGTGACTTTAGCTACGTCGTGACCGATCCATGGGATGAGGAGTTTTACACCAAATGGCTTTCCAAGAACGAATACGAAAAGTACTACTTGCAAATTATGAACGCGGCAGAGAAGTATGATATGCATGGACTTATTGACTTTATGGCAGTAGCCCTCGGCTGCAGACTGCGGTCAGACGAGGATGAGATCTTCTTGCGTAACATCTTGAACGTGCCCGTGGATGTGGCGATTACGGAGGAAGATTTGGCCGCGGTCTAGCATGACTATCCATGGTTTGATGATGCGACTAAACCAACTTTTGTTCAGTAAGCAAATAAACATGTAAACATATTTACTAACTACTTTCTTTTGTACCTACGTGCTACTTTTTTCTATCTTTTTTATAGTAAAGCAAAAATATTTATACTTCACTACTGAATTTTGATATTTATACATTATATAAAGTGCTTGCACTATCTCGTGACTAAACAATTAGCAATACTAAAAAAAACAAAGTAATTTTTGCGCGTTTTACTAACCCATCATTTGTTACTGTCGTGTAAGTTAAAATGTTTAACAGAAAGTTCTACTTTACCTTTGTAAAAAAAGTTTGTTTGTAAATAATAAAGATTGAAAATGTATGCAGATAACTCTCATAAACATAATTGTTTACTTCAGATATTTGCGTGACTTTTCGAAATACGAAAAAAAAAGAACATAAAAATATTAACTAGTAATGTTAATTATTCTGCAACAAAATTTAATGTAAGCGTCAATGTGATTATTGCTTAAGAACAAAAATAATGTCAATAATTATTTATATACAATAATCAAAATTATGCATTTTAACTAATATTATATTTTTAATAATGTCTTTGATTAATTATTGAGTAAAATTAGTTGTGTGTTTATGCTGCACAATATATTTTTGTAAATGTGCAAATTATATACACATTATTGCTCTTCTCTTTTTCTCTACTCTAAATCTTTTTATTAACTATTATCGTAGTAATTGTAAGTATCAGTACTTTAACCATATTGTTTTCAGATATAACTATACTTATTTTTTTCTGCACAATGGGCAAACCAGGCAAAAAGGCTGGCAAGGGAATGCTACCTCCTACCAACCCTAACCGACGCACCGACCCAACCAAGACCAACTTGCGTGATCAACGAACCATCAAGCGACTAAAGATGTACAAGAGTAAGATCAAGCGTGATGAAAAGGGTAATATTGTAAAAGGTAGTGTGTTAAAGGCATCGGACCGAGTAGAGACGCAAATGGCACGCATTGCACCAGATCGACGTTGGTTCGGTAACACACGCACGATTGGACAAAACGCACTACAGTAGTTTCGCACGGAGATGGGTGCCAAGTATAAAGATCCGTACAGTGTCATTATCAAGCAATCCAAACTACCACTGAGCCTATTGGAGTAACCCAAGGGTAACATGGACAGTAGCATTCGACAAGAGATGTAATGGTCAAAGACGTTTGGTGATAAGGCTACCCGAAAGCGTGTTCGATTAAACGCGGTAGACGTACAGACACTAGCCACTCAGGCCAATGAGAAAGTGAGTGATTATGTGGAGGGTAAAATTGACAAGGATCGTGATTTGCGTAAAATGAAAGTGGTTTAGTAGAAGCGAGACAAGTCGAAGAACAGTGTGCTCTTCACCAAAGGTCAATCAAATCGAATCTGGTGTGAGCTTTTCAAGGTGATTGATAGCTCCGATGTGATATTGTACGTGGTAGACGCCCGTGACCCGCTCGGAACGCGTAGTTCCTACATTGAGTAGTACATGCGTAAATAAAAAAAATACAAACACTTTGTACTCATCTTGAACAAGTGTGACCTGGTGCCACTATGAGTAACCGCACGTTGGCTACAGGTGCTCAGTAAAGATTACCCTACCATTGCCTTTCATGCCAGTGTCAATCACCCGTTTGGTAAGGGCAATGTGATTTCACTGCTACGCCAATTCGCCCGTCTGCACAATGTCACCCACCGTGGCAGCAAACGAACCAAAACGCCCATCTCCGTAGGCATTGTGGGTTACCCTAATGTCGGTAAAAGTTCACTGATTAACACACTTCGACGTAAGGCGGTGTGCAAAGTAGCCCCCATACCTGGGTAGACCAAAGTATGGCAATACGTAGCCCTCACCCGGTCTATCTTCTTGATTGACTGTCCTGGAGTTGTCTACGATAAAGAATCGAACAATGATGTACAGGCGGTGCTGAAAGGTGTCGTTCGTGTGGAGCGTTTGGGTAATGCGGATAAGACCTAGGTGGTGGAGACGGTTTTGCAGATTGTCAAGCAGAAGGATATTGTGGCCACGTACAATGTGCGAGAATGACGTGATGTGAATGACTTCTTGTAGAAACTAGCCAAGCTACGTGGGAAGTTGATGGGTGGTGGGTAGCCCGATGTAGAGGCGGCTGCTCGAATGGTATTGTACGATTGACAGCGTGGTAAGTTGCCGTGGTTTAATGCCCCACCGTTTGAGTCTAACGCGCAATACCGATAAGCCACAACCCAACCAGCCTCACGACAGATGAAGTTGATTGAGCATTATAGCAATTTCAATGTAGTAGATAATACGATAGAGTATAGTGCTGCTACTACTACTACTACTACTACTACTACTGCCAATGATAGTAATAACAACAATGACGATAGTGAAAATAATAAAGATGATGAAGAAAAGGAAACAAATGCCAAATCAAAGAATGGTAAAAAAAAGATAGACGGTAAAAAAACACTAAAAGCAAAACGTACTCGCAAAAATGCGTAGAATGTGAGTAGTCAAGCGAAAAATCTTCATTAATAACATGGTGATAATATTGATGATGATGATGATGAAGAAGAAGAATCGTCTAGTGCAAATGCTTAAGTAACTCTTGTGTCTTATTTGTAGCAACAAGAAGAGCAAGAACGCAAGCGCAAACGTCAAGAGAAGCGATTACAAGCTCAACAAGCAAGAAGTGAAGGAAATGCGCTGAGTAGTGTCAATGGTACAAAGGATGAACAAAACGTGGACGCGTTATGGGCCAAATTTATGGCTGCTGCCAGTGTATAATACTAATGATAATAAAAAATAGTAAGTTTATCACATGAAAAATTTAAAAAAATTTGTTTAATACTAAAATAAACTAGTTAATTAAATAATAATTATAATCAAGAGTAATATATGATATCAATTACTTTGTTATTTGGTTACTAATTAATAATTAGCAAATATAAAATTATATATTAGTATTGTATTATCAGCCATACTGGTGTACATTTAAATAATTTGTAACACTTAGTAGTTATGCAATTCTTATGCAATGAATAGAGTATGTGTGCATACAATCTTACTGTTTGAACGAAAAAAATATTTGTACTTCTTCATCTTCTTAAAAATACTATAACAATTTTCTTTGTTTATCATTTATCTAATTTAAAGAAAGAAGTATATTCATATTTCATATACACTTTATTTTTCTTCTTATCATAACTTCAGCCATTAAGATCAAAAAAAAAATGCACCTTATACATCAACTCAAAAATATTGCACGCAAGCCCGCTGATCACCCTATTGGCTACCTCGTTGCAATTTCAGGGGCGATGATGCAGATAATGTGTTATGGCATTGACAACAGTTTCTCTGTATTCTCGGACAGTATGCAGAAAGACGCCTCACTGGGCTTCCCTTCGGCTACGATGGTAAGTTTTGGCAACTCTGTAGCCCTCGGTCTAACTCCGGCCTTTGGTGTTCTTGCTGGGTTTATTGTTGACCGTGTGCCCTCTCGAGTGTTGATGTTCACCTCCACCATCTTACTCTTTGCTGGGTTGTGGATTAGTTCCTCGTATGCCCACTCGTCTATTGCGGTAACTTTTTCCTACTGTCTTCTGGCGTCTCTGGCCTGTGCGTGTATGCTTTCACCTGGTCCGGCGGTAACCAGTACGTGGTTCAAATCAAAGCTTGGACTTGCACAGGGAATTACATTCTGTGGTGGAGGCATTGGCAGTGCGTTCATTCCTGCTGTATTGGGACAATGGGTAGGGCAATATGGCTGGCGCAAAACGTTTCGCTATGCATCCTGCTTCTGTGCGATTGGCCTTGTAGCATCTATTCTTTCCTGCAAACGCTAGTAGCCTGACTCAGATGACGAAGCTGACAACAAACGAGACGTGGCTGATGGTGATGACGATAATATAGATGCACATAAAAATAAAATATATGATACTGTAACTTCACATGATGATGTAAGTGAGGTAAAAGGTGAAGTACATCATGCAGTCAAAAAGGCTAAAAATCTCACGAACAACAAGAAGAAGAAGAAGAGTAAAAGCAGCAGCAAGTTGCCAAAGGTCAACCAACATAACGAAGAACAAAATCAGTCTGCTTTTACAGGTGATGCAATGAATGCTCAGCCGCACATGTCATCCTTGTAGGCTGATATTACTGAATGCAACGAACTTTAGAATGAACAACGACTTTGTACAAACACAACAGACGATACTTCTGCTGTTGTTGTTGTATCAGACGCACAAACGTCAAATGGGCATAATGCTAAAGGACATGAACCAGTCTCTGATAACGGCAATGTATTCTACACTGTGCTACCGCCCTCTTTGGGTACTGAACCACCAAACAGCGATCCATCTTTTTCAGGCTTTGACGATACAACCGATAACGATGAAGATGACCAAGATGATGATAATACTGATAACGAGAGCGAAGAGCATAATCATATTCATTGTAAGAGCAACTCGTTTCAAGCAGACCATCACAGTAAGAGTGTACACAATACATAGCATGAAATGACATTTGAATCAACCACAGCAGATAAATTGGCAAATATGACGGCACATGAGCGACTCATTCATGCCATGCACACGCGCAAGCTGACCGCACTGGAGCTAATACGAGTGTACATGACCTGTGATTTTCTTGCTAATTTCTTCATGATGCTGATCTTTGGCTGGGCCTTCTACGGTCTGATCTATGTCACGGTGCCGTATGTGTCGTCGATGGGTAAAGCTGACACGGTGTATGCCCAGGTACACCCTATTCCTACGAGTAAGGCAAGTACCGTGTTTACCTTCTGAGGTGCATTTCAGGTGGTGGGTTCGGTTCTCATGGGCGGACTTGCCTCGTTTACCGTGGACGAATTTGCCTATTGCTCGTGTTCGTTTATTGGTACCATTGCCTGTATTGCATTTATCTTTTGCAGAAATTATGTTGGCTTTGCATTCACACTCAGTATCATTGGGTTCTGTACCGCTGGCATGTTTGCTGTGATGCTGGCGTTGATTACGAAACCCATGTATGGACCAAACTTGGGTGCACTAATGAGTTGTGTCTTTGTAGCCGCATCCGTTGGAGGCTTTTCTGCGCCACCGATTCAGGCACATTTGCAAACTACCCATCATGGTGATTACACCTATGGTTGCATTTTTATCACTCTTTCCATGGCAGTACCGGGCCTCATCTGCTTTTTCCTGTTATGGAAAGATAAGAAAGATTTTTTGCCACTCATGTCACGTCGATATCTGCACTGAAGGCACAAGACAGCGGCGGGTAATGATGAGGAAAACAGCAGTAATAACGATAACCGCGAAGCTGAAATGACACGTGATGCAAACTCGAGCAAAATTGAGGTCTAAAGAAGGAAAAACAATTTAGATTAATAATAGCTAATCAATAAACAATGCGTTACAAATATTCAAAAATATTTTCTTTATCATTATTTAATTTAATTGTTTAAATATATACGTATATATTAATATTTATATATAAGTTTAAGTCAACTATAAAAATCACTTTCTTATAAGGTATATTCTGTGTTAATGAATAAATAAATAATTTTCATAATTGTTAACTTATGGGCATGCATATATTTTACACCTTGTCTTTCTTAATATATACATATATATATTTATTTGAGATGTTTCACATATCACATCCTCACCTTCTTGACTTCTTTGTCAACTATTACATATTAACTATTATTATAAAGATCACACCAAAAACTTAAGTTTTCTTGTTTTATTTTCTCAGAGTAGCAACACTTATGCTACACCAAACACAATAATGTTCGCAAATTGTATATTATTGAGTATATTATATGTTAATTCAAAAATTATTTTATGCTTTTCATATGTCAACTTTTTTTTTTTCCGTATAACTCATATAGTATGTTTTTATTCCAAAAACAAAGATTGTGTGTACGCAAAGAGAAAATTAGAGTGTTGAAAAAAAGTAGGCGCCAACAGCTTACTTGTTTCTCTACACTTGCTCTCACAAATTACTCTTAATTTGTGTTTTTGATTATTATTTCTTACTTTTTTTTTTTGTAAGTTTACACAGTTTTATTATGTCAATATGTATCTTCACATGTGTTGCATAACATTGCACGACTAAATGGAAACAAGCCAATTTTGTTTCACGTACAATGCTGCGTGTGATGATGCTATTGACTGTCAAATTATTTCTTTACAAATCAATATAAATTAAAAAATAAGTGATATTTACATGTATTAGTAAATAAATTGTCAAACTTATAACTTAAAAAATGTCAACACTGTACAAATTCAATGTATTGTAACATGTTTATTTACACGTGTTTTTGTTATTTTACATACAACAACATTTTACAAAAAATGTACATATTTTCTCGTTTTTTTTTTCGTTGCAACTTTGCTCTAATGTAAAATTACGTACACACACAAAAAAGCAGAGAAAGTTGTCTTGTTTAGATTTTCTTGTGTGTACTGGTTTATATTTGTCATACGTATATAAAAATATCGAATAAAATAAAAGTGCACTTCAAAGTATTAACAATGCTGAGCCGCACTTCAAGTAAAGTCAAGCGACTGGCTATAAAACCATTCTTTTGGTTTGACAAGCGAGTATTCAAGATGACAGGTCCTGTAAAGGAAAACATAGTTGCATGTGAGGCGAATGGCGAAGATATTTGTACTGGCATTTGGCGAGAGTTTATCAAAACACAACAACGTCTGCTGCCATACCGTGTCAACCGATTCAATCATTAGTTGAAGGCACTATTCACTAATGATGGTCGTGTAATTTCGCCTACTCTGACCAACGTTATCTGATTTCTTCGTTTTGGCACAAAGTGTTTATTTATTTTCCTTGTTGCCGTCATGCTAGGTCGTCGCACTGTGTTCCCGCCACTAGCGTACAACTCACCTTTCATCGATGAGGTGTTACTGACCTGGCCTGTTGATAGTATCAAGAAATTGCCCGGTGAGGTTGGTAAGACATTGTACGAAACAAAGAAAGATATTGTTAAGTTGCAGGTAGATAGCATTAATGCTGCGGGAGGGCTGATCAAACCACCGAAGTAATAATAAACAACAACAACAACAACAACTCTTTATTACTTTAACAAATTTTGGTTGTGCAATCCATTTTATTATTTTTAATAATTGTAGACAAATTTAGTTAATAAATAATTTTTTCTTAATAATAGTAATATTTTTGTGTTTTTGTAGATAAGTTATTCTTTTTTCCTGTGGTGTCTGTAGTTTAGCAAAATATGCAAGTGTACAATGTGTATCACATAAACAAGTGTCCACGTAAAATTGGTCTTAACCTATTTATTGATAAAGGTCAAATTGTTTATTGAGAGTAAAGATAGCTATTTAGTCTAGTTGACGCAGTCAAAAAAAAAGTTGTTAACGAGGCAAGTAGTAATTCTTGTTCATTTAGTTTATAGTGTTAAAAAGAATAATAAATGTAAATGGCATGCGAGGATTTCAAATGCTTTGTACACGCTGTAGGACGCAGCATTACGTTTGCAATTTGTTCCTTTTTTTTTTTTTTCACTCGCATTTTGTTCAAATACTTACATATTGCGGTTATGTATGCATGCAGATACGCAATAAGCTTTAAAAGAAATTACATCAACTTATATATATATATATATATATAAAATTCTTCTTCTTTTTCTTTTCGTTTTGTGAAACTAACGATAACGTCTACTGATCAATCAGCGTAACAAAATTCAATAATGCAAATCCCACTAATTGTTGTTGACGCTAAAGGAGTATTGCACAAGATGCAAACTTATCATTTTGCATAGCGATACTATTACTGTCAATACGTAAATGTTATATTTATCACTTTTTTCCTGGGTCTTTTTCATCTTATTTCTTTTATCATTGTAATTGTTGAAAAAAACCAGTAAGTAAAGATTTGTAGTAAGTAATAAAGTGAAAAAAAAATACACATACATAAAAAATATCGTTAGTACGTTGTTATCTATAATTGAAAAATTATAACTTCATTGATAAAAATTTTAATTTGCGATATAAGAAAAAGAAAAAACCAAATTTATATCTTGCGAAAAAAGAGAATACATACCGTCCAAAAAAACCTAATGCTTCGTCGATTGGTTTCCTCGTTTGCTGCACCTCGTCTAGGGCGATTAGCGCCATTTGCGGCCTCTGTTCTCGGCTCTGCCTCACTGTATGCCAAGCCTACATTCCCCACGACATTTACCACACCCTCTGCCTTTGCCTCATCTTCATCGTAGTAGGCGACTTCATCTGCTGCACCAGGCCAGAAATCGTTCTTCAAGGCTACCGAGATGATTGGGTATGTTCACTCTATTGACGGTACGATTGCAACACTAATTCCTGCACCTGGTAACCCAGGTGTGGCGTACAACACGATTATCATGATCCAAGTAAGCCCCACCACATTTGCGGCAGGACTGGTGTTTAACTTATAACGAGATGGTCGTATTGGTATCATCTTGATGGATAACATTACCGAGGTACAATCTGGACAAAAAGTGATGGCCACCGGTAAGCTGCTGTACATCCCTGTAGGAGCTAATGTACTGGGCAAAGTGGTTAACCCACTGGGTCATGAGGTGCCTGTAGGTCTGCTGTGTCGAAGTCGTTCAATGCTACAGTAATCTTCTTCCAATACTACCATGTCGGTGGCTCAGGGTCAGCGTGAGCGAATCGAAGATGGCCAGATTGTTGGTAAAGTCGACACGGGTGCCCCCAACATCGTCTCTCGATCTCCGGTCAATTACAATTTACTGACAGGGTTTAAGGCGGTAGATACGATGATCCCCATTGGACGAGGTCAGCGTGAGTTAATCGTAGGCGATCGTCAAACAGGCAAGACATCGATTGCGGTCTCTACGATTATCAATCAAGTCCGCAGCAATCAGCAAATCTTGTCAAAGAATGCGGTCATTTCGATTTACGTCTCCATTGGTCAGCGTTGCTCTAATGTGGCTCGTATTCACCGTCTCTTACGTTCCTATGGGGCACTGCAGTACACCACGGTGATGGCGGCTACGGCGGCATAGCCCGCTGGTTTGCAATATTTGGCCCCTTACTCCGGAGTAACCATGGGGGAGTACTTCATGAACCGAGGCCGACACTGTCTCTGTGTGTACGATGACCTGTCCAAGCAGGCTGTGGCTTATCGTCAGATTTCACTGCTGCTTCGTCGTCCACCTGGCCGTGAGGCATACCCCGGTGATGTGTTCTACCTCCACTCCCGTCTGCTGGAGCGGGCGGCGATGCTGTCGCCTGGTAAAGGTGGTGGCTCCGTGACGGCACTGCCGATTGTGTAGACGTTATCAAACGATGTCACGGCATATATTGTGACCAATGTGATTTCCATCACGGATGGACAAATTTATTTGGACACGAAGCTGTTCACGGGAGGTCAGCGTCCTGCCGTGAATATTGGCCTGTCCGTCTCACGTGTCGGGTCATCGGCGCAGAATGTGGCGATGAAAGCGGTGGCAGGTAAGTTGAAAGGTATTTTGGCAGAGTATCGTAAACTGGCCGCCGATAGCGTGGGTGGGAGTCAGGTGCAGACGGTACCGATGATTCGTGGTGCTCGATTTGTCGCACTGTTTAACCAGAAGAACCCATCGTTCTTCATGAACGCGTTAGTCTCCTTGTACGCCTGTTTACATGGTTACTTGGATGATGTGAAAGTGAACTATGTGAAATTTTATGAGTTTTTGTTGGTAAACAAAGACCTAAGTATCATGTACGGCACGGCAACAAATAAGTTTTTCTACATGTACATTCATCAACTGAACTATGTCATTCGTTTCTTGACACTCAACCACCCCATCTTGCACGCGGAGGTAGAGGAGATGTTAAAGCAGCACACACAACTCTTCTTGCAATACTACCAGTCTAAGATGAATGCAATAAAGACTGAAAAATAGATTAAGGCGTTGAAGAATTTGCTGTATTCATGCAAACGCGCAGTTTAAACAAGGTTAACCATTTATTAATAAGAAAATGATTTCTACATCTATTTATAGTAATTATATGTTAATTTCGTAAATAATTTTTACATCTTTTCTCAGTAAATGTTTTTTTTTCTTTTACTATCCTTTTTTACATCTATCATCTGTGACAAAATTGAAGTTATCAAATTTAGCAACTGAAAAATGTATTGACTTTGTTTGCAAAAGAACACCACGGCTCAAAATAAACAAAGCTGAAAGAAAAGATATTTACAGATTTTTCATAAAATTATTAATTATATATTTTATAAAAAATTTTGTTAGGTGAATTAGCAATAAGTTTGTCGCTATTATTGCTTACTGTAACGTGATTGTTGTCCTATTTATCTTTCTACATTTTTTTTTTGTAGGTAGTCAGTTAATTATTTACTGATTTTTTCTTTACAGTAAAAAACTCACGTTACTCTTTATTTCTGTCTCACAACTATCACGTACAACTGCCATTTTATCTATCACTTTAAAATAAATCAAAAAAAACCTGGTGCTTTTGTCTTCTATTAAATATAAGCTGTGAGTAAGTTTATTTATTGTTTTGTGCAATAATGAACACTTAGCACCGCGACTTATCATTTTTTAAAAAAAAATGAGAAATGAATGACATTCTAAACAAAAGTTGTGTAAACAGTGTGTACTAAAGTCCTTTTGATAATTGATAATATCCACTGTAAATACGCCGACTTATGCTAAATTTTGTAATGTGCTGAACATCAAAGTAAACCACAGTAAATGACTGCGATAAAAGTAAATATATAACCATAAGATTAATGAATGTAAGTGACATAAAACTAAATCATGAGAAAAAAAACCATTGATGCTATAATGAGAATTATAACTATTTCTTTTTACTTGTGTTTGTTTTTGGCAGGAAAAAAAAGTGTCTGAAAAAAATCACTTAGGTAATTGAAAGTTGACACAGTGGCAAATAGTAGGTCATTTTTGAGCGCTATTTATTTAACATGATGCTAATTTACATTTTTGTTATATATTTTTTTAAAAAATCTTTTATGAGTGTCCGATGATCTTTATTTTCTACAAGTGTGTTTTAGCGATATCGATTATCAGAAAAGTTAGCTGACAATAGCTTTTCAGAAAAGCAAATTTTCAAGAAGAAAAAAGAAAAAATTGTAGTTGTAGAGTATGTGTTTGTGAAGAGAAAAGTGACAATATATGAAGAAATATATATCTAAAGCGCACTACATGTTTTCTGTTAGTAACATTGTTCTTTTTTTTTCTTATTCAACTAGTAATATGTAATCGCAACTAACTTGATTACATGTAGTAGTTTGGTATAAAATAAATATATTTGTAATGATACTTTTGTGTTCAACGGTGTTTTTTCATCCAATAGAATTATGTACTTATGTCGATCTTCGTTAGATCTATCCTAAATATAATTTTTTTGTGATAAGTTAATACTCTTGTATTTTTATTAATACTCTTGCTTTGTACTATATGCATATTGTTTTTTGATAAAAAATTAGTATCAAAAAAGTGTTAACGTTACTTATTTATATATTGATAAATATAGTAAAGTATAATTTATTTTTTGTAAGTGTGGAAGTTTTAACTAATGTCAAAGATAGTAGCGAACGGCTGGCGATATGCACGGAGTGGACCAATGAACAAAGTGTTGCAACTCGAATCATTCGAATTACAACCAAAAGCTGGGCAGGCAGTAGTGAAAATCACTCATGCACCAATGCATCGCTTAGACGCTGGTGTCATCAATGGCAGTGTGCTTGGTCGACGTTGTGTTGATATGTCGCCATTCCCACGTATCGCCGGATGTGAAGGCGTAGGTGTAGTTACCCACATCGCACGTGCGCCTCATATTTTCTATCAGAGTAATGTAAGTGGTAATACATAATCATAAGTAACGTCGAATAACACACTGAGCACGCCACTTTCCTCATCACCCATCAAGTAAGGTGATGTAGTGTGAATTAGTCCACTCAACGGCACATGAGCCTCACATGCCATGGTAAATGTGCATCATTTGTTCAAGATCAACCCAGCACATACCTCACTGGCCACCAATGCATCCGTTTTACTCACCGCACATCAATTATTATGCCGCTATGTACGACTGAAAGATGGACAAGTGATTTTGCAAAATGGTGGTAGCAGTTTGACCGCCCTTGCGGTGGCGGCGTTGATGCAGAATTGTTTGGCAGATAAACATTTGACACTTATTACCGCATGCACGCCTGGTGAACGTTTTGCTTAGGCCAAAGCGCGTTTAGGCAAGTATCCTAACTCGCATGTGGTGTAGTACAATAGCAAAGGAATGCGTGCCCTATCATAGCTCTGTGCACTTCAGCAACTCCCATAGCCGGTCTTGTACCTCAACGGCGTAGGTGGATGATCGTTTGATACACTGCTTCGGTGTGTTGGCACTCGTGGGCATGTTGTCACCTATGGCGCACAAAATGGGACTGGTTTGTTTGTTAGTAGCGGTGTTTTGATTGAAAAAGAACTGACATTGCATGGCCATTTTATGCCTTCCGTATTGGCACAAATGAAGTATGACGATATACAGGCATAGTTGTCATAGGTATTGTAGACGTTATCGTAGACTAATACATTAGAATACCCAATAGTACACTTGACGACACTATAGTAGCTGCCAAAGATATGGGACTCGACATTTCTAAGTGGTGGGAAGAAGGCTGTGCTTGATCTGACGTAAAGATAAAGATGACTAGGTTAAAAAATTTCATGTCCTTTAAGATAAGCTGAAATAAATAAATATTAGTAATTTCTGATTGTAATTTTTGTGTAATAGTAGACAACAAAAGCATCTTGCAAAGTTACATTTAATTTTTTGTAAAGTTTATGTATTACACATCACAACTTTGTTAATGCAGAGGTGACCTTATTTTTTAAAAAAGCAAGTAAGTATATTAATAATAATAATAGTAGTAGTATTGATAGAAGCAGTAGTAGTAAACATATTTTTTTGTATGTTAATATATATTTAGTATTTTTTGAATATAGTTTCTGTTATCGATCAAACCATAACTTTATCGTAGTGCCACTTGCTTTATTTCAATATTGTAAACATCATTATTTTCTGTCATGGTGATTTCACCGATTACTTTTGTTTTCCTGCATTTTCTTTATCGATTTGCTCTTCTGAATTCAAATAAAAATGCTGGCTTTACTTAACAGTATTTTTTGATTGTATGTTATTGCAGATCATCATTATTTGTAATAAAATTAATTTTTTAATCTCTTTTTCTTTGCACAACGTATAAAATTGCTCTATTTTTTTTGCCATCATAATTTGTTATAGCGATACTATAGTATCAAAAAATTTTTTTTGTTCAAAGTTGAAGAATAGGTATTGTGAACGTTATTATTAATACAATCACCCTACACAAAATAGCGATAACAACGAGAAGTGAATTTACATTCAGACGAGACAATATATGTTCGAAAAATAACGTTACTACCGTTCTTAACGGCATAACTTTTACGATCGCTATGAGCCACATCACAGACACATTAATCTTTTCAAACCAGACATTAGTTATGGACAAGTTCGTGACGGGGCAATACCATTGACAAAAACACGCCCACATGACACAATGCCTCAGTACGAACGTAATGCGGACAAACAATAAAATATTAAAGCTAACCTTTTGTAAGATAATTAGTCAAGGATAAGCATGAAACGGCATCAGCAGTAAAAAACATCATGTAATTAAGATTATACGTTGTTGGGTGCAAGTGCTTCACTTCTACAGGACATACAACGTACTAGTGCACTGGTCATTTAACTCAAAAATTTGCGAGAGAGGGGAAGTACACGTGTATAACGGGCTAAGTTGCGGGAACAAGTTAGGCAGCTAAAGAACGAGCAGTTAGCTTTATTGCAGCAATATCGCAATAGTAAACATTCTAATAGTAATAGTATGTAGTGTAATACATACAAGTAAGTATAAACCAAGTTAGGTAGTAAAATAGTAAATTAAGATTAGTAGATACAATAAAAAAGAGATAATGCAAGAAACGAAGGCTAATACAAAATTTAAAGCCAAAAGGAGTAGAAAAATCGAAAGAAAAGAAAGAATTAACGTTAACGGTCGCATAAATATAAACATTAACATCGTGATTACAACCACCATAATCGACATTAGCATTGTCGCCACTTACACTAAAAATAGTAAAAAAAAAATTAATATAACAAAGAACAAAAAAAATTATAACATCTACACTCCAAAAATGATGCAAAGAAAACTAAAAATAAGAAATATAAATTAGAAGGTATTAAAGTGTTATAATAAAACCAAGAAAAACGGGTACAGTTGACGAATTCGTAAAACACAGATCTAAATATGCTGTCAAAGTACAAAGAAAACTAGCGCGTTTACAGACAAAGAGTAAAATCTGTTTAGTTTGCAGTAACGTTAGCATAGAATCATTAACGACGAACGATTTGTCACAAACAGTAAGAAGAGAGATGACGTTGTTGAGCAGCATATCGCGAATAGAGTGCATTTATCGCATTAAAATAAGCCAAACACGCCTTTAACAATGACAAAATTAACAATTACGAATAACAAAGCAAACAATTTAGTTAGCATTATAATAAATCGAGTGATTATTACTTGAGCAAATAGAAATAGAATTAGCTTCACCCCAACTTAATTAGTAGAAGTACGCAAACAAGTGACATAATTACACAATAAACATGTGGTGATATAAATTGAATATAAGCATATTTGCGTTAACGAGAAAGTAGCAAGAAAACGCGAAAAGCAGAAAAGTATGTTTAACAAGAGAGTAAATAACGAAAAAGGATCTAAAATTTATAAAAGTAGAAAAGAATTGAGATCACAGTTTGAGAGACTTAATAACTTATACAGCAAAATAACTTATAAAAGCAAATGCAACAAATACAAGATGAGACAAAAAAAGCAAGACGTAAAGCCGAAGCTGAAGAGGAATAAGCAAGACGCAAAGCTGAGGCTGAATAGGAATAAGCAAGACGCAAAGCTGAAGAGGAATAAGCAAGACGCAAAGCTGAAGCTAAAGAGGAATAAGCAAGACGCAAATCTTTACAAGAGGAATAAGCAAGACGCAAATCTTTACAAGAGGAAGAAGCAAGACGCAAAGCTGAAGCTAAAGAGGAATAAGCAAGACGCAAATCTTTACAAGAGGAATAAGCAAGACGCAAAGCTGAAGCTAAACAGGAATAAGCAAAACGCAAATCTTTACAAGAGGAATAACGTAGAAATCGAATTAATAATAAAATCATGATACAATAGACACAAAGCAGAAACTTGATTGAATAGTAATATGCATAGTAGTCAATCCACGATTTAGTATAATAAATGTATATTCAGTAAGTTAAGCTTATACAGTGCCGTCAGTTAGCTAACAGCTGTGACAGTATATTATTTTCTCTTCTTGACGGAGCAGTGAAAAGTGCAACAATTAATTAGCTTGCTTATTCCTGTATAATTCAGAATATCTGTTTGAAAGATTGTATCTATTGTAGTGTGAAGACAGGTAATGAATTATTAACTTATGCTAGTAGTCTTTGAGGGTAACATAAATACACTTTATATAATAGACTTCGTTGGTAAAAATGATTGAAGTATAAGCAAAACGTAAAGCTGAAGCTGAAGAGGAATAAGCAAGACGTAAAGCTGAAGTTGAAGAGGAATAAGCAAGACGTAAAGCTGAAGCTGAAGAGGAATAAGCAAGACGTAAAGCTGAAGCTGAAGAGGAATAAGCAAGACGCAAATCTTTACAAGAGGAATAAGCAAGACGCAAAGCTGAAGAGGAATAAGCAAGACGCAAAGCTGAAGCTAAAGAGGAATAAGCAAGACGTAAAGCTGAAGAGGAATAAGCAAGACGCAAAGCTGAAGTTGAAGAGGAATAAGCAAGACGTAAAGCTGAAGCTGAAGAGGAATAAGCAAGATGCAAATCTTTACAAGAGGAATAAGCAAGACGCAAATCTTTACAAGAGGAATAAGCAAGACGCAAAGCTGAAGAGGAATAAGCAAGACGCAAAGCTGAAGCTAAAGAGGAATAAGCAAGACGCAAATCTTTACAAGAGGAATAAGCAAGACGCAAAGCTGAAGCTAAACAGGAATAAGCAAAACGCAAATCTTTACAAGAGGAATAACGTAGAAATCGAATTAATAATAAAATCATGATACAATAGACACAAAGCAGAAACTTGATTGAATAGTAATATGCATAGTAGTCAATCCACGATTTAGTATAATAAATGTATATTCAGTAAGTTAAGCTTATACAGTGCCGTCAGTTAGCTAACAGCTGTGACAGTATATTATTTTCTCTTCTTGACGGAGCAGTGAAAAGTGCAACAATTAATTAGTATAATTCAGAATATCTGTTTGAAAGATTGTATCTATTGTAGTGTGAAGACAGGTAATGAATTATTAACTTATGCTAGTAGTCTTTGAGGGTAACATAAATACACTTTATATAATAGACTTCGTTGGTAAAAATGATTGAAGTATAAGCAAAACGTAAAGCTGAAGCTGAAGAGGAATAAGCAAGACGTAAAGCTGAAGCTGAAGAGGAATAAGCAAGACGTAAAGCTGAAGCTGAAGAGGAATAAGCAAGACGCAAATCTTTACAAGAGGAATAAGCAAGACGCAAAGCTGAAGAGGAATAAGCAAGACGCAAAGCTGAAGCTAAAGAGGAATAAGCAAGACGTAAAGCTGAAGAGGAATAAGCAAGACGCAAAGCTGAAGTTGAAGAGGAATAAGCAAGACGTAAAGCTGAAGCTGAAGAGGAATAAGCAAGATGCAAAGCTGAGGCTAAATAGGAATAAGCAAGACGCAAATCTTTACAAGAGGAATAAGCAAGACGCAAAGCTGAAGAGGAATAAGCAAGACGCAAAGCTGAAGCTAAAGAGGAATAAGCAAGACGCAAATCTTTACAAGAGGAATAAGCAAGACGCAAATCTTTACAAGAGGAAGAAGCAAGACGCAAAGCTGAAGCTGAAGAGGAATAAGCAAGACGCAAAGCTGAGGCTGAATAGGAATAAGCAAGACGTAAAGCTGAAGCTGAAGAGGAATAAGCAAGACGCAAAGCTGAAGCTAAAGAGGAATAAGCAAGACGTAAAGCTGAAGCTGAAGAGGAATAAGCAAGATGCAAAGTTAAGGCTGAATAGGAATAAGCAAGACGCAAAGCTGAAGCTGAATAGGAATAAGCAAGACGTAAAGCTGAAGCTGAAGAGGAATAAGCAAGATGCAAAGCTGAGGCTGAATAGGAATAAGCAAGACGCAAAGCTGAGGCTGAATAGGAATAAGCAAGACGTAAAGCTGAAGCTAAAGAGGAATAAGCAAGACGCAAATCTTTACAAGAGGAATAACGTAGAAATCGAATTAATAATAAAATCATGATACAATAGACACAAAGCAGAATCTTGATTGAATAGTAATATGCATAGTAGTCAATCCACGATTTAGTATAATAAATGTATATTCAGTAAGTTAAGCGTATACAGTGCCGTCAGTTAGCTAGCAGCTGTGACAGTATATTATTTTCTCTTCTTGACGGAGCAGTGAAAAGTGCAACAATTAATTAGTATAATTCAGAATATCTGTTTGAAAGATTGTATCTATTGTAGTGTGAAGACAGGTAATGAATTATTAACTTATGCTAGTAGTCTTTGAGGGTAACATAAATACACTTTATATAATAGACTTCGTTGGTAAAAATGATTGAAGTATAAGCAAGACGCAAAGCTGAAGTTGAAGAGGAATAAGCAAGACGCAAAGCTGAAGTTGAAGAGGAATAAGCAAGACGCAAAGCTGAAGCTGAAGAGGAATAAGCAAGACGCAAAGCTGAAGCTAAAGAGGAATAAGCAAGACGCAAATCTTTACAAGAGGAATAACGTAGAAATCGAATTATTAATGAAATCATGATACAATAGACACAAAGCAGAAACTTGATTGAATAGTAATATGCATAGTAGTCAATCCACGATTTAGTATAATAAATGTATATTCAGTAAGTTAAGCGTATACAGTGCCGTCAGTTAGCTAACAGCTGTGACAGTATATTATTTTCTCTTCTTGACGGAGCAGTGAAAAGTGCAACAATTAATTAGTATAATTCAGAATATCTGTTTGAAAGATTGTATCTATTGTAGTGTGAAGACAGGTAATGAATTATTAACTTATGCTAGTAGTCTTTGAAGGTAATATAAACGCACTTTACACAACAAAATTCGAAATTTGCCAGGGAGGTAGAAATTAAACAAAAGAAAATTGCTGATCGTGTTTAGTAGAAAACAGATATCTATAATGCTTTTGTGTAGAGTCAATAAGAAAGAACTAGATGTGCTGATGTATAGTCTAGCACTGAGAGCAAACGTGTCATCTTCTCACCAGCTCCATAAATAGTTGCAACTAATGATGCTTATGCGGGTACTTAAAGTAGTAGTTTGCGAGACAATGATCATGTCACTGATAATGAAATCAATCAAGTTGATTCATGTTAGGTGCAAAGTGAAAGCTCTGTGCTTGTTATTAGTGGTTAAACGTAGAATATAGTCCACGATAACGACAAAAGAGAACTGTGCCAGTGTTTGACCGTGGAGCATGTCAACCATTTTGCAGAATAGCTGTGTAGCATTTTTTTGCGTTTTGCTATCACTATTGGCGCGTAAAAAAATTCTAAAACTACACCATCCACCACTTCAACTGCGCCTCGTTCTATCGCATCTTCTCAACGAGTTCTCGACGAAACTATTATGCATTCTGTCATGATGAGTATTGAACACGATCTTGGTCTGGCGCTAACAAATTTTTATCATACGCCAGTGTAGCGACTTTCAATAAACAAAATCGATCACATTATACAAAGCAAGCTGCTGCTTGTAGTACAGTTGTGCTATAACAATTTATCAAATGACTTGCACACAAGATCGACAAGTGCAACAATTAGTATTCCAAATTATTGAAAGTAGGCAATTCAATTATTATCTGCTAGATTAGCGCATGACTTGATGCGTTCGGCCTCTCACATTATGCTTTCCAAGCTTGATGACACTATCACGCAGAGCTTTGAACTTTACAGTGAGTGAGACATCTTAGACACTGCATATAATAGTGCAAATTTCAATGAGTTCTTCTCGTTATATCTCAACCATGATCGTTTGTACGGCGTACTACGACATTATTTGTAACTCACCCAACGGCAGTGTGTGAATGAGGAGAAGAAAAACAGTTAAAAAGTTAATAAGAGTGCAAATAGTAATTAAAACAGTACAAATGCATCATCATTATCATCATCATCGTCATAGTCATAATAATTAATCACAAACGCTCTTGCACCACTTTCGTTATCTGTGGCATCTCCGTCGTCTAACATTGCACTTCCACAAATTATTTCCTCACCTTCAACGTTAGCCTCCAATGCATCACTGAAGCAAAACTTATTTGCCAGTAATGCACAGCGAGTTCAAGGAGCGCCTATCAAAGCATCAAAATCATTCTCATAATTCTCATCATAATAGTCATCATTACTGAATAATGGCTGGCACAGTAAATTAACGGACCAAGATAATAATGCACCACGTATTAACTCGGCAGACAAACCTACATGGCATACCCAACTTACATGTACCAAAGCTACCGATGTAGCAGAAGTGAAAAAGCTGGCGGTTATTATACCGCTGTCAAACGATGCCAAACGAGCTGGCATTACACAAGTTGTGTTAGAACATTGCATAGATAGCTTACTAGAACAATTACTAAACGACTCAACTCAATGGGTTGCAAGTAATGTGTACAAATTAATTTAAACGTGTTAATGTTTTGACATAATACTTTCACATATACATGTCATATGTTTTTCCAAGTTATTATATAATTATGTACTACTTGTAAAATTTGTTTTCTTTTTTTTTCTGGAAAGATTGAATTGTACAGTATCAATAAATTTATTGTTTCCACTTTTTTTTTCAAATACTTATACTGTCCACCGTTCTTTGTACGTTGTACAATTACATAATTACATTTACATACATTCAATTTTTTAGTTATTTTCCTTTCTATGATATTAGTTTAATCGGTATAATAACAACGAAGTAATTGTGTTATTGACATTTTAGACAAGGCACTGCGACTATCTTTGTCAACAATATTAAAAATTTGATAGTTACAAAATATAATCATTGTTTACTAGAAACTGAAAAAATACGTCAATAACATGTTAGTTTAACAATTTACTATGACTAACAAATTTATTTTATATGTTTTTTCTCTTTGATAACGTATCGTCAATCATATCAATCAAGGTAGTTTACTTACAACAAATTTATACGATCTAAACACTAGTCATATATAGATATCTTTTTATACTTATATATAGTGATTATACGAATGCAAGATCCGTACGCAATACTTTCGAGTAGTATAGGCAGTAGTGTGACAGTGCATGTATTGAACAACGAACGTGTATTCGGCACATTACTTTCAATAGACGACCATGGTAATGCTCTGCTGCAAAACTGGAAAGAGTGTGCTGACGATAGCAGTGACGATGATGATGATACTCATCATGATAACGAATAGAGTAACACTAACATGAACACAAATGGAGCTAATAATAAAAACAGCAAATTGGACAATACGATACAGAAAAAGCGTTTTCGTGCGTAGCGTTAGACCTCATTGCGTTTTATCAGAGGCGATCAAATCAAAGCGATTAATTTGTAGTAATCTAAAGCACAATAATAAAGAAAACTTATAAAGAATATTTATCTTTTTTTATCAAAATGAATTACGATTTTAATTACTCTTGTAACTCTTATGTAATGCACCAACTTTTTTGTGAGCTGCTTACTTGTAACAGAGTTGAATATTTTATTTTTTTTGTGTTCTACTCATTTTTTTACAACAAACTTTAATTTTTTCATTTTAAAAATAATTAAATAAAGTAAAATTGTTTGCTTTGGCATAGAAGGTAAGGAATATTGATAACGCAGCTTTTTCAAATATTAAATTAAAATTTTAAAGTTTTTTTAAAGAAACACAAATATAAGATTGACTATATTTTGTTAAGTTTTTTTTCAAAAGTTTTTAAAAAATTTTTTACTGCGATATCGTATAGAAAAATTTATAGATCATTTTTTTTTCTTCTTTTGCGAATGCCTGATACAAGTTACGTGACAAGTTACGTTGAGCCTGCAACGACGTCAAACATGATTACACATCATTCATTTATTGCGCAAAACAATCAATTTGAATCACAGCAACAGCAACAACATTTACAACAGATACAGCGTCAGACTCAATATCGATAGCAGCAGTAATAAGAACAAATGCAATTACACGGTCAACGTCTTATAGACATCACAAACAATTACAACACAAATAATAATAATAATAACATCATAATCAACAATAATGGCAATATGTGTAATAGTAATAATGAACAACGATATGTGCGAAGTTAAAAAATTGGCTAGGGCTCCTACGGTAAAGTGTACAAGTGTCTTGATAAGTTGACCAACAGGTATGTTGCCATCAAAGTAATTTCATGAAACTCAAAAGACGAAGGTGTACCTGCCTCTGCCATACGTGAGGTATCACTACTGAAATAACTACGTCACCCTAATGTTATTCAGTTGCTTGACATTATTTGCACCGACTCAAAGCTGCAGTTGGTGTTTGAGCACCTGGACAAGGATCTAAAACGCATGCTCGATCAGCGATTGACACCCATCTTAGGCATCAAACTGAAAAGTATCATGTATCAACTTCTGTCTAGTCTGCATGCCTGTCATCGTCGTCGAATTGTGCACCGTGACATCAAGCCAAATAACATTCTCGTGAGCCGGGATGAGAAAATTGTCAAATTGGCTGACTTTGGCCTTGGTAGAGCGTTTTGTCTGCCTCTGCAAACCTACACCACATAGGTTATGACACTCTACTACCGTGCCCCGTAGATTTTACTTGGTGAAACACACTACTTGCCTGCGGTAGATATCTGATCCATGGGCTGTGTGTTTGCCTAATTGGCCACAGGTAAGCCACTCTTCACGGGAGAAGGTGAATTTGCCCAGCTCATTGCCATTTTCCAGCTTCTGGGTACACCTAATGAACAGTCCTGGCCTGGTGTCACACGGCTGCCTCACTTTAATACACAATTCCCACGCTGAAATGCGTCATCGCTCATGACACGCGTACCGACATTAGATTATGATGGGATTGATTTACTACAACAAATGCTCTTGTACTGCCCGTAGCAACGCATTACCGCCTTTGATGCGATGCAGCACGTTTACTTTGATGATGTGCGACACTCCAGTGAAATACAGCATGCGGATTATGACTATTAACACTATTCTGCCTATATGTAATTTTGTTCTACAAACTTCTTTGAAAATAATTAATAACACTGATAATGTTAAATCTACTTACAAAGATAAACACGCTTTCACATATACACAGATATTCGAAAACACACAAAAAGCATAGAAATAGCCTTCTATTTTGATTCTCTATTCTATGTTCTATTTTTTTATAAATTTATTATATTTTAGCATTTTTCCTTGTAATTTATAAAAACTTTATTTTGTAGTTCTACAGACATTGCACTAGCGTATTCTTGACATTCATTCTCGACGTTATTCTATTAACGATTATGTAATTTGATCAGTCAGTATTATATTTGTTAGATCTTCTTTTTTTTAGGTGCTACTATTTTTTTTATTACAAAATGAGCTGATGATGATTTATCACATTTTATACAAACATTCTTTATTATTTATTTGCTCTTATATATTTTTTTTTATTCAGTAAAGTTTTATTTGAGTTAAAAGTTAGTTTTCATTATACACAGACAAACAAATCTAAAACCCTATTACGTAATAAGAAATTTTGTGAAAATATATAAAACTACATCGTTTCGTTTTTAAAAAATACTCTAAAAAGAAACACTGCAGAAATTTGTTATATAGACACCAATTTTATAAACATATTACGAATAAATAAAATTGTTACTAACACACTTATGCCTCTCACCACGTCTTGTGAGGCGCTCTACTTCCCGCCATAGCCCATGGACAATGTACTTACACTACGCTGAAGTAATACGTAGCAATTCAATCTAGGTGCCTATTCCATGATCCTGTACAAGTTGAAATGCTCTGCGCCTCGTCTTTTCCACGTCGTACCACGATATGGTGCTATTCCATTAGTCGATGGGTCCGGTAATGAGAGTGATGAGGCTCGACGTGGGGTCAATGTGGTGATTGGCTTACATGGCTACGTACTCAAAGCACGAGAAGCAGCGTTGCAGAGTAGTCCTAGTAATAGTATACCCGATAAAGAAATGGAATGTAATAACATCAATAGTGCCAACGGTAACTCACCTACTCCATGACCGGTAGCAAGCAGCTCGGTCCAACTCACTTCTGCTTCAGGCATCCCTATTCGTTTGCGTCCACAATAAAAATTTGCCATCTAGTACGTTTTGCTGACGGGTTAACACTTAGCGTATCAGTAAATGACTAAAGCATTGACCAATTCAGCGGCTGAGGTGACTGAAGAGGCAGAGCGGTTGTGAGCATTGGTAGTGGCAGGTGCCTTCTCACGTACGCACCTGTTACAACAATCAAGCATGGTCTTGACTGCCTACACCTAGCATGTGGTACTGCACCAACACCATAATCCTGTGTCAGCCGTAACAAATAACACGACTTAGATAACCAGGAATACCACTAATAGTGATAGTAGTAATAATAGTGATGATAAAAATAAGGATAATAGTGCGTACATTACAGTCCCACCTCACGCACAGCTCATTGATGTACCGTCTTCACGATGACAACAAACCTCCATCTCGCCTCGTAGTGCGACAAACAAAGAAAGCGAGTAAAATTATCGAAATGGAAATAATGGAAATAATAATAATAATGTAAGTAGCATGAGCCGGGCTTCGGTGCGGACCGTGTATAGCCCCAACACAATCTCCTAACGACAAAATATGATAAGTAATGGCAGCTCCCATACAGTCAATAATAATAATAACAATAATAACACTGATAATAATAATAATAACACGAACAAAGATTCTACGATATCCGCCGTCTTTGCGGTATCACCCACACGGCGAACAAATGAGTAGCTAAAGGCGCTCAAATAGTAAATTCGTAACATGCGTAGTGAACAGACCCCATCGCCTGGATCAGGTACACCGTACTATAATAACAATAGCAGCGGCAATATCAATAACAACTACTATGGGAATGGTAGCAATGGGGTTCGGTATAATAATGACAGACGTAATAGTAACAAGATGAATAACACAGCGCAGCTCAGTTCATCCTCGTCTTCTCACAAGCCACCACCGTAAAGTCATAGTGATCGGCAGAAGTATGACCCAACTTATGCAACATCATCTGGGAATGAATTACGTAGTACTCCTCTGCCTCGTACCTCTGCATCAAACGCTAGTGGTAGTTCTACCAATACACCCCAAAATCTAGAACGTAAAAATTCCACGTTATCGTCTAAAAGTGACAGCAAAGCAGCAAGAAAGAAGTAGGCCGATAAGAAGGCAGCAATGTTGCTGATGCAAATACCATCCACTACTCGCCCACCCCGTCAGGGCAATGGGGTAAAGTTATACATACTGCTTATTATGATGTTTGTGGCTTATTGTTTCATCTTGTACCTACGACGACCTACAAAGCAATACATAGGACACTTTGCCGCACCTAGTGTCATGGCATCCTATCACACATTTGCGACAAATTATAGTAATGACAATAGCGGCAGATTAGTGCAAAATCATAACATGTTAAATGCAACAGATATACGCATATCAAGATAATAACACACACACACACAAAAAAAACCCTGTAATAAAGTAATATCTCATATACAATTTTTTTTAATGGACAATAAGAAATAGAGAGACAACAAAAAATTTTTTGTACCTAATTCGTGATTATGTATTATACAAGTCTATCTGCCTTTTTCTCATTAATTTTTTTTTTTTATTTACTAGCTTGCAAGTAATAAAAAGTTTCATTATTTTCACAATTTTTTAATTCGGTGGGTTGAGTGGACGTATATAAAGAAATGGATGTGGAAAAAAGTAGTTGGTAATTTTGTTTGATGCATTAAATGTTTTCGTACTTGTTTGTGATAAGTAAAACCTGTTCTTATATGATTTGCGTTGACATTAATGATTGGCTATGTTTATATATATATATATATATATATGCGCACGCACATTAGTACAAATATAGTATTACTATCTTGATTATTACAGAAAAACACGCCACTATCTTCACATGTTTTTTTCAATTGTGCAATGCGTGTGCATGAAATAGATATATGCTATATTTCATATACGTTATCATACACAACATTTATATATATTATCACCAGATTAAATTTGTTTGTATTTGTGCCATTGTTTGTCTCGCGTATATTGTTACGCATCAAAAAAGATGAAATAACCAAGAAAATTGTAATACAAAATGATTTTATCAAAATTGTACTGTTATAGCGTATACGTGATAGTTATGCAGCTAACAACTATATTGAGTCAACATCATATACACTCAGATATACACACGACCGTGTATTAATGTAAATGCACAAAATTTTCTCTTTTACATTTATACTACTTTGTTGTCATTTGAAAGAAAATACAATAATTTTTTTTTTTTAACATGATAATATAATATCTAGCAAAATTTTACTTAGTATATGCACACAGATATAGAGAGAGAGGTAAAATAGAAAATTGGTATGTTTTGATTACAGTACTGCAGCAATACATTCATGTTTCACATTATGCAATCATTATTTTGTTTACCTGATAGTGATATACACATATGCACCAAGAAATAATTAGTAATATTAACGTTTATACTTCACAGGTATAAGACTGAATTATTACTGACTGTAAACTTTGCTGCTGATGTTACTATACATACTATCATACATTTCACTTTTTGTATTTATTTTTTCTCTTTCATTGTTTACTGTTACTTTTTCAAAATTGATTTATTTTATTTACTTAGACTGTTTGCATCTGCCTCTGTCCACTGTTGTGATTATTATTGACATCCCCGTTAATTTTGCTTTTGGTTATTGATAATCACTTTTTATCATTCTCTCTGTTTGTTAGCAAGTTATCTTTGTAAGCCATCACATACGCCGTACTTACACTTTATTTGTTTGTTTATTTTGTTGTGACTTATCTTTCCACTTTTTTTTTTTAACCCACTCATTTTTCTATATATATATATGTTTGTATAGACGTTTCACAGGTAAACGTCTTTTTTTTTTTTCTGCAGTAACGAGCCTTTTTCTTTTGTACTATCCATCTATCATTTCCTTTTATTTATTATTATATGCACTTTTTACGAATAAGATACTTCCTTCTATTCTCATACTGTAAATATTTATGTTGACATTACTAATTCGACGCAACAACAAAAAAAATAAATGCGTACATGCGTGTTTTTTTTTCTCCTTTTTCTTCTCTTCATTATCTTTTGTATTGTAAACAACATGTGTTACAACTAATTATGTAAGAATAGTTAGATGAGTATTTATTTACCGCAATGCTCAATTTGACCTGCAAATGCTAATAACATTGAGTGATGGGCATACGCTAATAGTCATTAATTACTATGTCAATTTGTTTTACTTGATTTTACATATAGAATTTATTTCTGCTAGGTATACAGAAGGTGTTTATTTGTTACACTTATCATCATTACATTAGTATATTTATCTATCTAACGTTTTTTTTTCTCGCAAAATATCGATAAAAATTTAAAAATTACAAAAATAGTTTCTAATGCTGAAGAGGTCAACTATAGTGTATGTAGTTGTGACTGCAAAGTTGTTACAGTCATCAGCAACCTTCACTCACGGCCTCGCCGGGCGAGAGATCAAAACTAAAGTGTAATCTAATTTGTAGGCACCACACACCACACGGTACTACAACACTATCTGAAATTATAAATTGTGTCAGCTTACCACGTCTAACCTCAAACGAATGAAGTAGACTAGTATTGACAACAGTAATTTTTTAAATCGTTATGATAGCCACCAAAATCGTAGTACTAATGGCAATGACGGAAGCGACAGTGATAACTCGTTATCTCCGGTGTGTAGCAATTTGCAGCCACATGCCATACATCGATTTGTGAAAGACAATGCCTACTCCATGATCATATGTGTACCGAAGAACTCACAACACTACCGCAATATACTATAGTGCAACAAAGTAAGTGTCATGATAGGTCACACCGATCCTCAACTATTTCACTGATTCAAACAGTTAGGCGCGTTGCCGCCACGAGCCATCATCTCTGGACATGCATAGCTGCTCAGTGATAAAGAGCTATCAGAGGTGTGAGATGCCACACTGGTGCGCCACCCAGTACTACATAGCATGGCATAAGATATGTGAAACAGCAGCGATTCCAAGACGGAAAGTGAACAGGCGTACATTGAACAGCGGCACAAGGAAGAGGAAGCAAAACGCATGCATCGATTAAGCAGCAATGACTGACGCACCAAGTTTAAAGATCGTGAGCGCAACCCAACTCATGACGAAGATGCTGAGATGCCGATTTATGTGCTGAAGCCGTAAACGTTTGCGGTGATGCGGCTGAAACCGTAGGTTCGTCTGTGAACGAGTGTGAGTGGGCAAACGTTACGTGTGTGAGACCCCGTAATCCCACCGCAAGACCCTCTCGGTAAAGCGGCTATGCGGTTTATCAAGATGTTGAACATTTCACGTAACAAGTTGGTGCCATCACTTAACATAAACTACGCACTCAAACTCGTAAATGCATTTGTGTATGATGTTGATCAAGGCGGGTTTTGAGCGGTAGGCACGGAAGAGCTAAATGCATAGGATCATCACAGTGTAACATAATCCTGAAAAGAATATCGACTGTAGTTTGGTAAAGATCAGGTAATCAAGTCCGAACAGGAGGTGTAGTGGTGAATACGAGGCCTCAATGCACTCGGTGTGCCTGAAATGACCACGTCAGATACTTAGACTAGAGAAGCTAGCAACTCGCCAGAGCTTAACGGCTTCAGAGATACGTAAATATTTTCTATGAAAATTAAATGTATTATTATTAGTTTAATTTTTTTTTTGTGTAGATTACTATCGTACATTTTTAAACTCTTGCATACTGTGTCAACATACATTATCGTATTTTTTGATTATGATTTTAACTGTGCTCACTTTCAACTTCAATTCAAGTACTTGTTTGATAAAAGCAATTTTATACTTTCTCTGGAAATGAAAAGTAAACAATATATATGCAATAAAATAAACTCATGAAAGCAATTCATATGGTCCTTTACTCAAAATTATTTACTTATACATTTTTATTTGTTAAACAGTTGTTTGCTTTTACTGCAGTTTACACTCAGTCAATTGAATAGTATCATAACATATTTTTTTAAATAAATATTTACACACAGATAGTTGTTTATTTACTAAATTGCATCTTTTATTTTTATTTTCTCGTTGCTCGAACTCAGGTTACATTTGATTCGTTTAGCCCATTAACAAGTTATTTGCTTAAATATCTATATTTATATATATTTATTATTCTTACATGTCGGTCACCGTGCCGTCATTCAGCCCACAGTGATACCCGCAAATACCAAACAATTCTAACTCTCAATTGCTGTCACCGTCTCATTTACCTCCCAACACTACTACCACATCCACACCCATGATGAACTTCCCAGCAGGTGGCTTACAGCCTATGCCCAACGGCGTATTCAATCAGAGCACACAACCTGGCTTTTCTCCGTCATCGTCTGGTGTCTTTACGAACCCAAATGTTACCCCATTTGGACCTACCTCGTGAAATACCAATCCAAACAGCGTGTCCTCGGGCAACTCACCTACTCCTACCATACCTGCCTCTATCTCACCCAACCTTAATAACACGTTTAACATGAATGGCATTGGTGCGATGCCCAATATGACACCAAACTATGCACAGCTAATGTTGCTCAAACAACAGCAGTAGCAGCAGCAGCAAGGCCAAGATTCGGTGTGTTGCCCCAACGGGTGTTGTGGCATTGAGCGTACGGCTGGGTGTTGTGGGTGTCAGGAACGGTGTTGTGGGCCCAATGGATCATGTGCCTCCTGCTGTGCTCCATCGGATCCTAACTCGAGTGGGTGTTGTGGGTGTCAGATGCCTGGTGAACCCATTGATCCCTTTTGTTGTGCACCGCCGCCACCGGGTCAAGCCGCATTTGGCGAATGCTTCTACTCCTGCTGTGATTGGACCTATTTATTAATGTTGATCTTTACCATTTGCAGTGTGATTGGACTAGGCATCATTGTAGGAATTAAAACAAACGATAACATCTTTGACCACTTCAACGTGACGAATACCAAGCAGCTGCAAGAGGCCATTGCGCCATACATTACAAACATCAATACCAATGCATCAGTATCTGATCTTCAGTGTACTGCACCTCGTCGTCTTCTTGGTTCGTTTGGTGTGATTTGTCGCGAGGACACACTCGCTGCACCCACCATTGCAGTACAACTGAGTAACTGAAATAACGCACGAGGTACGATGTGAATTTTATGCTTCGTCTACACCGCTGTTGCACTGATCTACGCCACGCTTATTTATTTACACCGCAGACACTTGAATGAGATTGCACGTCAGGAGCAGCTACTGTTGCAACAACAGCCATTCCAGTCTATTCCACCACTGCCTGCCTAAAAAGAAGCGGAGCTGTAGAAGCTCACCCCGCAGCAACGCGAGGCATTTTTGATGTAGTACGAAAAATGCATGCTGGCTCAGCAACGTCAACAGATTACATTACTGGCAGAGGCACAGAGTAGTGCTGGGTGTTGTGGTGGGTTGTGTACTTCAAACAATACCTCTGCCATTGCAAATAACGCCAATAATGCTGCTGCTGCTGGAATTGCAAATGGAGATGCAACTGGTCAATCAAACAACATCAATATCAATAATAATAATAATAATGTTTTGGAAGTGCGTGAAACGGGTATGGAAGTGTATGGCACCCCATTTTATGAGTTTATGCGTCTTGCCTGACTCTTTGCGGGACT
This sequence comes from Blastocrithidia nonstop, assembly GCA_028554745.1. NCBI lineage: Eukaryota > Euglenozoa > Kinetoplastea > Trypanosomatida > Trypanosomatidae > Blastocrithidia > Blastocrithidia nonstop. The sequence continues at coordinate 184,997 of JAQOTN010000028.1, read as the reverse complement.
TACACTGTTTGCCTGAACGTGTAACTTGTTTATCTCTTATTGGGCCTTTGCCTCGTACTACCGCAATCACAGTACGGGCCCACTGCACTCATTCTGACAAAAATACGACAACAAATTTGTGGCAACGGTCATTGTGGTAACGGTTTATCTGGCCTGACCGTTGTGCAGTTTTGCATTGTAGCTTGTAGTGTGAATTGTTGGGGTTATTCCATGGCTGCTCATTCGGTGTTCGTGCAAAAAAGGAATTGATCATTACCGCCCTGCACTACCACCACACAAGTTACCAGGTTGTATTCGGGCCGATATGTTTTTCACCGATTGTGCCGATCTGCGCCGGTTAGGGTTTTCCTGAAATGCCTGGCTGTTACTGACTGGCTCAAATAAGTTTTTCTGGTAGTGCTGTGCCGACACCACGACCGACACCGATCCGTAAATGACCCAATTGACTCAGCTGCGTCTGGCGTGGCAGCAGCAGTTGCTGGCGATGATGGGCAACTGGGCTAGACCAGGTTTCATCCCACACAATCTGATTAACATGGCAATGACCAATGCTAATCGAATCCCACCTTTGTTTCCAGCTCAGCTGGCTAATATGCCAAGTAATACTTCGGCAGCAGCAGCAGCAAACCTGTCCACCCCGCCTCTCTCACCAACCTCTTTTGCTCAGCAGCAACAGCAACAAATGATGATGTCCATGATGATGATGAATACTCCCATGTCTATGATGCCAAACAATATGAATAATAATAATCTCACTAACAACGACATCAATGTCGATGGCCAGGCATTGCCACATGCCATATCACTGTCAAAGCAACATAAACCGTAAGACGAATAGCAGGCCAGCTCTCGTCACCGATCACACCATCGTCGTAATCGTCAAGATGGTGTTGATAATAATAATAGTAGTAATAACAATAAAAATAATGCCTCTCAGGAACACAGTCACCGCCATCGACACCGAAGTGCAAGTAAGTCACTTGGGGCTACTACTGGAAATGCGACACTGCAAAGTTCATCGAATTTGCAGTCTAACATGGCATTGAACAAAACATATAATAACACAAGTAACAATATCAATAATAATGCCACAGTGCCTATGAGTCTTAATTCAAATACCTATAACCTACTAAACACCACCAGTGCTAATATTCCATTACCTATTGCCAATAGTCCCTCACCGGCCGAGTACAGTGAGGCCAGTGCTGGCAAACGGCCATCGAACGGGAGTGAGAGTAAACACAACCACCATCATAGTCATTTAAGCCGGAGCAGAAGTTTGTAGCATGGCAGTCGTCAACGCCACCACTCCTCACGTCATAACACCGTTACCAACAACCATGAAGATAAAAATAACAATAATGCAAGTCAAACTCGGCATCATCGCCACCAACACTCCTCACGTGATGCGAAGAGCCCAGAGTCGTCAAGGAAGAATGTAACCAGTACCAATAATGATGTAATGGCACAACCTGTACGCAATCCTCGTGCGGTGTTAGATGCCCTCATTGACTTGTAAGAAAACTAATAGAATAATAAATTAAAAGAGTAATATTATAGATAATTTAAAAATAAAATAAAAATAATGTAATTATTTTTTCCACAAGATTTTTTAAAGTTTATTTGTATATTTTATTTTTTAATAAGCTTACAACACTTATATATATATAAATTCTTTTAAAAAAAAGTAATATCATTAACAACAGTTTTCTATAACACACATTTACTATCTTTTTACAAGTTTAATTCATCGTCTGATTGATTTATACACTTTCTAACTTTACTTTATAATTATATTTTTTCATGTGTGTTGTACTTTGCAGAGAAAATAAAAATTTGAGTAACAAACACAAACATAATAACTATAGAATATGTGTGTACGTGATTGTGTGTGTAATAGTGTTATGCTTAAATTGATAGAGCAGCTTATTTTTTTATTTGTTTTGAGTGATACCTATAGAGTAAAGAGTTTATTTCTTTGTGAAGTATTGTGTTATTTTGCAAGGTAAAACATTGCCTTTACTTTGTTTTCATTGTGTCACAGAAATAGCAAAAGCATTACAAAAAAGTGAAATAATATAATTTACTTGTAATAAAAACAACAATAAAAACTGTAAAGTCAACAAAAAAAACTAAATATCATCAATAAAAAATACAATTGGGTAAACTAGAGATGTATGTATTTAAAAAAAATAAATAATTTATCAATGTCTATAGTAATTATTTGTTATTTCAATCTTATTTTCTAGTTTGTGTAATATTATAAACATTTATAGTAAAAAATATTGTAGAAATAATTGTAAAAATTTTTTGTAATTCATCAGAAAGTAGTAACATTGTTAAAATATATATTTTACGTAAAATGACATTAATTCAATTAAATATTATGTTAAATTGAGTAGTTTCTTCTCTGTACTGTACATTTCTAATACCTAACACTTTTCTATACTCCTGACTATAACTTAATTTTGTGATTTATCACGTGTGTACACACCATGAAACTGTATTTGATAAAAATGTTCAAACATATCTATTTCAGAAAAGCATAAAGATGTACAGTAATAAATAATGCTGATATAAATTATTATTCTTTTTAAATTTTTTTTTTTAAAACTTTATTATATACTTTAACTATAAACACATAAAAGTAAAAGTGATAAATATAATCATATATACAAATATAAATATTTTATCTTTTTTTTGTTAAGTGTGCGTCAGTGATAATAAACTTGTTCTCATGCCATATCAGTTACCACGAGCAGACGTCCGCATATTCAGCGGTGATGATCTTATTGAGAACAGTAAGACAAGAGTAAATACTGACAGTTAATATAGTGAAACGGAGTGTGTAAACTAAGCCATTGATGTTGCCTTTGTTAACAAGGTGAAGAATTTAATGTTATGTGGTGAAGCACCGTTGTAGCGCATGAAGTCTAATGTATCACCTGTACTTCACTGAGTGGCGTTAATGCATGACAAATCAAAAGCAACAAGCCCTAAAGTATAAATAAGTAAATCTACAGCTCATACAAATCATACAACAAACACTTCAACAAGTTAGCGTTAGCAAAAATCTACACAAGCAACACTTTCATCTGTTAATAAAATACAGTAGCCGTTGCAAGCAACGGATAAGAATACCCATCACACACAAGCATAATTGCAAAAGCAGGCATCAATCAATGTAAATAGTATGATTACATCAAATACTACCAATGCTGCTTCGGTATTGAGTGCCTTATCACGCCGAGGCGTTGGTTTCAAAGATCCGCTCATGTAACGTCTGAAAAGGCGCATGTTGAAAGAACAACGAATACAGTAAAACACAGTGGCAGCAAGCAACAACAATTACAATAACAGCAGTACAAATGACAATGATCATTCACACGCAAAGTCAATGCATACGATTCTACCTTGCTCAGGGGTAGTGCCTTCGATTGCACCGACGCATTGAACCGAACGACGATTATCGTAGATGCAAAATAGTAGCTGGTCCATTTTTCGTGAACAGGTAGGCATTCTCATAGAAGTGTACAATAGACGACATGAACTTCACTAGTCTAATCTAAGTACTACTAATACGACTACTTCTGTTAATAATTTATCACACATGCAGCTACCTCATGCGCAAGGGCAACCATCACAAGTATAAATATAAAGAAGTAATGCCATTGCATCTTCTGGGGAAAGTAGTTCGTTTACTTTGCCCCGTTTTACCATTGACACCATTCACCCAATACGATGTTGGTAAGAGGCACGTTTGCCGTATGCGTTAGGAAAATGTGTAAGCAACAATTACGGCTTCCCTACCGCAGTGCAGTGTATGTGTGTACCTTTAGCCAACGCGATCTTTGTGTAACCATAAACAACTATGAAAACAACAGCCAGTACGAAAGAAGACACTACAATGCATCATCATAGCATATATACGAGTCCAAGTAGTTATATACACAAGATTGATGTGCTGGCAGTGGCCTAGACTGGAAGTGGGAAAACGGCAGCCTATATGATTCCCATCCTGACGGACATCATACTTCATCGTCCCAAGTTATTAAATGACCCGTAGCGTATCTCATTAGGTCCATTCAGCCTTGTGCTGGTGCCTACGCGTGAGTTGGCTGAGCAGGTTACTCGGTAATTCAACAAGTTGTTACATGTCTCATCTAAGGCACACACTACATCACATAAACGTAGTCGACAATACGATCAGCTTCACGAACAAGAAGACAATAATCTCTTGTACAAGTGATAAAAGTAATAAATGGCCATCTTAGCAAATAAGTAAGCGCGATAGTCCTATGCAGCATCGCATAATTTATTAAGTGAAATTCGTGTGGTGAAAGTCACCGGTGGGTAAAGTACATAAAGTCAATTTGCACAGCTCTCACATGGTGCACATGTGGTGATTGGTACCGTTGGCCAGCTGAGTGCACTGCTGCAATAGCGGCTACTCTCCCTGGGCAATACACAGATGGTGGTGATTGACGAGGCCGATCGAATGATCGATGATGATTACACCAACTCCTTACGCAATAACTTAATCGAGGTACTTGACCGGTGCCCAGCTCAGCGGCAAACGCTGCTGTTTACGGCTACATTGAGTGCATAGTGCACTGGCATTGCGAAAAAATATCTTTCTCAAATGGGTTATTACATTGTGCGAACTCCGCAGCGGTGTGCGAGTATTGTACAGAACTTTGAGGTTGTACCATGTACTCCGCTCTAGTGAGTTGCCACATAGAATCGTTCTAGTGATAACAATAATATGCAGACGTAGGATCGAAAACGTACACTACACCGTCTCATTCACCCTACAAAGTTCAATCGATTGGTGAATTGACTTGCGTATTGCCCCTTGGCTCCTATTGTTATTTTTGCTAATGAGAAGAAAGTCTGTGATGCATTGCAGGAGGAGCTGCGTAATGAACGAACTCACTTACATGAATTGGAGCAGTAATTTGACATACATAGTTTATTAGGTCCTAGCCCGTGACGAACAACAACAACAACAACAAAACACATGGCAAGTAATGCTAATAGAAACAATTACAATGACACTGTAGATGAGTCTGAAGTGTAAACAGGCAGGTAGGTAATATCATTAGACAACTTGTCCTCTGTAGCAGTCATTCACTCATAGCTTAGCCAGAATGAGCGACAACGACTAATTCAGCTGCTGCATCGTGGGTAGCGTAGGGTGCTCATTACGACTGACTTGCTTGCCCGTGGTCTAGACCTGCCCCATGTAGGTCTTGTGATTAACTATGACTTGCCCTGAGGCAATCGTGCAGTGCATAATAATAAGAAAAACGGTGGTAGTGGTGATAATAATGGAGAAATGGCACTGACGCAGTACATTCACCGAGTAGGTCGAACCGGACGTGCAGGTGAACAGGGCACCACCGTTAGCTTTCTTTCTTTACCAAATGATCTTGTACAACGTGCAATGCGTGTGTTGAACAAGATTACTCAAAACAATAATATTACAAATAAAACATCATAGAAAGTAGAACTGTAAGCACAATGGCATGATAAGAATGATGCACTACGACGTGGTATAGTTGCACCAGGTACGTCAAAGTAAACACAACTTGATCTTATTTAAAAAATGGAACTAACTCAGCCAAAGCATCGCATTTACGGAAGTACAAGTCTAGAAGATTGAACTCAAGACGGAGATGATGACAATGTAAACATCACTATTGATGATGATGATGATGATGATGAGGATGAGGATGCTAACAATGAATAATTATTATAATAGGGTGAAAATGAATGTAATGTTGAAAATATGAGAAATGAATAAGTTAATGGTAAATCACACAATAAAATGTCTACACCAAATACAAGAAATGGTCGAGTACATCATGAAGGAAACACTACTACTAACAAAACTTCTACACATGCATTATAACAGCAAAGCAGTAACAATAAAATCGAAACGATAACATTTGCCAGTGATGAAGCCCTTTTGACACCACTATGAAATTTCTTGTGTGAGTGTGCAAGCAGTAATGGGTGCAATAATGCAGAAGAGGCACTGCGCACAAACAGCTATTCGTTGATTCACTTACACCCTGCACTAGCGCTACTGATGATCAAATTAGCAAATAGCACTTCACCATATGGTACGATAACAAAGTAAGCAAATAGAATAAATTATTTAGTTTATCAATAATAACATATTTATTCAAATTATACTTAAATTTATCTTAATAATTTTTTATGTTGCGTGAAAGGGAATACTAATATAATAGAAAAGATTTCATGCAACAGTTTAATTTATAATCGTTGTACATTTATATGTTTGCATTGTATTGAATTATTTTTTGAAAATTTTATCTCTGATTTTTTCATACACAATTGTTTACTGTACTTCAGTTGTAATAAAAAGCAAATAATTTATTGTATTAATCAATATAGAAGGTCAACAGCACATGCAGTAAACGAATTCAGTGAAAAACACAATGATGCTTTTGCCCATTGACAACTTACATGATCGTGTTGTAAATAATTTAGCGCAGATTGTCAAATTATCCGCTGAACGTGATCTTCGCTTGAGTGAGGCAGAGGCGATTACAAAGTCAATGCATCAACTACAACAGATAAAGTAGAGCAATAACAGACTACAGCACATTTACAAGAATGAAATACCTACTTTAGTGTCAAAGACTAATCGAGTGGCACATGTCATCAAGCATACGGCATAAAATGCCCAGTAAGCGGCGAATAAAGTCAAACGACTAAAGCTGCTCTTGCAAAACGCACAACAAGTTCAACAACGAATAGAAAGTATACGTGAGATGGCCGCTCACACCGCTGAGTTGCCTCGTGCGTTGTAAAAAGGCAACTGAAGTAAAGCGGTGGACTTGATCGTTGCCTATGAATAGGCAGAAGGCAAAACAGTAGACCAAGAGAAGGAGTATGATGTTCATAATGACAATGCTGTGTTACAAAAGAAAGATGTTTATCGTAGTGATAATACTACTACTAATGACAATGATAAATAAGAAGAGACGAGCATGAAATAGAAGCAAAACAAACGATAGTTTATCAAGTCAGCTAAAAAGCAAGTGATATCTTCATTATTACATAAAATACAAAATATCACAAAAGTAACTAATACAAGTATTAATATTAAAACTGACAATGAATACAAAGAAGACAATAATAATAGTGATGATGATGATGATGATGATGTTAATGGTACTACTACAAATAGTATTGAAGAGAAGCAGTACAAGCGAATGAGACGTTACTGTGGCTTACTTGCTCGTCTTGGAATGACCGATGAGGCTCGTCAATTTTACTGTGATTTCATTTGCAGTAATATTGTTGTTTAGATTAAATAGACGGTAGAACGTTAGCTGCACAAGATGGATGATCCTGCCATGACAGCCATGAGCCACCTTGGCTTGGTCTCACAATGCCTAGACACGATCGTTGCCACTTATGAAACGGAAGGACGCTTTGTGCATGATCAGTTTGGTAAAGCAGGACTCTTGTACCTACTACGTGAGTTACACCGTCGATGCACTTTGGAATGTGTGCCGGTGCTACAAGATTTCATGTCCAAACGCAAAGAAGTGTTACTACTGAACAGTTCGTAGAACATATTGACTTCTTCTAGTAGTTCTACCAGTAATAATATAAATCATGATTAAGGCAACATAAAACGTCAAGATACAAATAAGTAACATTATTCTTTACTTCATACTAAAATGACACCATTACAGTTGTAATCCCAACGTCATAAACAGTTCTAGCAGTAATCATCATCATAATAATAATATCAACAATAACAGCAAAGGTTAATAGCCCAAGCCCGACAAATGGATCGCATGTTAGAGGAGATGACGCATTTGGTGTAGTGTTGTCACTTGTACTTGTCCTTTTTGTAGCGTAGTGAAAAATAATGTTAGAGTGACAGCACCACTGCCCCATAAGACAACAATACAACCACAAAGACAACAAAAACAGTAGTTTATTCTGCAGATCACTTGTGAACTTCACAGGACAATGAACTGCTGCGATAGGTGCAATCTCTATTAGCGTTATACGTCCCGCTACAGCAGCAGTATTTCAAAGTGGTATTTCGTCAAGCTTCGGCACTGCAATAGATGACATTGTATGGTGTGAATACACTTCGACAGTACATGCATCATTCACGAATGAATAGTCAAGCTCATTCTCCTTCTCTACTACAAATCAATAACACACAAAATAAATTCACAAATGTAAATACAAGTGGTAGACAGTCCAGGTCACACTCTACGTCGCATGCCACAACCAATTCCCCGGTGTCATCTTCTTCTCCATTGTCTTCACCATCACACAAATTGAATGAAATACCACATAATGATAATTAAGTACAGCCTTAACACCACACCCATTCACCAGCATCACTGTCTGCATCGTCTCCACTTTCACAGCGTGTGTTGGGTCATTTGACGCACTCGCCACGTGCCGCATCATCTGGAATTATGTCTGGGTTGTCTAACTTGTACGCGGCAGCCGCGCATGGCGTTCAGCAACACGTCAGTGCCTTTGTCCGAAGTGACAGCGACAATGATGAGGATGAGGATGAACATCATGTACACGATAACATTTTACACAATACGGGTAATAATAACAACGGAAAAAAAGGTAACTATACACGTCATGATAGACGAAATGAACAGACAGGTGATAGATTCAAATATAACGTGCCATACCATACAAACACCTTACCCACATTATCAAGTAAAATTGTCATTGCAGATGATGTGTTTTTTGTACTTCGTATTGCCATGCATCGTGCACTAAACATGCACTCTACACAAATTACCTCTGCGGTGATGATGGCGGTTAACGAGGTCATTCATCATGACCTTGTAGACTACATTACATTACACATTAATCAATAACAACTTCAGACCCACAGCAACACAATAAATAGTAGTAACATGGATAGAAATGAAATCAATAAGCAGGCATCACTGTCTAATTTACAAGGACAAGTACCAGCCATCACGCTAAAGTGAATATCAACGGCTTTGTTAATATCTTAGTATACGGTAAAGTTGATGAATGAGATACACATATTGTCTCAGCAACATTACACTGGTCGTGATGTCATTCGTTTCAAGTAACTTAGTTAGGACTTGCAAATTACTTCACAATAGTTGTAACAACAGGTTAAGCACTGATTACATTTGTGCGCCTAGTCCGCAGCAGCTACCTGTTTTATACCTAGTAGTACTACAAGTAACAAAAATACTAACGCGTCTGTCTATTCGACTCGATTGCAAACACTGTCCTATGTCATGGACGAAGATACCTTTTATCAGTATGAGCTGAGTGATCCATGAGTGCAAATGTTCTTAATTGACTTTGATTCCATCTTATCGTATTACAGTCATTGACTAGATCACAATTCATTTGATCTTTTCCTAAGTGAGGTGGCAAGTGAAGTGGCACAAGTGCTTTTTATTATTTACATGTCCAAAATGTACAGTATGTTTGGTGCACTGCAGGTAGATAAAGAGGTACGTGCAATTCGTGAGTTTGTGTACAGTAAAGCACACGATATCGTACCTCGTCAGGCGTTCAACAAGCTATCGCTGCTTTCTACACTGCTGCTGTGTGATCAACCACGTGATGCGATGGAGGAGAGTCGTAATGGCAGTTTGACGAGTGATGAAAAACGTGCGGTGCTACTAAAACGTGTAGAGTTTAACAAAGAGGAAGTGATGTCTCTAAAACTGTAAACAAAAGGCTAGTTGTATATATATTTATAAAATGAACGCAAGAGAAAAAAAATATGTTTATGTTATCTCTTCACTTTAACGTGTTTTTCTAACTAACTCTATATAAATATATATTTATTGTACTAGTAAACGTTGATTAGTTTTGTGTCTTTGTTGAACAATAAAGACAAAAAATAATAGCTATTCCCGTACATACGCTTACAGTATAAACGTAAGAGAGAAGGAGAAAAAATAACAATTTGTTTAATTTATTCTTGCGCACCACCATTTGCTTTGTTATCTTTTTTGTTACTTGTTTACATTTTCTCTTGTCAAGTCATTACATCACAACATTAGTAAACGGTATTACAACATATTGTTCAAAATAAAAAAAAAATTGACCCTTTTTACTTTATTCGTGTTTGTGAAAAAGAGCCAGCGAAGCTGATATTGCCTTTGATCTAGTTATCAAGTTTTTTAATTATTTTAGTGCGTGAGTTCAGCCAATTTCTCTGATTTATCTTTAATTATACAATTTTTTACTTTTTAAAAGAATTACAATTGCCGAATCGTGCTTGTTATTACTGTCACAATATTTATACTCGAACAATTTTTTTTTGTTTCACTATAATTTGCTCATTGCATAAAGCAAACGCAAAAAAAATACACATATACAGAAAAAGAGTATTATCTCATAAAACTACTTTCTATTTCACACAATTAATTTTTTAATTATTTTTTTATTTCGGTTTGTTTGCTCTGATCAGTGCATCTGTTTATAATTTACTATTTTTCTTTCTTTCTTTCTGTCTCTCTGCAGCTAAATGTACCCACTGCATCACCCTCATTACGACATCAGCAGCAGCAGCAGCAATCAAATCAATGAGATTAACAGTAATAGTAATGCTGAAGCTAAGAGGCAAGAAAAGTATTATAGTAATGCGCAATATTATCCTTCTACGTAAGTGTCGCAGTAATAAGACTAGTATCAGCAACAACAATACTATGCAAACACAAAAGATGAACGTTATGATAATCATGGTTATTATAACGAAAATGATCAAACTCGTTACTATGGGTATGACTATTCACAGACAAGTCAACCTACTAAAGGTTACGACTACACCACATACGATTATCAAGACCATGAAAAGTATAACACTCATGATACACACTACAATCAAGAATATTAAAACTATTATAGGTACAGTAATAAGCCACGGTAGAATGAAAAGACAGATAGCCGTAGCCATGTTGCGTACTATGATGCATCATCATCACAAATTATTCCTCCTGCATTAACATCAACATAAACATCATCATCATTACCCGCATAACAAGCATATGACGCGTATTATTATGACAAAAGTCATGAAAGTAATGCACCGGTTTTGTAATATGCACACAGTGACAATTACTACGCACCTGCACAAAGTTTAACACAAAAAGAAATAACTGCTGAAGGTATTGCGAGAGGTAGTGTAAATACAAAGTAATATAATCAAGTATGAAGAGAATAGTACCCCAATTACACTCCATATACATATGAGCATGATGATCAAGCATATGCGCATTATTAGGCATAAAGATTAAGGTATAATTAACCGTATAATCAAGCGGAATACATGGCCACTCATACAGATGTGGACCATTATTATGAAAACAGTGATAACAATACTGTCTCATACGGAGCAACAGCAGTAATACCTAGTGCATATACATCAACCTACCCGATGCACATGACATCATAAATGGACAGAGATACAAATAGAGTAACAGTATAGCATGAACTACTCAAACGGCATAGATCTGATGCATTTTTACAATAACACTCATACTCCCCACAATCAGCGCAAAAGTTTCAGAAAGTACAAAAATTAGAATAAGTTAAGTAGTATTAGTAATAATAATAGTAATAGTACATTCCACCGTTTGCGCCTCGTGTCTAAATCCCACACAACTTACCGCTTTCAGTTCGTAGCTTTTTAGATGTATTAGCACATTACGTAGTACAAGGTGGTCCGACGTTGTAGGAGTAAATAGTTGCACGCTAAATTTACAATTAGGACAAGAAAGTTACCTCAGGCAACAACAATAGTAATATTGATACGAATGCTAACAAATTGCAGGAAAACACATCTTCGCCGTTTTATTTTCTCAACGCTCGATTTGATGATCCACGTCAACGGTACTATCGCTGACGGCTTTACTCGTTGTTACAAGGTGATGAGATGGACAGGTGACGAACTCGTCCGTTTCAGGTGTAGCGTGGAAATCGTGCGATAGTGTACATTCCACCACCAGTCCCACCTAAAGGAGTGTTGTGTTTGTAAAATGCATATCATCATTTGCGCTCTACTCGCAAACCATTTGTACGTAGTAGTAATAACAGAAAATTAAGCTCATCATCTTCCTCTTCATCTTCTTTATCTGAGCAAAAGCAGTAGTAGAGTGCCAATGATGTATAACTTCCTTCTTGTGCGTTAAGTATGTCCTTTGGGTTAACATCACAAGGTCATGTGTTTCGTACACTGAGTGAAGAGGAAATGTGTGAGTGGACTAGTTTACTTACACGTCCTGGTCACAACAACCCAACAGATCATGCCTTGTCATCTACATTGCAATCCTATTCTACGTTAACTTCTACATTAACTTCTGCTACTTACAATGAATAACATGAGGTAAATTAGAAATTGTTTACAAGTGATGATGTGGCTCGTTGTATGGTGTTTGCCATTGATCACGCAACGTGTGCGCATCACCTCATGAGCACTTTTGCGGATAATGTGATTGCATTAGCCTATAAGACAGCAGCATTAATTACTAGTACTGCTGAAAACAATAATAAAACTACTTCTAAGATTACTTCCACAACAGCAGCAGCAAATGAGATAAAAGAAGGCAAAGAAATGTCGTAGCATGAAGTGTTAAGCTTTGTAAACAGCATGTGTGCGAATTTACTATGATACTTGTTTGTTCTAAATGATATTGCTCACAATAGTCATGCATAGCAGTTGACAACTGATGAGCTTGATGAGATGTACATGAAGAAAAATAACAATGATAAACTAAGCGAATCGAATGGTGATGTGAATAACAATGAAAATGATAATATGTATAAATTCAGTGACAATGTAGCTAGTAGCAAAAATAGTGATGTCTCTGAAAGAAATAAAAATAAAAATGCTGAAATGGATGTGTTGTAGCTTTTAGCAGCCAAAACTAAATAAGCAATGTCACACCGTCAGCAACAACAGCAAAGACTCAAAGGATATACTAACGAAAAAAACAAAGGCACTGTACTAATTGCGAGTGGCTCCATGCATACAAACAAAAAAGGGAGCAAAGCAAGAATGTCAAAAAGCGCAATTCCACCTGCGATTCAAGCTATTGTAGGTTTACATGCTGCTTTTTAGCTGATAATGCCCATATTTATTGAAAGTTATTTGTTATCAATATTTTCCATGCTGCACAAACTTGATGCTTTGCACTGTATTATTGATGATAATGATAATGAAAATAATAACAAAAGCAATGAGCAAAATACCATTAATTTATTATTAACATCATCAAGACCATCAGCAATAACACCAGTAAGAACAACAGCAGAAGCATAAGTTCATCAAGCAACGAACAATTTCAATATGAAGGCAAATGATGTCAATTACGAGAAGACTAAAAATAACGATATTAATCATGACAGTAATAAAAATGTTAATGTACAAATATCTGTACCTAATGAAAATAACAGTCATGACACGAATGATAAGATTAGAAAAGAGAAAAACATGTTGTTGACTAGAAATGATTGTGTAATAAAAGTAATAAGTCTATTATATTGGCTTCGTACGCTGCTAATAAATTGATGCCCTTCGTTTGTGATCGAGAGTGTGTTGTCAACGTTACACGTTGATATCGTGTCAAAAAACAAAAATGATGATGGTAGTAATGACGGCAGTAACATTTATGGTATAAGCAAACTGAGCGACAGCTCTAAAGCAGTATTGACTGCTCGCACAGCATCATTGCTGGTTGAGCGTTACGCATTTTTGTTCAAATTTTAATTGTAAAATAATTTATATATTGTTATAAAACATTTGCTATGTGCGTTTATTTGCTTACATTTTGTTTTCTTACTTCTGTGAATACGAAGACTATGAAATTAATCTATAACAACACAAAATGAATAACAAGAAAACATATAATAAAACTATATATTGCGTTATTACATAACCAAATGTTATTGGACACATTTGTGAACTATAAACTTCATTTTCATCACTTACTATTTTATATTGATAAATTTACATACTAATTAGATACATTACACCAATGACCCTGTTATCTTGGTCATCATCAACACAACAAGCAGCAGCACCACAATCAGTAATGCAATTTTTTTCACCATAATTGTAACAGGAGATCGACGCAATACTGGCTCATGGCGGTCCGTTTACACGTGGACCTGACAGTGTTAGTCCACTTGTAACGAATGTCAGACGATCTCCTCCACGTTGTGTGGCGCCACCACGGTGATTGCGTTTGCACTGCGGCACATGTACAAATTTACATTAGTAATAACAACACTAAAAATTGGGAGAAGAGCCGCAAAAGCGAAAATAATCAAAACAACAAGAATAAATTTGTAATTACACAAATACAGATAGCATCGAGAATGATTACACAGATCAGCTGCAAAGAATTAAATCAAAAATAAGAAAGAGAAGAAAACATGTTTTGACTATAAATACATAAACAACACAATGTAAAGATAATGTTACTGATGATGCTGAAACTGTAAAAACAGCTGAAAACATAAACTATAATAATGCAAATGTGCTACAGTGTGACACCAAACGATCTTATCGACACATTAATGCACCTGAACATTTACTTGACGGTGTTGATAGCCCTTCACGCATTTCATCTATTGCAACGTCGCTTCTTGAGTCTCGAGCCACCGAGCTTAATTACCAGAACTATTTGCAATCACCATTGTAATCGGCAGCATTTAACATATCAGATTATTCAAAACACACACCTATCTAACAATCTATTCACACTGATCTGACCTAGTCGATGATGTCAACTCCATTACACCAATGCAATAACATCACGAGGAAGTAACCTACAAGAAGTCATGTTAGAAAATCTTATCAGCGTTACGCTAAAAACAAACGTGCATAGACAAAAAGCAACAACAAAAATAAAAATCAACAATAATAATAATAAAAGAATAAATACAATAACAATAGTCCTATAAAAACACAATTATCACACCACTAGCAATACAATAAACGTGTTATCCCTGCTCCTCTGTTGATTTGATCTGAAGTGTGTATGAACGAAAGTACAGTTGCACCTGAAGTAAATAAACATGTCATAACAATTCTCATGTAATCCTCATCAAATCAATTTTTGAGCGCACACACGTGCAGTAATGGGCTGCAATATCAATCTGAAAATAACAAAGGTAGTAGCAACATATAATAAAATATGTCAAGTAAAGCGATTCAAGGCGTTCTATTGCTAACGTTATCGACAGAATAGTTTGGCACATACACAGTGCATGATGTAAAACGGGCAATACGGAAGCGCATATCGGTTGCACTACCAACTCAGCAACTTTCTTTCCAAGGTGTAAAGTTGTGTGATGAACTGCCTATTGCATTGCTTAACACCGACACACTTGTCCTGACGTTACAAATTACATCAACATCATCACCGAATAATTAATCTGATGATGATGATGATGATGTGGGTGAAGATAGTTAGACACAAAATGTCAAATATGATGCACAGTTTGCGACAATGTATCATCAGCATCATAGTACAAATAGTTGTTAAAACAAAAGCTTCACAGACAGCAATGATAGTAGCACAGCAAACTCTTCTTTATTATCACAACATGCTCCATCAAAACAACAGAATTATTAACGAGCAAATCATTGCTAACAACCATACCAACGTAGCAATACTATATCATCTTCATCATTATCATCATCATCATTTCAGTCTTCTGCACATATAAGTGAAGTAACACAAGATGAGATGCAAGGAACAGCACAATCATCAGTAGCAGCAACAACAACAACACAATCTACTGTAACTAAATAAAGTAACAAGAACAAAATTTATGACAAAATTAATAGTAAAATTTGACATACAAAAAGTCAAAGGTAAAATAGGTAGAAGGACTCAGCAAATTACTTGAAGCGTGCGTTAATAGATGCTTTGCCACCCATTTCAATGTTAAACAATATTGTAAATAATAAAAAGTGACAGAATTAGCGATAGAAAAAAGTATAACGATAACAGTAAAAACGTATTACGTCTATGTTAGCATAAATGTCCCTGTCATCATAATTGACATCATTATCTAATGTCAATAATTACAACAATAGAGTTAACAAAAGCAGCAATAAACACACTTCATCTACAAATAATCTGTAACGGTAATCTGTTAATGTGAACAGAAACGGAATGACTTGTCGGACTGCTGGTGATTGAGAAAGATAAAATGGAGGAAGAGGAAGTGGAGGAGCAGGTGGAGTAGATGCATGATCAAGTGACAGCACAACTAGTTAAGATGATATTGATGATATTATTGATGAAGACAGTGACAGTAATGAAATGGATGACAACAGTAAGGTTGTTACGAACAATCACAATCGACACAAACATAAGACACTAGGCATACGTGTTGTGTAAAACTTGTAAGCATATAGATAAATAATTTTCCTTCATTATACATATATACTAAGAAAAAATAATTATTCAACACTATCTTATTCTTACAACAAGTCTATTGTAGCGTATAATTTTATGCAACGTAATGTAAAGTGCTGATCATTTTAAAAATTTATTATTTTATTTTATTTTTTTTACTCACATTATTTTCTTCTCGTTTTTTAAATAATACTAGCTTCTTTATTTCCGAGGATAATTTTTTTGTTGATTCAGCATACATTTGCTTTCATATAATTATCACTATAAAAAATAGTTAGTAAACTTTTCACAATGTTTGTTAATACTAGCTCAACAATAACAAAAGCAACGACAAACGTGAAGGTAGGCAATGATGAGTATATTACATTACCATATTTTGTTGTTGATGCATTTGCACATGAGCCATACAAGGGCAACCCAGCAACCGTGGTGTTGTGTGACAAGTTGGTCTAGCATTATAAAAACTTACATGCCAAAGCGTAATTAACATGAAGCACTAAATCAACAGCAACAATAATGAACGTTTACCATAAATTGATCCCGATAGATGTCCTGAAATCGATTACACATGAAATCTGCTCTGTTGAGGTGGCCTTTGTTTTCGCACTCTTTCCTCTTGATACAAAATAAAGAACCGTTAAAAGTGAAGATATTAACATGAAGAATGACGTGTCATCGATGTATGTGGTTCGCTTTTTCACCAAGACAGGTGAGATGCCCTTTTGTGGTCATGCCTCATTTGCTGCCGCACACATTTTACTCAACGTACTTTCTTCTTCTACTACTTCATGCAATACGCAAGTAAAACTGAATTATTCAGAAAAGGCTACAATAAATAACGTCACACCATCGTAAGTACAACTTATTACAAAAGGAAATGGTGTTGTGCATATACGTAAATGCTAAGTTCAAGACACTGTAGCAAATAATAATGATAATAATTATCAAAATAAAACAAAGAGTACTGCAATACCAGTACAAAATAAAAAAACGCAAACAAGTCTTTCCATGTTACTAAACGCAGGTCAAATCACAATTACACCTTCTACAGTGCAACTGCTAGCACGCATCAAGTAAGTGGCAGCAGACACTATCAACTTATTATGCAGCCTTGGTCTGGTACATAATTTACCTAATGTTGAAAAAAATGATGATACGAGTGGTAAGAGTCAAAAAATAAGTGATAAAGTGCAAATAGCTCGCATTACTACTGAACTAATTGACACAATTCAATATGAGGCGAAGACTGGTAATTTGATTTTCATTCTGCATAATGCTACATCGGTGTTGCAAGCACGACCACACTCACATGAACTCGTACAAGCCTTGCAAACTCAAAAAAATACATTTACTACAAGTGAAACTGTAACTGATGACAAGAATGTGTTGTACTTTCATGACAAGGTAACACGCATCACACTCATGGCTCGACCTACACAGTAGGAACGCAACAAACGTTTTATTGCAAGTGCACACATGTAAAGTAACCGTAGCAAAACCACTCGTAATGCAAAGGCAAAATCGTTACAGATCGATGTGCGCCACGTAGACTTTGTACTTCGTCTCTTTGCACCATGAATTAATATACAAGAAGATGCACTATCGGCAAATACGCAGTGCGCCTTGGCCACCTATTGGGCAGCGCGGTTGCACATTCCGTGTGGTACACCACTTACCTCGTACCAAGGTAGTGCACGTGGTCAGGCATTGAATCTGATTGTGGAGCAAAAAAATGATCAAAATAACAAAGTACGTGTGGAAGGCACGTGTGTCGTAATTGCACAGGGCACCGTGACTAGTCCTGTTGGCAGATCAATTGAAAACAATAACCATAATGCACACGCGAAGACAAATAACAAGTCTAAACTGTAAACAAACAATCATTGAAACGAGTATATATTTATGCGTCAAAAATAATTTTTAAATAAATTGTCCTATTCAGTTATTCATATTTCAACGCATTGTATTGAAAAAAAAAATAAATAACATTTTTTGTTATCGGTTTTATTAATTAATTTCAAATATTGTCGCTTTTGTCACTCATTTTCCCCTTATCTAACGCTTTTTATGACTTAATGTTATTAAAGTTTGAACATCTAATTAAATTTGCATATCTTCTTCTGATATGTTTCATTCTTTGATCGTGGCAGTATTTTCTGTTCAGATTTGCATTCAATTCCTGTTTCTCCATATAATATACTTTTGATTGTAATATATATTTATTTGCATTAATTAGATAGTACAATATTTTCGAAAAGCTAACTGATTGTTTAGTTTTGTTTAGTGTATTAAAAAACACATAGCATCATGGCCAAGAGTGAAGGCATACGAATCTTTTTACGCGTTAGACCACCCATGACAGCCGCACAAGGTCGATTGCTAGGTGCTGAAACTAATAGTAGTAATAACAATGAAGATACTGTGCCATATGAGGTAGAGCACACCTTTGAGTCATCACACCTCAAATTACACCTTTCCCGTAAAGAAAACAATGATGTAATTAACAATAGCAATGAAAATCACACCTACACGTTTCGTCGTGTCTTTGAGCCGCGTAGCACTCAAGAGGAGGTGTTTAACACGGTAGCGGTGGACTGTGTGCAGTCCTTTCTCGATGGCGTGAATGCCACCATCTTCGCCTATGGGCAAACGGGTAGTGGTAAAACGTATAGCATTACCGGTGGCACAGACAGCTATGATGATAGAGGTATCATCCCACGCTCACTCAAGATGATCTACGACCACATTAACAGTAAACGAAATGAATTCAATTACACCGTTAGTATCTCGTATTTGCAAATCTACAACATGAAAGGGCAGGACCTGCTCAATCATGGCAAAGATGCACGATCACTATAATAATTACCCAATGTCACCATACATGATACCGGTAGTAGTACGATCATGACCTTTGATGGAAATAGTAATAATAGTAGTAATAGTTCGAATGGAGAAGTGTTGTTGAAAGGGTTAGAATCACACTTTGCCCCAACGTTAGCCGATGCGTTAAATTTACTCTTTCTCGGTGACACCAATCGTTTGTATTGTGAGACACCGATGAATAAGACCTCGTCACGGTCACACTGCATCTTTACCATCTCACTGGAGAGCCGACCTGTAAACTCCACCTCGGTTCGTTACTCCAAACTCAACTTGGTAGACCTGGCCGGAAGTGAACGCGTGGCACGTTCGCAGATTAGCGGTAACTTGCTCAATGAAGCCAAACACATCAACTTGTCATTGCATTACTTGTAGCATGTCATTTTGAGTCTAGGCTAAGCAGCAGTTGCAGTAGCAGCAAATACTCATGGCAATAATAATAACTCTATGAGCGTTGATTCGCACTCTTCTATCTATAGTAATGCTAATAATAATACAGCAATGGTGCATATTCCATTTCGTAATTCATTCATGACGATGGTGCTCAAAGATAGTCTAGGACGTAATTGTAAGACGGTCATGTTGGCTACGGCACATTTTTCATTTGCCATGTTGCCATAGACCATTAGCACCTGTGCCTTTGCACAACGTGTGGCACTCATTAAGCAAAGCCCCTCGGTCAACGTTGCCACCGATCCTGCGTTGTTGATCAAGCAGCTCAAGGCAGAGGTAGCCTCACTAAAAGATCGATTAACCTTCTATGAAAGTAGCAGTAATAGTAGTGATAGGGTAAGCTCGTAGCGAGCTTTAGATAGTGATGAGCGTAATATGTGTAAACGATTAGTGGAGGAGTATATTCAGTAAACTAACACCAATGTTCGTTTTAGCGGTTTTCAAGGTGACTTTGCGCGAATTTATTATTGTTTTCAGTTACTAAAAGAAATGCTTGTGATGGCAAAACAAAACAATAATAACAGTAGTAATCCATATGCTGCAAATACTTCATCATCATCATCATCATCATCAATGCTCAAGTCACGTGATCAGCATAACAACCTCCAGAGTGGAAATCAAGGTAGGTAGTTTAACTCTATGTACAACTTAAATAAACTTTAAATTAATAAGAATGTAAATAGTAATGTTCTTGTGCAGACAACTGATCTTCGTCAAACGGTGTAGGCATTGCAGCATAACTTACAGCACAAGTAAAGTGAGATGAACATTTTATTGTAGCTGTTGCACAAAACACAAAGTTCCATGATGGCAGCTCAAGTACAAACTAATTAGAATGAAATGTAAGGGATTGTACATCGCTAATCGGTACTTGCACAGATTGCACAACTTCGTTAGTCTGCATGTAGATCAATTTCAGGCATTGCCAATTCACAAACCGTTCCATAAACTGTAAATGGCTAATTACACCAGTAACAACAACAAGCGCAAAAGGAAAAGCTGAATAAAATAAGCAAATAGAATAGTAATAATAGTATTACTAATAATAGTAGTAGTGATGCAATTAATCCTACACCGTAGGTACTTTTGTAACATGTACAACACATGTCGTACTCTGGACAGATTAACGCATAACAAGCACGCGCGGCATCGTAATATTTGCAATCTAAGCTGAACAGTCTGTCAGATAAATACCACCTAGATCAATTAACGTTTAGTAATGAGACACTCGTACGAGATAGGGCGGCAGCCTTTGAGGCCTTTAAGGCGTCGTACAAAAACTATGATAAGGTAGAAACCGTCAAGAGTTTGCTGAAATAAAAATATTTAACCTGTAAGCAAACCGCTAAAAAGCTCAACGCCACTGTAGACGAAATCAAACAGATCAAACGATAAATACAGCGTCTTCGAGCATAACGTGCCATAAATGGAACAATATGTGATGATATTAACAACAATAATAATAATAATAATAATAATCACCAAGAATAGAAGAAGTAATTCTAATAGCTGTAGTAGCAAGAAGGCAAAAATGAAACAGCCATGTTGTAGGCCTTGTCCATTGCCAAAAGTAAATACAATGATTATGCTGGTGCGTTAAAGGCACAAAAGGAAGATATTGAGTCGATGCATGCGTATATGAAACGATCTCAAGAGCAACTCACACACGATTATGAGTAATGGCTAAACCTACGCAATCAGCAGCTCCTTTTGCTCAATGCTACTGCAACTACCAATGCTACTAAACATGTTTAGCAAAATAGTAGTGTTAGTAATAAAGATGCAGAAAAGACGTGTGTAGAAGTAGCATCAGTAGCAGCAGTAATACCGCATGAAAACAAAACAAGTAATAGCAACAATATTAACAACAATAATAATATTATTAACGTAGATGCAAAATAATTTGCCTCATCACCGTCCTTGTCTCAGGGTAAAGATAAACCTCATGATTTACACATGATACATTCAGCCAATACTTATAATGAACATAACAACAAAAATAGTATTGATGTGAAAGGTAACGAAGATGCATCGGGCAAGCATTATGCACATTCGTAGCCGTCCTCCTCGCACATTATGCCATCTTCTTCTGTTTTTGTCTACAACTAATCATCACCATCAACCAGTAGCAGTAATAATAACAATATTAGTAATGGTGTACAGTTTTCAGAAATGGCGTCACCACAAACCAATAACTGAGTAAAGCCATCTTTACTACCTGTTCAAACCCATGCACTCCCACGTATTACCAGTGTTCGAACTACCATGTAACGAGTTCTACCAAGTGTTGGCAGTGAAAACGCATCACTACCACAACCATTACCCCAAGCAACAACATCTTTGTTTTCAGGTAACAATAAAGCACACACCAATTCTACTCGTCTGTAGCCGTTACCCTTTACAGCTCCCATACAAGGCGGCAACAACAACAACAACAGTATAAATATTACTAGCAAGATGGCACCAGCTTCACCACGCTAAATTTCACCTTTACCACAACAAAATTATAATTATAATAATAATATCACAGATCATATTGGTATCAATAATAATATTAATACAAAGATAAACTTGTCACACTCACCATTTACATCCTCTGTTTCCACCTCAGCCTCAACCTCGTCATCGTCTGCAAACACTAACTTTCTGTCAAACTCATCTGCGACGAGTTTTAGACAAACGTCCTAGTCACCAACGCACAAAATGTGAAACAGTCAACCAGTATTGGGCAATGAAATTAAAGGAAGTGCGGAGTTGGCCTCACTGTATCGCACACGTGAGGCAATGAGGGCACAGTTTCTCAATAATTAATCAACAACATGGCGAACAACCTTATACATATACTTTTTCACGCAATATATATTTTTTGTAGAATATTATTAGTGGAAATATTTTTGCTTTTTTATTATCATTTTATATTTATATGTTTACTTATTCAATATTACGTACTTAATTTAGTTCTTTATAATTCTGTTAATTGAAATTGTAGATTTGTTTGTGCATGTACACTACTCTTACTTCCGTCAAATTGTGTTTTTGTTTTCGTACTTAAAGAAAACTCGGTGTTGTCGTTCATTATTTTATAAATATTTAAATAATAATTTACTCATGTTGCATACTTTAACTATTACTGTTTTGCAGAGTATTCGAGTCAATGCACTTTAATTTCTTAATTTGTTAATATTTATGATCTGATACGTTTACAAGTATAATTAATGAACTTACTTTCTTATTTGTTTAAGTTTATTTCATTTTACTTAACACTCCCACACACACTCCCACACTCACACACTCACAAACTCATTTACAAGTTATTTCATACGTTTACATCTTTTCTAGTATTTATTTCATAATACGTATAACTAAGACAACTGACACAAGCACTAATGCAAGATAGTGTGAAGGAGAAGCGAAATATGAGGAAAGGCAAGAAGCGTGTAGTGATGAGTGAGTAAGAAAAGCATGAGTTATATAATAAGATTATGTCTGCGTGTTTATCGTTACAATCAGTGTAGTATATTGAGAAAAAGATATTGAATGACGTCAGTGCAGATGATTTTAAGCTTTGTGATGTTAAGTCGCTTACCCCATTGACAAATACACCGACGTAGCTGTCGTTACTTTCTGCAATACTGCTTCAAGGAAAACTAAATTCATCAGCAAAAGCAGCAAAAACAGACGATGAGTGTAAATAAAATGAAAGTAAATAGTAAAAAGATGAGCAACATCAAGTTGATAATGATAGCATCAATAAAGATAATACCAACGTAAAAACAAAGTAAACATCAGCACGATAACTTCTTCAGTGGTTAATTGACAACAATGCAGATATCAATGAACTTGTACAACTGCCTATTGACACTTCGGTGCTTTCGTCCTCGTAGCTACCGAAGCAGACATGACAGTAGTAATAAAGGCAACAGGAATAGTAAACGCAACATGGTCAGCGAATACAACAACAACAACAGCAACAGCATAATACAATAAGTGACTTTGCCACTTCAAAAAATGTACGAGAAAATAAATCAAAAATTAATGAAATTAATACAAACACGACAGGTGTAATATCGGCAACGAGTGCAAGTAGACAAGCAATAACTTCAAACAAAAATAATGTGCCTGGGCACATTGAGATGATTGATTTCACTAATAATAATGATAACAATTACAAGGATAACAGTTATTAGTAGCCTAGTTACAACTTTGATGATGATGAGGAATAAAGTGAGAGTAAAAAAGATAAAGGTACATTGCTTCACTATGTGATTTGTGCTCATGACAATGCTCGTCTACTTCAACTTCTCTCATTAGCAGGACACAAGATTTACTCACAGGCAAGTTTGACTAACAAACATAATAATAAGATGAATGTTAACCAGTACGTAAATGTCAATGTTGCTAATTATACACTAGATAACCATGACAATAACAATGAAAAGAACAATATTAGGAGCGTGGATCATGTTTACATGTCCAAACTAAATAGATCAGATTCACAAGACAGTGTACACTTTATTGATGCCAATGCTGCCGCTATGCACACTAAAAAAATTCCATACTCCTTGTACAATATTATAAAAACAGACATGGCGATTGCACAAAAGTGAAAGGATCTGATGTATCAGCTACACCCACAGAGTAAAAGCAGTGCTATTACTAATTCTACTAACACAGGTGCATCCATTGAAAATGATGCGAAAGTGTTTAGCCGAAGTAACAGTATGAGTAGAGAAAATCGTAAAGCCAGTGCCAGTAAGAATCGATTAGCCTCGTAGAGTGGTGGTGGTAATAATTCGGCCAACGCAAACAACATAACGTCCAGACGCAACAGCTCAGTTCGATTATCCTCAAAAGATGAGCGCAAACGGCGAACTGCGAGTGGCAGTACGAGTGTTGCCATGATGCAGAAACAACAGGCAATGAATGAAAGTAAACTAAATGAACTCAACACACTCTACGTGTAGGATTTGCAATCATGACTACCGCGTTTAGAGTCTGAGGCGGAGCTTATTACCAGGTTCAACTTGTGACGAAATAATGATGATGATAGCGGCAATAGTACAGCAAATACAAAATCTGATGGTAATGATGACAATCAAACTAAAAATTTTTAAAGTAATAATGATATTAATAATGGAAAACAACGTAATAATGATGATAAGTCAAACAATATGTAATAAAACGCAGATATAAAAGGAGAAGGAGAAAAAATGCAGTACAACAAAGTAGATCATGGTCTAGTCAATCATCACAACACTACTTTCCAAATCACCAAGGCACATTAAAGATAAATAGTATTATTTGACTTGTAGGCGTAAACCACACTAACTCATTTGACTCCATTACAACTAGCCCACAAACTACACAATCGTGTGGCAGTTCAGTTGCTTTCTTTCTATGGTGCCTGCAATACACTTGAATCAGACTATAATGGTTTGCAAACCGAGTTAGCTTATGCGGTGAGTAGTGGAGATGTGACCTACGTGGATGAGTTACTTCGCTACGGAGCTGGAGTGAATGACTACGACCTACATTCCATCTCACACGATGGACGCTACTCATTGATTCACTACGCAATAGCACATCCTCGTATGCTGACCTACTTAACTCAGCAACATGGCTTATCGATTGACACGGTCAATAATTTTGGTTAGAGTGCATTGACTTCGTTAGTTCGACATGGTGCCTATCGAAATGCATAATAGGCTATCAAGTAAAGTGCCTCATTAACACATTGCTAGCAGCTACAGGCACTACCACGTTGTGTAACGGATAATTACATTCTCATGCCATTACCAGCCATTAATGATAGTCTTGGTATTATTCCTGGAATGAAAGGTAATTTTGGCAGTAACGCTACTAATAAGGGCAACAAAAATAATAATAATAATAATAATAGTAATAGTACGAATTTGAACGCAGGACGTCGAAGGTCATCTCCGCATCAATCGTTACTCTCGACAAGTACAATGGCTCGTAAAAGTGATAATACTGATCACAATATAAATAAAAGTAATGTTACCGCTACGGATGGAAATAACAGTATAGTCAAAGCACCTTCACGTAAGAGTCATGTACAAACTTATCAAACAAATAATACACCCGTGTAGAGTGATACTCAAGGTGAGTTGTGTGATGAGAGAAACAATCCCATTCACTGAATAGGTACTAATGTAGAAAGTGATGGGTGGTGGTACTTTACACAACTACCGACGGCAACACTCATTCAGAATGTCATCGAGGCTGGTGCAAATGTCAATTACTGTCTAGAGGCAAGTAGCAGTGCTAATATGTCTGCACCAAACAGAGATCAGCTACAATAAACTACTAATAATGTTGATGAAGAATAATAACAATAAGAAGTAGAATCTGTAAGAGAAGATGAAAATGACGTATGTAATGCAGCTTTACAATTATGACACGCATCACTGTGTACGCTATCACCAACACTGCAACAAGTGTGTCCTGCAAATTGTTTAGGTAAGTTGTTTCACATCAACAGTTTGTAACTTGATGAGGCATGAACTAGCAATGCTACCAGACTAACATCTTAGAACGGAATTGATAGTCAAAACACAATTTATAAGTGCAATAAATTCCAGCATGATAAGTACGCAATAAATAACATGTTTGATGCTAATCTGCAAACGTCCCATTTATTACACTCACTTGATGCTCATGATGTGCACATCCCCATTTTGCCAATCAACAGCACTCCACTGCAACACGCGATTCGTACCTATCACCCATAGCTTATTCGAAAACTAGTGGTATAGTATCAGGCTCAGATAATGCAAATGGACAGCAGTGGTGCTAATGCACTACACTATGCTGCGTTAGCACGAAATGAGAGTGTCATGTAGTTTCTCTTAGCCTCACCACAAATCAAGCGTGGGTATATGTCACTCATAGCCCCCAACACCAATACACTTACTTCTACTATCACTACTACTACCACTATGAGCAACACTAGTAAAAATAAAAATATCAATAACCTGAATATCACTAACAAAGACACATCAAATACATCCTTGTAGGATCTACCATTGTAAAGCGAGTAAGATGCAATGGACATCAATGTCACCGATTTTGCCGGTGCCACACCGCTGCTCTACGCCTGTACAAAGGGTAACACCTAGGTGGTGAAGGTCATGATTCGTTTAGCTGGTTCATCGTTAGAGATGGGTAAAGCCGATCACAATGGACGTACTCCACTGCTTGCCGCTGTGCAAGTTAACGCAATATAAATTGTACAAGTATTACTTGCCCACTCTGCACAGCTTAGTCAAGCAGTGCAGTCATTAACATTAAATCAATCACCTAATAATGTTATTGGTGAGTTTAATAATGTTAATACCAGTAGTGGTTTATTGGGCAAACGATCAAGTAGTCACAACTTACGTGGCTCTACGTCTAGTACAGAGTCTGGTGGACTTGGTCTCTCCTCAAGCACACTACTCTCTCACCATAGACGTAATGTTAGTACTACTACTACTACTACTACTAACACAAATAATAGTCTATTATCATCATCGTTACGTCATAAAGGTAATAGATCAAATGAAAATAAGCTAATTACATCAACACCTTCACAATCTTCTTCTACTTCTTCTGCTACTGTTTCAAATAAGCGCCGCCCATCAGGCAATAATCTAAAGAGCATCTTAAACTCATCTTCTTCACCACCACCATCCTCTTCATCATTGTTGCCTCGTAGACACAACCAATCACAATCACAAGGAGCACTGCAAACGAATAAAAATAAAGTTAACATGAATACAAATATTAGTAGTAGTAGTGGTATGGGAATATCTGCATAGGAGATGTCATGGTTGCAATCTGCCGCAGAGGACATTCATGCACTACGACTCATTAACGTGTAGGCTGAAGATTATATTCACCACTACACCGCATTAGAGTATGCCATTAAAAATGGAAAATCTACACAAATTGTGTACGTCTTGCTCACACACGGTGCATCTCCACAACGACCATCGGGCTTGGCAAATGGTGGACATCTGTTACATTATGCCGTAGTACATGAACAGTATGAGGTTGTAAAGCTGCTACTGACCTCTGCGGCGTGTGCCTTGTCGATTATTACCATAGACGATACTGATGATAATGATTACACCTCATTACACTTGGCAGTGAGTGCACCTCATGTGCATCAGTAAATGGTTCACTTATTGGTCATAGAGCATCATGCTTCGTTTCTTACTCAGAGTGTGTTTGATTTACAAAGTCCACTATTGATAGCTGGGCAGCTAGGACTAACATCCGTCTTGTAGCTGTTTCTCTTTGGTGTAAGTTTTACAAAAAGTGAAAACAGTAGTACAAATGTACAAAATGTATAACAGCTACAACATTAAGAAGAAGAAAAAGAAGAGTTACAGAGAGAAAGTTTACAGCGTATGCAACGGTATTATAATCGATTTGATAGTAACAACAAAGCTACAGGTTGCAAAACATTAGGAAACACTATTAGTATTTGTTAAACTATACAAGATGTACTGAGTGGCAAACTGTACAAGGCAATGCTCAACACCTCATTACAATTACCGTTGCACACTTATCTTTCTCAGCGAGATTGTAAAGGACACAATTTGTTACACTTATTATGTATGCAAGTTGATTTGAAAAAGCAAAAATAACTTTTTTCGTTAATAATGTATTTACTCATGCAATGTACTACTACTAATACTACTACTACCACCATCAATAACACCAAAAGTAAAAATGTTGAAAAGCAAAATGATGTAATTGTTAGTGAGAGTGATGAATGTAATGAAGATGATGAACGTAGTAATGAGAAGAAGCAGAGGGCAAAAGGTAAAGCTAGTGGTGGAAGTGCAAACTGGTGATGCGTTTTGGATAATGAGCGACACACACTCTTACACCTGTGCTGCCAATCGCTCTATGTATAAGTAGTACAGCTGCTACTCTCACCATTGCTTATGAACGCACATGACATTAAAAAGTAGGGTGTGAATGGTAATGCATCTGATTTGTACAGTAACATTGCTAATAATAGAACATTACCAAAATATGTTGCAGAGATGCTGTTCAGTGTGGATGTCTTGGATAATACGGTGTTACATGCCACAGTGCATGCGGTCATGACCACACCTCAAAGTGAAGAAAATGCATGTACTATTATACAATTACTACAAGATGCGTTTTGTAGAGCTGCTAGCAAAGATAACGCAAACACACAAAATACGATAAATTAGAGTGAAAGTATTTTGTATTGTAGTTCAGCTAAATCGAGAGATAGTTATGCACAGCACAATGAGACATGAAGTGAGTACAATATGCGTACAGATAATCAAGGACGAACGGCATTTATGTTAGCCGCCTAGTTCGGTCATGTCAACGTGGCTCGTCAGCTACTTCATTTTAGTAACAGCTAAATAACGTAAAAAACGTTTTAAAAAATTAAATTGATGGCTGTTATAAATCCTCAATATTTCTAATAATGTATATTTGTTTATTTGTTATCAATTTTGTTTTATTGATGTAAATTTGAGTACTTATTTATAAACTCTTCTGTTTCCTTTTATATATATGTAATGATGTACAACTTTTAGTTAATCAAAAACATTTAGTAGAATTAATTCCACCATATAGTTTTAATTTATTTATTATTATCATAACTATATACTAAAATATTTGCATGTGGTTGTGCAAGGTAAATGTTTTATTACTTTACTTTCGCAATCTTCTCATTAAAAACTTTTTTTTACTCTTCTTTTACGTAGCAATAATAAGAGTTTTTTAAAAAAATAAGGTAGTAATTACAATCAACAAAACAAAACAAAGTATTTGTAGTAATAATAATGGGTGCTGTTCAGAGTACTGAATTGACATCGTAGCACTTGTCATGTGGTGCTCCCTTTGTGGAGTAAAATGTAATGGATCTGCTACAGCTGCTGGTTCGATTAAACGAAATAGAGGATATGATTGAGAGTAAAATGTTGTAGAAATAGCAATAAAAGTAGGCCAAAGAGCAACAGCATCGACAGGTGCAATAATAATAGTAACAACAATAACAGTAATAACAGTAGTTGGGGTAACACACACAAAAGCACTATAATGCACAAAATCAATTTGTCGGTGCTGATCATGAAGCCGATCGCTTTGATGAGTTTGACCTAGCAGATGAGAATTGCTAGATTGACAACAATAATGATGAACATAATAATATTAATAATAACAGTAAAGAGCGATAATGTCAAGAGAAGTAACAACAACAGCACTAGTAGGTGTAAGTACAGTCTATTAGTGAAAGTGTTACCCCGTAGTTTACATAAAAGTAGGTACAATAGCTACTTGCACCATTTCAGACTTTGCACTTTGCGAATCGTTACTTGGATGATGAGAGCATCTTGCACGCACCCATTGAGGTCTGTCGTGTGTTATCTCGACACACCTTTTTGTCTTAACTTGATCTTAGTTACAACCAACTCACCGCTCAAAGCTTGGTGCCACTCATTTAGTCTCTCACACCATTGCAACATCTAAAACGACTTAACTTGTCTGGAATTGCACCTGTCGCGTAACACAGTGTGTGTCATGTATTGTGTGATTGGCTAAGCACTAACCCGAGTTTGACCACATTGTCTCTCATGCAATGTGGGTTACATAATGAACACGTGTTGTGTATTTGCAATGCACTAGCCGAAGACAAGAACACACATTTGAAAGAGCTGAACATGATGTTTAACGAGTTTGACTGAAAGGGATTGGTGGTGCTGATTGAAATGCTCAAATCAAACACCACGCTAGCGATACTTCGTGTAGATAGCAATAGTTATTTAAGTAGCATTGAGCAAGTAGAGTAGAAGCGTTTGTTGTACGGCTGTACCTGTGCGGGCTACTTCCGTAATGGTCAAACGTATTATAATGACAAACCCTAACATGATACATCTTATATGGCTCATTAGACTAACCAAAAATAATAGTAGTAACGTGAAAAAATGAATAGTGGCAACGACAATAATAACGAAGGTGTAACTGTAAACAATGTGTAAAAAAGTGCAGCTCATCAATAAAACAAATAATAAAATGTTATACGTACATTGAATGCACCACGAAGTGCCTCCGCAGAACGCTTTCTTGCACGTCGTCAGTTTTTAACGCATGAACTTCACGGTTATGGTGTACTACCACCGGA
This sequence comes from Blastocrithidia nonstop, assembly GCA_028554745.1. Taxonomy (NCBI): domain Eukaryota; phylum Euglenozoa; class Kinetoplastea; order Trypanosomatida; family Trypanosomatidae; genus Blastocrithidia; species Blastocrithidia nonstop. The sequence goes on along the minus strand of JAQOTN010000028.1, from coordinate 154,031 downwards.
CTTGTTAGCACAAATAGAGGAAATACTAAAGCCACGCCGGGAGCAATATTTGCGTGAGCATGAGTTACTGTAGTCATTGCAGCATTAAAATTTATAAGTGTAATAAGGTTTGGAGAAGTAACAATAGCAACATGAGTAGCAGCATGATGAAAATAATGTTGCACACGATCAAAGTTAGCATACTAGTGGTAATAATGATGTCAATGGTAATAAATAAGTTAACAGAAATATTTTGCAAATTGATGTGTAAAGTGTGTAGAATGCTTCTAATAACAAAGACAACGAAAGTAACATCAGTGAAAACGGTAATAACATTCATCATAATGATCATGATAACAAAATTGAAAAAAGCACGAAACAAGACAGACACGACGAAGATACACAGCTGTATGCTGCACTTGATGAAACTATTCACCACTACAAGCAGCGAATGCGAAATAGAAACAAATTAGCAGCAGCAGCAGCAGCAGGAGGAGGAGGAGGAAATGCAACTTCTTTTACAAAGTCTATGTCAAATAACAATTACAATAATAACAATAACAATAAAACGACTACAGGTCAACATTTTTTGCCCTCCATTAACTCCAAGTGACACGTTGCATCGGCCATGACACAGGCCTACACGTATCGCGCCAAACACAACCCTACCTTGTCCACTGGCAAACCCAAATTACTTAACAATGGGTTTGATCTAATTAAACTGGGTGGAATTATCACTCCGTAAAGCTATTACACCCACAATGGCACAAGTGCAACAAATCAACATCAACATCAACATCAACATTATCATAATCACAATGTAGTATAACAATCAATGCAAATGTAAACGGAGGTGTATGACGACTTTACACCTTTACCACATGTACAGCAAGATGAGCAGCCACAAATTTAACATTTACATCAACAGCAATACACACATCCATAATAATAATAATGGTAATAATAAGTACAACAACAAGGCAATAGCGTTACTGGTCAATTGTACAACAAATCAAAATAATTGATAATTATCCCAAACACCGTGGTCAACCCACTCAAGTGTTACCTCAAACCGTGTTGGTGTGATCCACATGACGCTTCTGTGAAATACGGTGGTACACTACACTACCACTGCAAGTATGAACAGTACATTGAACACAACACAAACAGCAAACTCACTCAGACCCAACTTGGCTCTGCACGATCCAATGCACGTGAGCAACAACGTACAAAACGAGCAAACACCAAGTCACGTGATGGGAAAAGTAACAAACCGGAGTGAAACGCAACGAGTACCACAAAGAAATATAATGCGAATGCAAGTGACAGTGGAAATGTTTATCACAGAGCGAACAACCACAACAACAGTTCCTCATCTACCACACCCGGTGGAGTTAACACAAACACCACCACCACCATTAACTTACACCGTCATGAGAGTACGTCTGTTTTCAGACCTATGGGCTAGTCTAGCAATAAGCCAAACTACGCACGTGACTTTTTACATGAGAAGGGGCAATAGCTACAACAACAACAGCAACGGCAGCAGCAGTCATCATCCGTCTTTGCTTCGTTTGACATGGCTAATGATAAAAATGACAGTAACACTCGACCTCTTCGTCGAACATCATACCATGGCTGTCAAGGCACGGGGCATCAATGTATATCCATGAATCCCAATGACTTGAACAATCGTGTTATGTCAAAAAATAATATTACAGCAATACATGGCTGTGGTACAGGTGGCAATACGGAGAGTAAGAAAGTGATCAGTAACATCAAGAGGCAACAAAAGCGTCAAATGCAACTTTATAATCAGCAATTGCAAAATGGAAACACAACTCAAGCTGTCAGTAGTAGTACTAGTAATAATACTTCTAGTAATAACAACATTATAAATACAGCAACGCAATACGTGAACAAGGATGGCTCAATAGCGGTTTTGCACTACAACGCAGTGAACTACTTTTCAGCACCATTTCAGAGCAGTGCGTAGAATTTAGTGTATGAAGGTCAAGATGAATTAGCCGAATATGAAAAGGAATCGTTGTAACATAAGTAACACAATATGTTATAAAATTCAAATAAAGTAAACTAAATGTATCTAACTATATTTGATTTTTTTCATCTCTTATTTACAGAAACAGAAGACAACAACAACGTCAAATAAATCTTACACACAATTTTTTCTGACGAATTTTTCTATCTAATTTCAATAGTTTATTTATCACGTTGATGATGTAATATGATGTACATGTGCAAGTTTATACTTTTTTTCCTTTCTTTTTTTGTAAATAAGATGTACGTATGTAAATCAATATACATATTTATTATTTTCTCCTTGTTTTACAATACTATAATGCTTTTTTATAAAAAAAATAGTTTACCAATATTAAACTATACAATTTTTCAAGTGTGGATATGTAAAATTATAACTTCTACAATCTTAACATCAAAATTTACTTAATTTTCTTTTTATTTTACTTTTTATGATAAATCAAAGGTAATAAAAGTTTTCACACGAAGGCACATTTTTTACTACCTCTCCTTTTTTTCTTTCTCTCTTTCTTTCTTTCTCTCTTTCACACACACAAACATTATTTACTTATTTTTGCTATTGCCTCTTTGCCTCACTTGTGTAGAGAATAGCGTCTTCACGTTAATTGAAGAAAAATAAAAGCCCCACAATCAAACCAAATTGCAAATAGTATCAGTCATTAGATAGTAATGTAAAACAAATTATCTGCAAGTGCGGCTTTGCCACCGTCGTCCTTGTCATCTTCTTTACACTTTTCTGAGAACTCAATGTCGTAATCATCACCGCCATTTAGCAAGCCAACACAGTCAACATCAGTGACTGCCAAAGGTAAAAATGATTTGAGTATTAATAACAACACTGCAAATAAGAAAGACGCAAACGTAAGTACTAGTGATCACAATGACAAAATGATGGACGCGTAATTGTTCACACATGTTCGCAGTGGTGTTCTACGTGTTCTTGATCAACATGAGAGCACAAATAAACAGAATGTGTCTTCACCATAACGACATTTGTAACAATTACCCGCAAGATTAGCAAGAGAAGCAGCAAGCCCACAGCAAGCAATAAATGCAACGACAATTACTGCTAGAGATAGATTGCCTATGATGCCTCTTGCAAATGCAAATAATAACAAATAAAATAGCAAAAAACAAGAGTTAGTTGAAGACACAGGGTAGTTTTGTAATAATGAAAGCATTGCATTTGATGTCTTGACGTAGAACTCCATTGACTTTGAGTGTCATACACCGTAATCTGTTAAACATAATTCTACAAATGTTACTCGTGAAAACGATATGCATTTTGCAATTCCATATAAAAGAGATAATGATAATAGTGATAATAATAGCAGCTTTTTACGCTAAAGGTAGTCAAGTTAGACAATACCAAAAAACTTTTCGTTTAAGAATCAGTATAATAATAAGCGTTACATGATACCAAAAATTATTAGTAAGTCTGGTGTACGAACTGTCTACAGCTCGAAAGGGCCACCCATTCCCTTAGAATTGTTTTAACAAATGCAGCACCGTGATTATGTCAATAAGATGGGTAATGTTATACCGCTGAAACATATACAAACAAAATAACATAATTAGTAGAGTGTGTTTGGAGCATTGCATGATAATAGTTTACAAGCAAACTATTATGGCTTTCAACAGCATTAACGTAGAGGTAATACTAGTTTAATAGATAATGACCCGGATTATAGAAGGCAGTTATAAAACGCTAATTTATATGACGAGCGATTGACACCGCAACAACGACTTAAACTGCAAAGATAAAAGTAGAAACTATGAATTTGGAAGTAGTAACAGAATAAAAAGAAACGTTTACATTAATAAAAAATATTATAACAACAAAGGAAACGTAATTTGTTATTGCAGCAGGCAAAAGAAAGGCAAAAATAATAATAAAAGTAAGAATAATAGCAACATTAATAAAATAATCCATCTTTGCAAACCAATGGCACATTATCTGAAAATAATTCAACCAGTCATAGTAAAAAATCGCTGTCGACTAAGTTTAACAAGTTGCTTGGTAAAATACACTGTGCACCGGTAGGCCGTAGTTCGGCACAAGATTATTAACGCTATCTAAACAACTCCATTGCAACCGATTCACACCGATCAAGCATTTCTGTAGCACAACCATAATCACATCATGCAAGTGTGCATTCTCTGTCATTATCATCAGGGCAAGCAAATCAAATACGTACATAACAAACAAATAATGCAACTAGTGCAAGTGTGAATGGGGCTTACAGCAATACTGCTGCACGTAACATGAGTAATAATCAATAGTCTACCTCTTCTACTACAATGAATAAGAAAAAGCGAACGATTGCTGGTGAAATCGTGCACTACTTCCACAAACGCAGCCAGAAGAAGAAAGACAAGAAAGCAGAAAAGTTACGAAGAAAATAAATGGAACGCGTAAGTCAGCAGAATTCTACTGGTCTTGCTGCAGCCAGTGTTTCTACTACTACTAATAATGTTAACAGTAATAATATTGTTGCAAATTCTACTTTCAATGCAGCTACTACGTCTACAAGTGCTGCTGTTGATCAAGTGAAAAAAAGTTAACAATTTATACCGTAAACACTACACAACAAATCAGAAGCAATATAAATATAGTAATAACAATAAAAGCATAATCCACAAATGTAGTAGTAAATAGCTTCTGCAACAGGTAAACTAGCCGTTTACACAAATACTGACAATGTTGCAGAAAAGGCACAAGTGAGTTCAAAATAGTAGATAGACTCTGCAATTATTACTTAGGCAACCAACCATAAACAGTTGTAGTTATAAGCATAAAAACAACCATTAGCAAAGTAAACACAATAACATCTCATTAGTACAAGTTAACAAGAAAAAGTAAAGTAGACTAGTGCAGAAAACATAATAGCAAAAGCTAACAATATTAATGCAAATGTGTAACAGAAGCAAAACACAACTTTGACTCTTCATGCACACGTGTTGTCAACTCATGAACAGCGTCAGTCACAGCCGACTATGACACTTAAGTTAGATGAAAGCAAAACCGCTAACATAAATGATGATCTTGATGATGATGATGATGATGACGATGCAAATAATAATAATAAGTTTTGCTATGAAGATGAAGATAATATAAACAACCATAGTGCAAACAAACAAGACATGAATAAAGGCAACATTGCGAACAAAGATGATACACAGTTAAGCTCAGTGTAATCTATCATGAAAAAAGCTTAAGGGAATACTGATAATAATGATCATTTTAATATTGGTGATAGTATTAAAAGCAAAGCTACTGATCATCATGAAGAGAAAAATGAAACAACTACTAATGCGCATATTTCTCATTCCTCTGAAACTATAAATGTGCTAACACAAAAAGCAAATTCACAACAGTAAAAGTAATAATCGTAACAATCATAATATAACTAGTAATAGTAATAGTAATAGTAATAATAGTAATATTATGAATAGTTAAAAACGTAATAGTAAAAGTAGCCTCATTCACATGTCCACTTTGACACTGCAAATGAAATGATAAAATAACGAACGAAGAAAGGTCATACATTGCAGAGTGATAACACTAATGATAAGCATGTAGTTCATGAGAGTAATGTTGATAGCAAACATGATGTGTCATAACTTAATAAATATAATGATGCTGAGAATAAATAAAGAAGAACAGATACGAAGTTTAGTAATAACAGTAATGAAAAGAATGAACACCATACAAGTTAAATCAAAGGTGCTGTAAATAATCGGAAAAAAGAATGACATAAAGAAAAGTAGTCTGGCAATACAGCTGTTAATGTCATGGTACATGATCATAACAAATCATCACGACACTCCTTATCATCATAGTCTACAAGCTCACATACGTCTAATGCATCTATCACATAATAGTAAAATAAACAAAAAATTGAAGTACACAAATAACGTATTGAAGGAAATGAAAATGAAAAGACACACTCATCAACAGAAATGTAATCGCAAACATCTGTACACAATGCTCAAACTAACACCTCAAAGATTAACGATATGACACGCAATGTTGAACGTCAACAATAGGAAAAGTAATTACATTTTCGAAGTAGTAACTGCAATCGTCAAAATAAGACCTCACCAAAAATGAACACACACTTTCTGAAAGTTGGACAGAAGGTGTAGTAGACACTACAAAAGGACAAACGTTATAGAATACTACAGAAGCATGAGCAGTCATTGTTAGATGAACTTGCACAATTAGACAGCAAGCTGCAACAGGTGCCAATGTCTGCATCATGACTTGGATAGTATTATCGTAAAATGTCAGCAACATAGCACAGAAGCAATTCACAGGCAAATCAAAATGCAAATAAAGTAGATGATAATTATAAGGAAAACAAAAAAAGTGTGCATTCGAACAAAAATGGTTCAATTCACAAAAAGTCAATACATCTGGTTAATTCAAAAAAGCAGTAGTAATAACTAAAACAGGATTTATGAAATGTTAACAAATCACTTTCTTTTTGTGATACAAACAGCAAAAATAACAGAAAGTGCACACGTGCAGCGTCTATTGGTGAGCTCAGCTGGAGTGATACCTCACTTTTACAACGTATGCAACGGCAAGAACGTAATAAGAGGACAAAAAGATTGACATGATAGTAGAACACGTATTACACAAAACAACGTATAGATAACAAACATTCCAAATAAAATTTGCTAGTTAGTAAAAATGATTTGATATGTTAGTAAGATCACACGAATTATAATTTGAATGGCAGCGTAATGTCTGCTGACCACACACCATTACAACAAAGCAGTATACACAAAAAGCAAAACGGTGCACGACTGACCATGTAATCCATACATCATCTCATGCACAAACTATACTACTGCAAGAATTCTAATTTAGAGAAAGTATCAAAGTAACGGAGACGGTCATGAACATCAGAATTGCTTTCAGCTTTGACACAACAAGCCACATAGCAAAGTACAACTCCAACTCACAACTTGCAGTTTATAGCACATACTTCCAAAAATGATAGTGTTACTCCGCGTGTAAGTTAAAGTGTAAGATAACAAGATAAGGATATTGTTAACATAAGTTCATCAAGTTTGCTAAGTAATATTAATGAATACAAAATACGTCCATCGTGTGCGGCGTGTGTGCCACAAAGTGTAACATAGCTAACAGCACTAGCCGCCTATATGACTCTAACAGAACGTTTGAAGTAATAATAATAGTAGGCATAAACTACAGATAATGATGATAAATATTAACGATTGATTCAATCTATGCTGTAAATGTAGCAACAATTGTTATAACCTACTGCAGCAACATCAACATCTTCATAAAAAAAGAAAACATCATTAGTAGCACATGCAACAAAATCAAATACATCACTTGTACATCCAGCTATTCAACTCACACAGCATATTCGCTAATAGTTTTATGAGCCGAGGCCAACTCAAAAAGTAAAACAAATGCACAAAAATAGATAATAGTAATTGAGGTAGTTGCTACCTAGTGCAACACAGCATTAGAATGAACATGAGTAGTAATTATAATCAAAGCACGCATCAGCTTCAAGATCACTCTCTTCATCAACGTGATCTGCGTCGTCGTCATCAGTCATTGCACGGTAATTACGCATGAAAGCAATACAAATGTTGTAGCAGCTCGTTTAATAGAATAACTCGTCAAATGCACCGCATGCTACATTACAGACTGACAAGCATATAGAAATGAATCTAAAGGAGACATTTGGTAATAATATTGATAACAACAAAAATAAAAATGTATGCAATGTTAATGATGATTTGTAGTACAACAGTGAAGATAAATTGTAGCACAATCCTATATTTGCTGAAGATGTCAATAATGCAGTGAACATACTTGATGAACTTTTCAGTAGTGTAAACTCATAAATCAATAACAACAACATCAATAGTAGTAGCAAAAATAACACTGACACGAACTGTGATGTATATGAATGTGTGAAATAGAAGATTTAGTAAACTAACGTATATTAATAAAAAGAGTAAGGTGATAATTGACACCGGTAAGTGTAAGCCTTACAACTAATTAATGCATGCTATTTTAGCATCACCAAAAAAAAACAAAAGTATTTGTTTATTATTTTCGTTAACTTTATATTTATACACACACAAAGTTGCAATCATAATTATATTTTTGTTTATTTATTCTATATCAGTTCTACACGCTTGTACAATCACATATTTGTTTGCTTATTGTATTTTTGTAACACTACCAATTTGTTTACGACACTACTTATAAACAACAAACAAAGACAACAACAAAAAAATAAAACGTTTTTTAATACACAGAAATACAATTTTGTGAAAGAAAAAAGTGATGTTTGGTTAAATGTATTGTAAAACATAACAAAAAACCCGTTTTTAGTTATTACATTTATCTTTTTCTTGTTCAGCTCTATTATCATAGCACTGCGACCTATAAGCATTTGTTAATTATATAGTTATATAAACAAGTCACAAACACAGTAACCCTTTTTTTTTTTTACTTTACAGAAAAGATATAAAAACACTCTAAAGATGACTACACTTGAGGAGTCAACGGATACTACTGCTGCTGTATCTCCAACTATAGAAGAGAAGCCCATAATGGTGCATGTCGGCCCTACCCGTCCTCACGCGGTCACATTCTACAGCAATCAGCAGAAGGTCAATTTCCAACGCATCTCTCGTCCATTCTACCATGACACACCGTGTAATGAGGTGATGGTATACTTCCCGTTATCCGAGTTGTCTGTGCGGGATAAGACAGACTTTGAGCAAGATTCACTTCAGGTGCACTTTGGTCAAAAGCTGGTGGAGAAGGCCATTTTACGTGGTGTCATGGTGGACACTATTGATAAGAGTTGCCTACACGATGACGGCACTGTCTGTTTTGACGATAATGTGGAAACAAGAAAAGATCATAATAACAACAATAATGACACTTCTAACTATGACGAAAAAGACACTATGTTGTAATCAACCAACTTAACTGAGCAGAAGTTGCTTGAGTTGGAGAAGGAGCTGAAGGCGGTTAATTTGTAAATCGAAGAGAATGAACTGCACCGTGACGAGGTAAACAACAAACTCGAATTTGTGTAAGGTATGTCACGTAAGGTACTTCAGCACGATAAAGACGAACATGGAACATCGATGTACATGCTCAGCAACCCCAAATGGTGAAGTGTGTCAACGTGAAAGGAGCACCTGTAGTACGTGGAAGCCGCACGTACAGAAAACAAGCGTGCATTGCGTGAGATTGATGTGAAAGCAGATGACTTGCGATAAAAGAAAGATAAGATTGAGGAACAACTACGACGGTTACATGCTCGGCCAACGCATCAGCCTCGTAATCGATTGTATGGCTCATCATCATCCTCTTCTAATACTAATAATTCTTTGAGCAATGGCATTGGTGATAATGATGATGACGATGACAATGGTGAAAGGCAGATACAAGTTATTATTATTGTACTTTCGGTCAAAGAGCCTATTGTGCCAGAAAAAAGAGAAGTATCAAATAATTCTAAATCTGATAACATAACCACAAAGCAAAAAGACGGTACTGAAGAGGGCAGCATAAGCAATATCAATAAAAATGATGATCATCATAATGGTGATTATTCTTTATTTGTGTCTTATATTATGAACCATTGTGGTGGGTGAAGTGCGGCCTATGAGTTACACCTGCACAATGAAACGCAATAAATTGATGTTCGCTATAATGCCAGTGCCTCGCTCTACAAGGGTGACGACCTGCGGAATGTACAGATGATCTTCTCCTCTGCCGCACCACGCAGTTATTCGGGTAATGTGCCTATTCTCCTACCACCTTGAAAGGCTGGGATTGTTGCCCCTCAATAACCATTGCAAGAAACAAAATAGGTAATGGCTAAACCAGCAGCACGGTTACCGCGTGGTGGTGTCGGTTTGGGAATGTATACCATGGCCTTGGCCGATATTTCTCACACAACTCGTGCCGATGAAGCTGAAAATATGATGTTTGCACAAAGTGCCGAAGCTGCAATCGAGCCTGCCGTTGCATAAGGTGGAAATAGTCATTCCAGGTCATCCGCGAATGCATAACGTGCACGTAGAATGCGTTTGCATCGTGCAAAGCAAGGCACCGGGAATAACGTTAGTACTACTAGTATTAATGTGAGTGCGATGGGTGGCAACACCACCTTTACACTACCGACTTTGCAGTCATTATCGGCTAATGGTGAAGTGGTGCGTTTCCCGTTAACCAGTTTCACACTACAGAGTTCACGTGTGTCGTTTATTACAGCTCCATCGCTCTAACTCAACGCCTACACGGTAATTCACACACGTAACACGAGTGAGTACCTGCTGCTCGCTGGAGAAGCGTCCTTGTTTGTGGATGGCAGTTATATTGGTAAGTCCCAACTGACACGAACATCTGTTAATGAAGTAATGAAGTTGAACTTTGGGGTAGACAACCGGGTAGAGGTGAAGCGAGAGATGATCTCGTAGAGTAAGTCAAAGGACACTGCCATGCTTCGTAAGGTGTTTGGTGAAAAGCAGGTGTTACGTTATGGGTATCGCACCACGCTCATTAGCAAAAAGTCCAAGCCACACAGTAGTAATGCATCAAAGGTAGCAAATGGCATTAGTGTCTGCGTTAAGGAGCAGCTGCCAATATCTAACGATGGTGAGCTCATCGTGCGAATGATTAGTCCATCACCGTAAATTTATGCAAACAGCTACTACGTAAATGGCACATAGGAGAACAAGTACAATACATATAAGCCACAGCATGAACATTATAAAACCGACAATGACATTAACGATGCGATGAAAAGTAAATAAAGTAATGATAATAATGACAACGATGATGATGATAAAAACAATTATAGTAGCAACGTACAAGATGTTGACGATGATGATAATGATGATGAAGAGAAGACATAGACGCGAATGAAATTGTTAGAGTCTGAGGGTGAGGTGCGGATGAATGTATTTGTGCCCTACGGTGCCACGGTGAAACAAGAGTTTATTTACGAGATCGAGGCACCACAAAAGGCACGTATTTACGGAATGGAAAAGCAAAAGTAAGAGAACATGGAATGTAAAAGATAACGTATTTATTTATAACAACATTGATGTATGTATTTAAATTTATTAAATATAATTTTTCGCAGTATTTTTAACTTTTGATATTTATTTTTCCTGTACTTCCTCATTTATCTTATCGAAAAAATAACTTATCTATTTCATAATTATGTTTATTATAGAAGAAAAATATAAGTGCTAACTCAATTTACATTTCTCTTTTGTTGTTAACGTATTTGCATACACGGAAAAAAGCATTACTGGATAAGTTATTATGATGTTATTAACGTTATTTTCTTCGTGAGAAAAAGGTTTTATCTATTATTTGGACTTTTTACTGTTATAATGACACTTTTCCATGTAGAAAAACTTTTATGTAAATGTCTTGTATAAATGTTACATATTGTACTTGTGCCATATTGTATTGGTACACTCGTCAAATAAGTTGATTGTTTTTATGTGTCCGTTATACACCGTACTTATTCTTTCTTTTCATTTATAATATATACTACTAGTTTTGTCTGCTTTGCTTTTTTGGCAAGAATTGTTTGACACTAACATTATCGTTTTATATATATATTATTTTCTAACAGTAAAAATATACTCGAGAAACTAGCTATTACATGATTAACGCATAAAGCATTTGTTAGTAGTTACACAAACGACGTGGTAAGCACAGGCATGCACCAGACGTAGACGACACATATTATGCTAATTTTTTATCGTTGATTAAACTAGATGACTTAGCACATAGATCATCACGTCCATCACAAAAAGCGAAGTCAAGCAACACACACAAAATGTTAAAATGTAACAAACCAATACGAAATGTACAGTAGATGAGACAATCACATCAAAAGCGTCAACAAGTAAATTCAACAAAAGGGTAATAGGTCAACAATTCTATTTCCGATAAAAAGCAGAATGTGAAATGTAATCAATAAATTTACCTTCAGCATTCTTGAGATGATATTGTCTTACGCATGCATCCCAAACAGAATGACACGAAACAATTGCATAAAGTGAATGCTAGCAACACATATCGTTATGAACGCAGTACATCAAATGATCCATCGTACTATGCTGAAAGTAGTAATTGTGTTGACAGCACTATTAGTAACAGAATAAAGCCTACAAAGCACAAAAGCATAACGAAAAATGACAAGACAATAGTTTGCACAAACACCTCATCTGCCTCCATTGCAAGTAGTGCTGGACTTACAGTAGTACACGATGACGAGGATAGTGATGCTACCTGTCTAAACTAGTAATACTCGCAACACAATAGAGAGAAAGAGTAATAACAATAGTAACAATATCATCATTAACATTAGTTCTCATAGAAGATAAATAGTGCTACACACTCTGATAATTACAACAAATAACTGTAATTTGATTACTTACAAAGTAAACTGAATTATCATAAAATGTTAAACGTATTTACAACATCGTTTTCATCATCAACCACACCATAGTGAACATAATTACGTTCATGTAGGAGGCAGACAAAAACAAGTAGACATTTTGCTTTTGCACATAATAAGTAACGTTCAACAAATAATGTAGTAACCACATACACAAATGCATCGTAAAGGGCAAAAGATGCAGATACGAGAAAACATAATAGATATCACAAAAAAAATGTCAGCAGTAATGATACTTATACTACTGTTGTTGGCAAAAGTTAAGAAACTATGCCACATGAAACTAGCGTCAAGGTGCAGCGTACAGTAGATGTGATTAGAACACCCATTTCATCAAAAAAACAAAATTTACACAAATAAAAACCGTCTAAAGTGTTTTCTATTAACAATACTGATCATGATAATGATAATCTTGATAACAACAAAAAGCCGGTAGCTAAAATATTTGTTACGGTAGATAAATTATGTAAAACAATTGTGCCTGATTAATCTGACCACGAACACAAACATTTATAGTAAATGTAGAGGAAATAAAAAGCATTACACAAGAAGTAGTAATAAAAGTAGTAATAATAAACATATTACCAAGATTTCAAGAATGATCGTGCAAAGGGTATTTACAACACCTATGATGTACTACCACCATTGACATCATCTATGCAGCACTTCTCTTCATAAAATTAGTAATATTAGTAGCAATCTAATACACGAAACTTAATAAACACACACGCTTCTAATGTTGATACTCGTAATGACATTTCTCATGGTAATAACAAAATTGTTAATAAAGCAAAACATTTTCATAGTACGAATATACCACACCAACATCATACGAGTGAGCGTAATCCGTTTGACATTGCAATAGCAGACAAGGCTTCTATTCCAGGTCCAGGTACGTATGACTTGATGACCAGAAGCAATGAAGAGTAATCAATGTTGCACTTTTCACTGTTGTAAAAAATAATAACAAAAACAGGAGCACTACCAGCACCACCACCACCACCACCATCATCATCGTTGAGGCTAGCAAAACAAACAATGCAACACTCAAAGTCACATAGCGCATCTTATCTGTCATTTACGTTTGCCCAATCACAACGAAATCAATACCATTGAAATAATCCATTGACATAACGTCATACTGACAAATACGCTGAATTGTATTCACCAGGCCCAGGTTCGTATGATATCACCATCTACAATTCTGCCTTCTAACAAAACAATAAAAACAATAACAGAAAAGCAAATAGTGCAAAAGAGGTAGTACATGCAGACACACAAAAATAATAAAAGTAGTCGCAATAAACAACGTTAATTAACTTTGTCACAAACACCAATACCATCATGAAAGACAATAACATCACCACTAACAGTAACAAAAATAAAACACGTCAATGCGAAAAAACTGTACACCACAAAGCACATGTAAAACAAAATTAAAACACACAATATAACGTGCATTAGACGTCACCTGGACCTGGTATGTATGACATTGACACGGCGTATTCCAAAAATATGGTCACTCGAACTCACTCCGCACCAGCGTGGACTATTCGAAATACTCGTTATGATGTTCATGATGACAAAATGCAACGATATTATGCAGACAGGCAAATGTGAAGATAGTATCATGATAATACAAATAATAGCAGTAGCAACAACTTTTACATGAAAGATAGAAGACCGTTTGCATAACATCATTATCATAATATGTTAGATGATGTCTCACCAAGTCCACTAACATATGACCCGCATAAATATATTGAGGGCAGCACTAGATCCACATTTAGTACAGCTATGCGTTGAGGCACTATGCAAGGTAGTAATAATGATAATAAAAACAAGATTATTACTGCTACTACTTCTTCTTCTTTTGATAACAATAATAGTAAGATCAATCTAGGTAATATGTACAATCGATAAACGTAATACATGAGTGTACCTGGTCCTGGTGCGTATGATCCGTATCCTGCATCATAAGCAAAAAAGCATAATGTACGATAATCAAATTCTAACAACAATAATAATACCGATGATAAGAGAGTTAGTAAGAAGAAATAATAATTATCAAGGCACACATCAAGTAAAATAGATGCTGCACCAGGCCCAGCAACGTATTATCCTTCCTATGACATTACGCTAACACATCCTCCTCGTACTATCTTTGCATCAAACATTAATTTACAATTAGCTAACACTAACAGTGAAGATAAAATTAAAAATAAGGTAAGCACAGAGTCAAATTTACAGAATGGGTAGTAGACAAGGAATGATGCCGTAGGATCAGGAACGTACGACATTAACATGAGCAAACTTTATCATACACGAGGAGGTGTTATCAGCAAAAGTTGATCATCATCATTACTTCCGTAACATTGTTTAGGTACAAACAGAAAACGTGACAGCATGACGTACATTGGGCCAGGAACATATGATGTTAATTACAACAACAACAACAACAAGAAGAACATTAATAAAATAATCAACATCATTAATAGTGAAAAAAAGAATACTGAGGTTGTAAACAAGCGACTTTGCCCACTTGACAATAATTGTATGCATAACGAACATCTTCTCGGTCCGGGTAGCTATGATACACTGTATAGTGAAGACAACATCAGAGCTCATATACCTGGTGTGGTAATGCGATCTACATCTGTGTAGAAAGGAAACTCAATGAGCATAGCTACTTACAATGATCATAATAACATCAGCAACAACAAAAGATGCATAACATAAGATCTTGGTCCAGGTACGTATGACATGCCATATACTTTTACGATAAGATATTTGCAAAATGCATAAAGAAAGTAAAAAAATGAAGTTCAACAAGAGTAGTCATTAGAGTTACAAGACTAAGAGTCGTATTACCATAGCAAGTCAAGCAATGCTAAGACTTACATTGACAATACAAAAAACAACACAAGACAATTTACAGCATAACATTGACATCGCAAACCCGATAAGTAAATTGTTGACACACCAGGACCAGGCACATACTACCTGAACACTGCACCAATTATACACAATGTTTCAATATTTAACCAATACGATCACAAATATAATAAGGACAATAACAACGATAGCATCCCTTATGTTAACAGTGATAACAATAGCTGTAAGCAGTGAAACGATCATAAATCTATCAAAGCAGCTAATACATAAACTGTGCATTCCGCAAATTATCATGATAATGATGATGCTGATGCTGATAAAAGCAACAGTATAGGTGTGTAAAGGGCAAACAGTATACAACAGATTTTATCATATAACTTAACAAACATAAAATCTATTAATGATGAGGAGTGTGCAAAGTATAATTATGAAACGTTACAGACTAATCGCGATCAGTTACAGGAAAGACAACACAAGTATAAATAATTAGATAACACAACTGATGTAGGTACTAGAACATGCTAACAATTACAAACTACAAAGGCTACATTTAACAAAGAAATACAACAACAACAGTATAAAAAACAATAACATCAAAATTTTTATAAATAGCAGTAGACAAGTGTTTCAGGTCCAGGCATGTACGATAGTAACAGTTCACAACAACACTTTGGTGTTAATACCGGCACAACATTCGGTAAAGCTGCTCGTTTTACTAACACAATGAAGATATCTTATTCATAACATCATAATAATAACAAATGTAGAAACAATACTTTATAGGCTCTACCCGGTCTTGGTTCATATGCCGTTGATGATTATAATCATGATTTCCTGCCATTGAACAACAGCAACAACAACAGTGGCAGCAAGTGAAGTGCACAAACTTATAACATGAATTGAGGTAATGTAAATAATGAACATGTGGCCAAGATATCAACGATAAATAAAATACACAACAATAATAATTATTTTCATGCAACGCGTAATAATGATTATACAACAGGAGTTAACAAGAACAAGAACAAATTATAAATGCAACACAGTACATAAGTTAAATCAAAGTAAAAGTAGTAGTAGTAACAATAGCCTCATCGATAAGTTTATCACAGTCAAGTTCGTCATGACGAAAAGATAGATTTTCTGCCTGTGCCGTAAGCTTTGAAAGTTGTGCAGGTGCCTCACACCGCTACGTAAGATGACGTAAGTGATAGTCCTGTGCAGAATGCAATAATGTGTAAGAACGACAGTTAACGTTGGTATTTACACCAACACGTGTTTATCAGACCACTGGATGACGATGCTCCTGAATGTGACAGATATAATAATAATTATGATAAAAATAATCACAACAACTTTATATCGAATCAAAAATAATATTTGCAAACAATACATAGTCAAGCATATCCTTTACGTTAGACAAACGTGAAGAAGAAGAGAGTAAGATTTGCACTCGATGCTGACTCAAGCGTCAATAATAATAGCAGTGATGAGAATACGAGAACATCAGCTCACAGCATGGAAATGTCAACTCAGCGAGACGAAAATTCAGAAATTACATTTACCACTATTTCGTAAATTGCACTGAAGCGTGTGAATGCATCGTTGCAGAGTCAACAAGATAAACAATTACAGCCATAACGCGTAATTAACATGTCACCGTAATTGTTACTACAATAATTACCTGAAAATAAAATAGGTTAGTAACATTTGCCATACAACAGTAATATTAACTTATGTTAATAATAACAAAGTACAGATGCTGGAAATAAATTTATTATTCACACACCATGGAAATAATAACTATTACAATAGTAAGAGCAATAATACACAACGAATGCCGCCTTGCCTGCTGACAGTTTGAATAGAGCTATCTACAGTACAATAAAACAAAACATAAATATTAATAATATGTTATAAAATAAACAGTAATACTACACAAATACAAATTTACTAACCAATCCAATGCCATCTATAAGCACATTCTTATCACCGTATTCAAATTATGCTAAAATTGATGCGCATACCCCTAACACTAATTCAAAACGTATCTATTGCAACACTGCTGTAAATAGTAGTGTAAAAGATGACAAACAAGACTTTGTAGTCAACATGAATTACGCAAACTTACAAATACCATACTACACACCTCAAGATGATGCTACGACATTAGCTAAACTAGCTCAGTTTGGATATCCTGTTGTGTAATCGAGAACAAAATAAAACATATACTCTCATTTAATGTAAAATCTATTTCACATAAATTTAATCTATTTATTTTATAATGTCACTGTAACTGTAATTGTAGCAATATTAATATTGTTTTTTTGTATACCATAGAGCACTTTGTACCTTCACACTTCACACTTCACATCAATTCTATGATTAAATTAAACTTGATTTGCTTTTTGTATTTGCCAAACAATTATCACCTTTGTGTACATTCACATGCATAACTATAAGTAAATTTTCATTTTTTTTTTTTTTGCATGCAACAAAATAAAACTTTACATTGCCCTGTACGTTTTGTTAATTATTATAAGTAGATTTTGCAAAATTTGTTTTACCTTTCGTTTCACTATATTTAGAGTTGTTATAATTTTTTGAGTAAAATTTACTCAAGTAACATTAAATTTACATATTTTTTTATAAAGTAGCTAACTGTTGTTGTTTTAAAAAAATGTCATTGCCCTTATCATCTTCATCACATGCCACTCCATAGCGAGTATCTCCTTCTGCGCAAACAAAACGCTCAAACTCACCACAACCTCTACTGAGCAATAGTCACATTAATAGTATTACGGTAGGTCATGCACAACACCCAATCCCACCACAGTCTTCTCCACCATTGTCAGGGTATAGAGCCAGTGTAACTGGTGTGAAAACAATGCCAACTCCTTCACAAATGCAAATGTTTCAACAACAACAACAACAACAACAACAACAAAGCAATCTTGCAGGAATGCACAAGATGCCCATGGCCAAGATGAAGATGATAATAGGCAAAATGCCTATTTCACCACATCAACCAATGCCATTCAAACTTACTCCATCAGCCACGGCCTCATTGCTTTCGTCTTCCTCATCCGTGGGACTACCTAACAAGATGATGATGTTACCACCACCACCACAACCATTATCATCATCGCAGTTATCTTCCTCTGCTATCTTGTTGGCATCGTCTCAGCTTCCACGACCTGCACCGTCTATTAGTGCACGTTCTACATCACCTACGCTGTCGGCTAAAATGGCACTGACCCCCAACAGTTATTACCCACCTGGCACCTTCACCAAGTCCATGATGCACACCCCTCAGGCTATACCAGGGGCAAAAGTGAAAATGATGATGAATGCTACGAATATGAATATGAATAAGAATAAAATGCGAATGAACGCACCAGTACCACCACACTCCATGTCATTGTTATCGTCTACTATATCGTAGGCGGGCAGTTTGACATCATAACGGTAAGGCGTGCCCTCATTACACCCTGTGAAATTACCTGCCAACATGTACAATCTAAACAACAACAACAACAACAACAACAATAATAATAAAAAGATGATGATGATGCCATTGCCAATGCCAATGCCAGCAAATGGACCCACAAGTATAAATCATGATCAGGCGTTAAAACTACAATCATCATCATCCATTACCTCATCATAGCAACACTTACCTCAATAACACGACTAAGATACATCACACAAAACTCATCTTGAATCTAAAAAATAAATGAATAGTAGTAATAGTCCTATCAAACCTACACCATTGTCGTCTGAGTTCAAATCTACCACGTACAATGCCACCAATGGCAACACAAAGGCAAATTAGCAAACATTACAATCATTGTCTACCTCTTCTACTCTTCCTTCTCCTCCTCTCGCAACTTTAGCGTTACAGCAAAAGTCAGCATAATCGTTGCCGTCGGAGTATGTGATGCATAATGCGATGCAAGATGTACTACGTGTAATGAATACTAACGATGATGATCATCTAATTCATCTTAATAAGGGTAAATTTACTGATAATAGTATTGGTGCTGCCGATCAGGGAGGATTTGTAGAAACAGGAAATAGCAAGTAAAATTTTGTACTGAGTGGATTAGACAATGCTGGACAGAGCAGAGAGGATGTAATTGTCGTTCCAGCACAACCATCACTTACTGACAACGTGGTAGAGGCAGGGGTTGATGCTAATATGCAAAGTGTAAAGCAGAAAACAAAAATATTCGTGTAAACATAGAATGCACCGTCTGCGAGAGGCAAAAAGACTCGATTTAGTCACTTGGTGTTTGGTGGGAGCAGTGATGAGGACAGCTCGGATGAGGATAAACGAGATATTGTGCAAATGCAAACAAGTAAAAAAAAGTAAGACATGAAGTTGAGTAACGCTGATATGGATAGTAATGATGCTGCAAATAGAGTCAAGTAGAAAAAAGATCAAGCAACAATAATAGTAGCGCAAAACAATAACGCAGCAAGAGCAACATCCGAAGAAACAGCAGCAGTAACATCATTAGTGCCATCTCATGCTACACAAGATGCACAGATAACTAACAATTATGATAGTGTATTAGATAAATTATTCTAAAGTGAAAGAGATAAACCCCATGACGACATAAAACAAGATATACCAAGTTACTAGCACAATTTACTAGGTATTAATGCAAACGATGCACCTCATAGTGTTAATGATGAAAATAACAATAAAAGTATGAGTAGAAGTGACACGTTAGATGATAAGCATGATAACTACTCTCACACACAGGTACAGCGTGACCGTGCAGACTCTAATGAGTTCCCACAAGTCTCTACCCTTACCTCTGTTAGCAGTCCTGCATTACACGATCTTACTCTGACTTCATCACCAGCACCACCACCAATAACATCCTCTTCTTTTGTTCCGATATATGGGCAATAGCACAATAAATAATAGTAATAACAACAGCAAAAAGAACAACACAAAAAGTAAAATGTGCATGCACACGCACCAAATACAGCTAGGGCAAACCCGAAAGCAAAGGCAGCAATAATGAATACAAAGGGCAGAACAAGCTTTGCGAGGAATGACAAGAATAAAGATTCTACGCCATCACCATGAATAACAAGTACTGCAAAAGCCACAACATCTCAATCAAAGTCATCAGCACGAGCAGCACCACAAGCAGTAAGCAAAGTGGAAAGTGCAAAGATAAGAATGCCTACACGAAATAAACATACATAGAGTACACAAATGCCTAGCAAAGTAGATAAACTAAAAAATCAGAAAAGAATATCATCGTTAGCGTCACATGAAGTGAATGATCAAGGTGAAGTTGACAACAAATAGAGTTTGCAGGCAAATATCTAGGAAAGACAATAACTAACTTCTGATGTTGCGTAAAACCACGTGTCACCTGACAAACAAAACAAATAAGCAAGATAACAAGCCAGTGCTAACGATGACAATGACAGGTAAAGCAATGCAAGTAGGTAAAGTGAGTAGAAAAGATTTGACAGTGTAGATGGAAGTATGCTTGATGGCAGTGATGACATGTAAAGCTACGTAGACAGTTATTCGTACAATACGTAGAATAGGAAATTAGCTCGCTAGATGTATCGCTTCTACCATACACTGAAGGCACAAGAAGCACGAAGAGAAGGTCGGTAAACAGCTTGAAAAGATAAAGATAAAAGTAGACAAGACTATCGTTTAGCCTAGCGCACCTCACCTTGTCGAATGCGTCGCTCTCAGCGCTGATCATCACCGTTTGCGAATTCACTTGATGCAAATGACAAATAACGATAGCAACAGCATCATGAACATTAACATTAACATTTGCACCACTCTTTCTTACACGGTGTGCGTATGTCAACTCCAGCTGC
This sequence comes from Blastocrithidia nonstop, assembly GCA_028554745.1. Classification (NCBI taxonomy): domain Eukaryota; phylum Euglenozoa; class Kinetoplastea; order Trypanosomatida; family Trypanosomatidae; genus Blastocrithidia; species Blastocrithidia nonstop. The sequence goes on along the minus strand of JAQOTN010000028.1, from coordinate 132,729 downwards.
TATTTCATCTTCTACAATTCATAATAATAATATTAACTGTTGTAGGAACAATAAAAAGAGTATAAGTGCATTAGGACAACAACACTCATAGCGCAAAATCACTACACCAGTAACTAGACGAAGTGCTAGACCATGTAGTGTTGATAGGATTACAGGATTACAACAACAACATCCTCCTCCTTCTTCTTCTTCTTCTCCGTTTTTCACTGTTTCGTATTCGTCTCCGCGGCGGGTGTAACAGGCACGCTCACCATGGCGGTACAATAGTAAGTTTACCCATGATCTCTCCTCACGGCCACTCTCGCCATGACGTAGACCACTAGGCATCATTGTACACTCTTCCATTCCACCAAACAAAACAATAGCACGGGCAATCACAGTATCGTCACGCAAACCAATACGATCTCATTCAATGTCTGATATTTCATCTATGTCTTCGACCTTGTCCTCATCACGGCTGCTGTCATAACGTGGTACAAAAAGACAAGGTAAGTCATCATAATAGTAGTAATTATCTTAACAAAAATCAAATAATCATACAAAGTAAAATAGAAACTAGAGAATTAATACTATAAACACAAGTAAAGGCGATTATGTTATGCGACAACGCGCTCGTAGTGTAGACGATAATGAATGACACACAAAACAAAATAATAGTAGTAAGACTCATGCCATTAATTCAAGTAGTGCTCGAGAGGCAAGTCACCCATACTGTGTAATGAAGTCGTTCCCACCACATACACATGTACCTCACACACACAGGTAGTCTTACTCGATAAATAGCTTCATGTAAAACCAAAAGTAGAAAACGCAAGATAAGGTGTACATCTCACCAACATGCACCCGTCTACAGTAGCGATTACCGGTTCATAGAAGTGGTAAAATTAAAAATCAAATACAGCATAAAGACAATTCACATTTTAATTTTGACAAGGATAGTCATGTTAAGAAAATGGACAGTGCAAATGATTATGACTTGTGTGATGAGAGTGAGGTCATTTCATTAAACTCTAACATGCGCAGCACTGCATCGGATCGAAGAGCAAATGATGATAATGATAATTTTTATAAAAGTATCAAAGGCGAAACTAGTAATAAAAACAACAAACGAAAGCAGAAAAAATCATTACAGACGCAATAGCTGTAATAACACAAAAATTAAAAACATAGCAATAATAGTATAATCAATAAAGCTAAAAGTGGTAATGCTACAAACTAACAAGTACTTGCACGTAAGGCACTAGGTAAACCATCAAGTTTTATTGGCACGCGTGTGTTATCACAAAACGACAATAATTAATGATTGCCCTCGTAAAGGCCCAAATCTACAAGAGTCTTGACAAGATCTGTGTAATCTAAATAGAGAACACAATCATCATTGCCTTGCCATACATTGAGAAAAGATGATAATCCAGTACACGTTCGTACGGAGCGTGGTGAGCGTAAAATAACCTCTGCATCATGTAAAGCATGGGTAGATGACATTCTAGCCAACGTTCGAGAAAAAATTGGCAAGGAGCGCACTACATTGCCCTCCTCATCGTCTGTTACTCATAAAAACAATAATATTAACTATAATAACAACAATTCTGTATAAAATGGATTAAATACAAACAACAAATAGATCTCGATGATGAGGACGATGAACCGAGAAAGATAACCCACCATACCCCTCATTGATTTGCGTTATGAGTTTAAACCAAAGATCAATGACAGCAATGACCCATTTGCCATCAACGAAAACGAAAATGAAAATATTAATAACAATAATAACATTAATAGTAGCAGAAGCAGAAGAATAGGAAAGAAAAATACCAGTAAAGCCAATACAACTCGATCACCCATGTCTTACGTTCACCCAACACGTTCTAGTCCTCGACAGTACCATGGGCGAAATTCACCTTTTCATTAGCCACATTCACATTCAACATCTACTCATAGTCTCATTTCAACAACGTCGTAAACTGCTGCACTGCACAATGATCATCAATCACATTATCATAGTCTTTCAGAGATAAATCATCATGGGTAATCGAGTAATAAAGGAAGGTCACACAGTGCATCTCCATTGAAGACGATAGTCATTGATGCACCATAGCTGTTGCCGTTATCGTTTTACTCTACCATAAAAGTGAAAAACCCACAAATGCCCTCTGCCTGAGCTCGAGCACCACCACGATAAAAATACAGTGTACTGCCTGGCACTGCTGCCGCACGTCGTGTTATTCGTGCACGTAGTATAAATGAATTAGCACCTGATGACAATATACAGTGTGTAAATGGTATCAATGGCTACACTGAATAGCTAAGATAGCCAAATAAGAACAATAACAATAATAATAATAACATGTACAGCACTTTGCTTTCTCCTTCACTGCTCTCACCACCAATTGTGCATGCAAATGAAATAAATTACGTTGCTACAAGGAATGAAAACACAAATAACGTAGAAAGACAGTTAATTAGTCCGACAAGAGACGGCGATGACATTGGTACAAATTATCACAACGTCATGACAATGCAGGCGCAAACGACATCACAATCTGTTGCATCTCCTCTCATACCACCACCATCACCCAATCACTTTCTTGTCTAATAAGTACACCTAGACGAGCATCACAAACCGTATGTTGTCATCAAGCAAATACCTAAAGGCCAAGCCGCTCAGGCACAACGTGAGGCATCCGCTCGTCTTGCCATGCCACGACCTATGTATGTGAAACTCAATAATGATAATATCAATAATAATGATAGTTGTACAAGTAACACAAAAAGTGTTCATGAGAAGATGCGAGATAGTTGGAAAAGTTAAATACTAACAAAGTAATTTATTTAGATAAAGTAAAATTTACTACTATTAAGTAATTAATATATTTTTATTATTGTAAAACTATAAATATTAATATAGTGTTAATTTTTGTATAGCCATTTTTTCCTGTTTTTGTGTATAGACTTGTGTGGCTATCTGCATGTTTTACATTTGTACATGTACACAAACTTTATATTTCTTTTTTATCCTTTTTTCATTTACGCGTTGTGTATAGTGATAAATTATAATTTATAATTACTACAAGTACTATTATTTGTCAGGTAGTAAGTTTGCACACTGTGCTCACATTATCTTTACCGTAGAACATTTTGTACCATTATCTTCTTATCTCATAATTCAATCATTTTATAAACATACTTTTGTGAGTATGTTCTCTTTGTTAAATAAAATATGACTATTATAGACGATAACAAAACTAATGTTGAACATGAATACTTTACTATTTCCTTTTCATGAAAACTTGTAATCCCTTTTTTGGTTTCTTTTTACTTTCACAATTTTTGTGAAATACGTTTTTCTAACAAACAAACTAATAATTTTGTTAGTAATAAATTATAGGTTTATTTTTTAAAAATAAATATAGTTTAGAGTTAACATAAAAAAGTATAAATTTGTCTAGGCAATTAATAAACTAAATCAATAATAAAAATTATTGGCACTAAGCTGGCAAAGTTGATTGTCACATAACAAAAAGCAAAATTTAATTTGTTAATATTTATTTCAGGCGTTAGTTAAATTATCCTTTTTTCTTCTCTTTGGTGTTTTGTACCTAAATTACTAGCGTACAAATACACAAACGCACACAAGCGTGAATATATACAAACAATAATTGTTTAATAATTTTTCGAGATAGAATATACTGTCTATTCCATCTTCTTTTTCTCTAGTTTTTCTCTTTACTGTTTTTCGTAAGGTAGTAAGTAGATATTAATTGACACGTATATAACCTTTGTCTTTGTTTCTTTATTCTGTTTATCTCTTTCCTCACTTCTTTGCTTGAACTGTTTTACTATAAGTTCACTATCATCTTTATTGTACATTTCGTCAAGTTTTTTTTACAAATATTTATATAATAATTATAAAAGTAGTAGTTTAAATAAAGAAGTTGATTTACAGCTTTTTATTATATTGGCGATCAGTACTACTTCTTTCTTTTTTTTCGGACTGTTTTTAAATAATTAAGTATCACTAAACAAAAATAAAAAAATATATATATTTATAAAAATTAACTGAATAAGATTGTTTTACTTTATTGTGTGTACGTGTGAGTGTTGATAGTTTAATTACCTGATATGTTAGGTGTAGGTGTAACGTATAGTTTACCTATCCCTAATCAGACATATTAAACGGCTGATACTTTACCTTCTTCTTCATCGTCTTTATTGTCGCAAACATCAATACCATTGTAATAATAGCAAGCACAACTACAAGAGTATCAAGAGGAACAATACTAATTTGCATCAGGAACGTGTTCTTTTACTGTCATTGGAAGAGATTTAGCTGATACCATCACTAGTATCTTACCTAGCATAAATAAATATAGCAATTACACAGAAGTGCATACATCATTAACAGAATAAAATTAAATTGCAGGTAGGCCAAGGTAAAATAAACGTTTGACTGATAACAAGAATAATAGTAATAACACCAATAATACATCCACAAAAACAAGTAACCATAAATTATAACATTTATCAAGCTAGTCATAGTTAGCAGCTAACATGAGTGAACATTCACAAAACAATTAGCGCCGTGAGCATCGCCGATAGCGACAACGCCAACGACGAGCTCAAGAGCATCGTAGAAATTCATCATCATCATCTTCTTCTTCAACACGAGGATCGTCTCATAGTCAGTCGAATAGTGATAAACTAATGGCATAGAGCAGATAATGATAGGATTGTGATAGCAACGTCAGCGACGGCGACGATGATAACGATGATAGCCACATGTTCAATTAACATATCATGTAAGAAAAAGTTAGCTGTAATAGTATTAGTATCAAGCCAAGAGATATAATGTATGCAGATAAAAAAGAAGATAATAAACATGTTTTTGTTACTAGTAGTAGTAATAATAATAGTGAAATAAGATAAGGTATAGTGCATGGTAATAATAGCAGTAGTAATAATCACCATAGTTAGTCTACAGGTACATAAATAAGCAAGTTTTAATAATTCAAAGATAAATGCCATGCGCACTCACATCATCGATATCAGCTGAGTGCTACTGCACACATCCCGTACTTAACTTCTCATAATGCAGAAAAGATAACTTTATCAACTAGTAATTCTACAATACTACCACCGCCATCACTGTTGTAGCATAAAAGTAACTGTAATTAAAATGATTAGTAAAGTATGTCAAGTAAACATTGCTATACAGTTTAGTAGAGTGATTTGTACAATGTTCGAGAGGCACCATCGTGTACACCACCACCTTAGTCACTGCAGACTACCACTGTACCAACACAGCCATTTACATTTTAACATGCAAACAATATAGCGATTACAAATAGTAATATCATAATAAATGAATTAAATAATGATAAGAAGAAGAATAACACATATACTAGAATGTACACTGTAGAATAGCACAAGAGATAAGGTGAATGCGATGAGGCTCAGCACAAACCACAGCAGCAGTAGTCCCAATAAACATAACATTTGTAGTATTAGTAATAGTAGTAGTAATAATAGTAGCAAAGGTAACATTACTTGTACAGCGGTTAAAACAAAAAATAATAGTAAGTAGAGTCATTCGAAAAGACAAAAGCAATATAATAATCAAATCATCAAATAGCTAATCGCGCCTATGAGGAAAGTGATAATGAAGAATTACAATAATCATCATTATAGTATCTATAGCAGTAATAGTAACAATAACTAAAAAAGTAAATGCATGACAAGTAGCCGTGTTGTGATAGCAACGAAGCAGTACACACCCCTCAACATAAACAACGCATTACAAATTATCTTCATGATAGTAATAATAGTAATAATAATAATAATGGCAAACCAATCGTACCGTCTTTACAGCTGTAAATGTTAGTGCAAGCACCATAACCACCAATTCAAGAAATGAAATATGACAAAGTCATCCCACTAACCGATGCCCATTTCGCTGGAGTGGCTATTACTCGTTTTATGACACGCATGTGTAAGGCTAATGTAAGTGAGCCTGTCCCATCTAGTGATTTTCACTCTCACCGATTACCACCCATGTCGGTTAAGAATTACATGGAGCGAATTGTACGTCACTGCAATTGTAGCGGAGAGGCGTTGTTGTGTGGATTGGTGCTGCTGCTCAAGTATTCGTTATATAGCAATCACCCAATTAACATCTACAATGCACATCGCCTGCTGCTGACGAGTACCGTGCTGGGTATTAAGATGCGAGACGAGGTGTACTACAGTAATGTGTATTATGCTCGTATTGGTGGAATTACACCAAAATAAATGAACAAGCTAGAAGTGCTGTTTTTAAGCAAACTAGGCTGAGACGTGAGTGTGGAGGCGAAGCATTATGGATAGCTTCGGTAATTACTAACTTTCTTTGTAGACCCCCCAATAGATGATGTACTCGAATTATTTGCAAACACCCATTTTATTCGTCAAGTTTCGTGTTTACATAATGATGGTAAACCATAAAGTTAATCACAAAATTCGCTTTAGTAAGGTAGTTCCGCACAAGAATAATTACCACCATCCACAACATCATCATGTAAGTTGTGCACAGAGTGCATTGATCGATTACAAGGTCATATTGCCTAATTGGTAGCAACAAAATAAGTAAATTCATCATCATCATCATCATCATCAACATTATTGTTGTAAACAGAGATAGTAAACACAAATACAAATGCTGAAGACACAACAGAATTAGAGCAAAAGAAATTAAAATAGTTGTAGTAGTTATAGAAATAACAAAAACGAAAAGAGTAATTGTAGATGTAATTGTAGTAGTACAATAGTGATGATTACGATGGGTTTGTGCAAAACGCCAAAATCGCATTATCTGGAGTAAAAGTTGCTGCACACAGTAACAATTACACTAATAAAATAAGTAGTAGTAGTAACAACATCAATGATAATAATAATAATAATATTGTTAGTTATAGACAACGTATTCGAAAGTGAAGTGAAACTAACAACATCTCATTAGCACAACTCATCAAGTGCTTTCGATGCCACACATGACACGAGTCCGTCATTCCATGACTCAGTCGCTTTCAGTAGGAGACATTTGCCTATCATGAGTGAAAATCCAATCGCGAACGTGCAGACTGGGCGGCAGAGTAGCAGAAATGAGAAGGTTACCGTGCCGCCTAATACGCCGCGGCGTTGTAAGCCTCTACGCGAAGCAGCGTTAATCTCTCACGCTGGACCTCTCCGCAGTCACTGCACAAGTCTACACAGCTATCGCACACCTCCTCTGTCAACCAATCCGCTCATGTACCTCTTTCTTACTTGTAGTTTCAACAACAGCAGCAACAGCAACAACAACAAAATTTCTTCTATGCCGCACATGGGCAGGAGCTCTACCCGTCTGTTAATCACTTTGGTGGAGGCAATAGTAGTATTAGTGCCTACTGTCTCAACGGCAACCGACCCATCTCCTACCACACCCACCTTGTTAATGGTCAGACACTAACCTATGAGGCCTCTCCGACTTCACTCTCTGCCTCTACCTCGTATCATTCTTATCTTCAACACCAGCAAAGTCATCCACAACAACAATCACAACAACAGCACGAAAATAGTGTAGGTTGATCGTACATGAACAAATTATCAGATGGGATGCTCATTAACGCACAAAATACAAGCTATTCATCTATACATGCAGACCCCAATTACTTTCCATGTAACCATACTATAAGTAGCAATGTTAATAGTAATAGTAATACACAACCAATGTTTGGTACACTGGGGGTAAGTTAGTAAAACTATCAGGCCCAGATTGCCGATCAGTATGACCGTTTCAAGAACGCAGACGGGAGGGCGTCTCCGATGACCATCAACGGTAGTGCGAGTACCGCACGATATACCAACTTTCGACACAATCAGCGAACTAGTACCCCAACTCATAATAGTAATAATAATAACGGTAATTGCAAACAACAATCTAATTACATGACCTCTAGTGATGTTGCAGCAGCGGCAGCAGCAGCAGCTTCTGCTACTAGTGGCAGTAGTAGTATTAATAATAATATGTGTGTAAATAGTAATGCTAGTAATCAAACCAATCGAAAACAAACACACTATTTTACTGGCACCGCATGACGTCATGGCAACCAACGTGTAGCTGTCCCGACAGGTCTACGTAGTCCCTATGCACAGGGTAAAGTTTATGCACATAACGAGTATAACACCAACACTACTGCACTCACCCATAATCATAATAGCAAAAATAACGAATCCACATGCTTTTTGACACGTGCCATAGATAAAGAATCTAACTCGACTCAAGCAACAACGCATAGCAATGCATCACCGCACGGTTTACCACCACGTCCAGTTTACCCGGTTCGTACCGTAACCCCAGGTACAGGAATTAACGTGCATGCCTAGCCGTACTATTTTAGCAAAAAAAGCAGCAAAACAGCTTCCACAGAAAATAAAAGTGTCACCAGTCAACAAGTTGTGCCGGTGCGGAGTGAAAACGATAATTTTTAAACTAACAAAGATACAGGCAATGTGCAATCTTCTGCTATAATTATGGATGCAACAAATGCTATAGAAAATCAAAGTTTGCTCAACATTAACAATAAAAATAATAATAATAATAAGACATGTAGAGCAACAATAGACAATAGAATGTCACAACACCACGATGAGCAGCAACATGTAAGTCATGAATTTCCTGCCATTCCTGTGTATACTTGTACCACCGCCAATAGTAACAACAATGACACTAACATTACTAACACTACATAGACATCACATCAGTAGGTGTAGCAACGGTCAGTGCATCTGTCACACTCGACACTAGCACAGGTAGACACACGCGAAAGAAGCAATGACAGGAGTGTTAACGGGGAAACAAGAAGTAGACCGGATGTAAGAATTGGTAAAAAAAGACCCAAACCGGCACATTATCAAGATTACTATTAATAACATGTTTACCGTTACACTCCAAAAAAATAAATAAATTAATAAATAAATTATATATTTAAATAGTATAAGTGTAATTATTTTTCTAAAGTTTCTAATAAAACAACACAATCACCTGTTTCTTTCTTTAAAAAAAAACAACTTTTCCTATAATCATTTATTTATTTTTCCTTACTATATAAACATACAAGTAACATACAAATATATATGTACATATGCACATGGTATTCTACCTTGAGATAAACTACGAAGATGCATATTACAATCTGTAATAATTAAACATAAGTTCACAACCATACACGAAATAGTTTACATAATTACCTTACGTTTTATATTATTTGAAAAAATTTACTGAGTGAGTTTGTTTACTTTATTCACACATGTGTGACTAGCCAACTACTTTACTTACAATTCAATAGCTTTGTTTGATTACGATTATTCTTGATTGTTACATATTTGTGTTATATAAAAGAAAAAAATTAACATAGAAGAATATAGTGAATAAGCTTATCACTGCACTGGATTATATAGAAATAAAAATTATAAAAATAGCTGAAATGCAAAGTCAATAAATGTGACTAAAGTTATATTACGTGTTTGATATAAAAATAGTTAAATTTACTATCTCCACACTGTATGTAAAGGAACACATGTTTAAGATAGACATCAAATTATTAACAACATTGCAAATAAGATTGCAAAATTAAATAACAAAAGATGCCTAAAGAATGAAAACAAAACTACAATTTACATAGATAATTTGAATGAAGAAACAGCAACAGTTATGTAATAGAAATTCACATCACTCATTTATTATTATTATTATTATTATTATTTGATAATTCTTGTGTTTTGTTTATTTTATTTCTCTTTTATAATCTCGTCATAACAACAACTCCTAAAATGGCAAATGCGTTACTTGTACAGCATTAAATTTTTTTTCTTTCCTTCCTCATCTTTATCCTTCTCCTAATTCACCTTTTCTTTACTTAACTAAGCTGGCTTTAACTTTCTCTTGGTGTGTTCACTATTATTTCGTTACTCTTATTTGTGTTTTTGTTTGTGTGTGTGTGTGTGTGTGTGATTGTGAAAGTAAATTTTATGTTATATATGAATTGTTTTTTAAGGTATAGTACTTTGACAATTCACGAATGATAAGAGGAAATTAAAGATATTTACTAATGTAGTAACAATCATGTCTATCAGTTTTTCCAACAATTTACTATCAAAAAGATTACAATTAAAATTGACTAATATTAATATTATTAATTTCACAAATTGGAATAAACTGATACGGTTAAAATGATAGTTAACAAGTCACTAATATCTTTATTTCATTAATTGAACCTTGTTTAAATTATAAATATCAAACACTTAACGATAAAAGGAAAAGAAAATAATTATAATCGGTTTCAGCTTTGTGCAAAACCATTACTTACAGCTATATCTTTTTCATTTTTCCTTCTTCCTGTGTTGTCTTCTCCCCCACAAAAAAATTAGGTAGAGAATTACACTAATTAACAGTAATAAAAAAGATAACATCGCTATGATATTAACTAAATAACTTATAATTAATTTTTAGTAAAATTTGCTTTGTAATTACAACGAATTACTAACAAAAACAAATTTTATTGAAGACACATAATTATTTTTTTCTGTTATGCGCTAGTTGCCATATGATTATGTTTAGTGACATTGATTTGTGAAACAGCTTTGCAATACAGATGCATTTTAAAATATTTGTATTCCACTATTTTTCTTAATTGTTCTTTGTTGTAATTAACTTTACTTATTTTAAATTTTTTAAATCTTTGCAAGCAGTTAGGTCTAGCAAAACTTTATACTTATTTATTTAACTATTCTTTCGTTTTATTTAGCTTTCTATCTATTTTTGTTAATTACATTTTTTTAGCTCTAGCAGCAAAACAAATTAATATCTACCATTCATTGACAACTTCTTCTTTTCCTACAAACTAAAAAGTTAAGTATAGTGTACGTACACAAAAACATAATAATTAAATATACTTTCTTTGTAAGGACACGATTAACAAGAAAACAAATTTACAAAGAAAAAAGCTTTATTACTTCACTCCAAAGTTGCTGTGCAAACTTCGTACAAGTAAAAGCTTTGCATTTTTGTATTCTCGTATTATCTGTTTTCTTACTACTACAGCTTGCATTGTCCTATTCAGTAGATAGTAATCATTTTGCATCATACGAAGTGCTTGCATCACCGATTATCTGAAAAAAATAAATACACAGACACTACTTTTATTTTTTTATTAATTGTTTTGTTTTCTCTGTTAGCCACACGTATACACGCATATCCATCTTATTAGATTATTCTATTCACTTTTTATTTCTGTAACTAATAATACATTAGATCTATTTGTTTTCGTAGTTTCTGTAAAATACATATCACTGACACTGTGCAAGATGCGCATCAAGGCATCTGAGCCCTTTTCGAATTCAGTGTTAGCTAACACAAAAACAGGAGGTACATCATCATTATAACTACCACCATCACAACAAACACCAGCAACAGTAACAGCAACAAATACAAAGAACGCAACAGGAGCTACAATGGCAATGACACCACATTTATAATAATAACTTAATGTCAAGAAGTAAACAACATAGTGGAGTGCAAATAACAAGTAACAACACAATCTACAACTTTTTTCTTCTTCACCTCTTGTTTAATAACTGTCTTTATAATAGCGATAACTAAGTACTGCAAATTAAAATATGTACAAAAGAATTCAGTAAAAATCGAAATGTTAAGGTAGTGCAAATTTAGTTTTAACATCTACAAATTTAGTACATGCAACTGGATAGACTGCACATGGCGACCATGGTAATAGTGTAGGCTAAAAAAATACAGGAAGTATGTAGTGTAATTCATTTTGTAGTGTTTCAGCAAATTGTTTTACATCTATATTGGCTGCTAATAGTCAATCTGCACCATCGGTCATCGGTGCAACACCATCCCCGCCATCCCCACCATTACTAAACTCTAGTGCCTACACCGCAGCCGCCTTGCATGGTAAACGATTACCTCCATCTCGTCAGCGATCAAGTTTTAGTGTAAATGCAGTTAATGGTATTAACAAAACAAATAATAACACGACCAACAGTTTGTTTAGTAAGAATAGTGACAATAACAGTAACAATAGTAATAGATGTACAAAATTATTGTCAAATAAGGCAAAAGATGATGATAGTTGTAACAATAAACTTAGTGAGACCTGTAGAAGAAATGCTAATAATTGGTGCTAGAGGGCTAATTGCGAATAATTTGTCGATTGTAAAGATGTTAATGATAACGAAAACAATAAACATTATGATCAAAAGCAGTAGATAAACACAGTTGAGCAAACATGTACATCTCTTTCAAGTAATCAATAAGTTTACAGATAAGTTAAATCTGCTTCTCTGCCAAGTACAAACACTGTTAACAATGCAAATGAAAATGATAAGAATGCAACTTTAGCACTGCAAACAGGTAACGATAATAACGGCAGCTGCGCTCGTAAAACAAACAAAACAACTCACTGTAATGCTCATTTGAGACATGCAAACTTGTACATCAATTTACCCAGTTCGTTTGTTCGCTCATCACAGCTGTGTGACAGTGAAGTGGAGAGTGTCATTACAACATCTTCTTCTTCTTCTTCTTCTTCTTCTTTTTCTTCTAATATTATCACTGGTGGCAATATAGGTGATGATGGTATTTGCAGTAGACATGATAGTTTTACTTCTACTAGTACTAGTCGTAGTAGTAGTAGTAGTAGTAGTGCTAATAGGAAAAGTAACAACAGAAGCCACGTGTGTTATTCTGATGATTGTGGCAATAATCACTGTCATCCTTTCTACGCACAATATAGAAACACATTTCGCAATGATTGTAATCGTAATGGTCGTAATTGACATCTTTATAAATACAAAAAAAATATAAATAGCTGTAATATCGTTCAAAGTAATGATTGCAAAGTATGCAATGGGGATGCCAAGGGCAGTGATGAACACAACTAGCTTGAATTAGTAAAGTCGTATACCAACAATGCAAAACAATGTAGTGATTACTGCACATTCAATTACATACCACGTAGGCGACACTTCTCTTTTTATACCCATTCTAAACCCACATCTGACAATGCATAACTGTTGAGTAGTTGCCCTTGCTGTCATTCACATAGTGCACCTACGTATTACAAGCGAAACCACAATACAAGTACATGTGTGCAACAGTATTGTTAAAATAATAAAATCAAATGTAATAGTTGTAGAAACGGTGAATAGAAGTCTAGTAATAGTTTTGCTAGTTTATGTAAAAATCACACGACAAACTTGACAAGTACGAATAACAAAGATAATAATTTTACAACTTCTCCTACCACGACTTCTTAAGCAACAACATCAAAATCAAAGGAATGCACACACAGCTCATCGTTAACACTATTGCCTACATCACATTCATAGCATCATGTTAGAAGTAATAATTCAAAAAATAAAGGTAATTGCAACAAACCAAATGACAAGTGCACACCTCTCTCTTCATATTCGTCTCCAAATCACTTTCACTATCACAATCACCCCGATGAACAAAGCACTTACACCAATAAAAATATTATCTTATCAAAGCAGAAAGTGCTAAATAGTAGCTTGATGCATAAGGAGCCGAAACCACTTTAACATTTACGCTAAGATACAACACAGTGAAAATAAAATACGGATAATACAGTAAATACAAAGAATGGTTGTAATGAAACTAATACTACAAGTTATGCTAATATTTCTGCTGACAAAAGTAAAAGAAAAAGAAAGATTGCAAACAAGCATCAATTTCATATTCAAGTGCCAAGTTAGCCCTTTTGTTCACCACAATCAACAACAGCATCATCAACATAGCTGATTTCATTAATTAATCCATTCCCACCTTCTGCCACGTTGAGCACTTCACCAAACGCCTCAAACACCTCATCGAACGTGTTATCTTCGTCTCGTACACTAAACCAATCCTCGGCACGTAAGACAGACATGAAATATCATACACGTGCACAGTACACAAATTTTATGCACAGTTAGTTTAGCGCCGTAGAAGTCTTGCCAGGGCTGTACTTGGGTACACGTGTTGATGCAAACGATCTGCAGCTGTTACGTGAACATGACATCTCACTTGTCATTAACGTTTCATAGGATTGCCCTGTGCCACCGGCAGAGTTAACAAACCCACTACACATTCGTGTAATACAGTTTGCACTGAAAGATCACTCAGATGAGGTAATTACACCTTTCTTTGTGCCGATCACCGATATCATTCATCAACAACTACACCGTAGACAAGCATATCGACAATTTATGAAGAAGCAAGCATAGATAGTTTCAAGTACACATGCCAACCATGATGCACATGACAACCCTAACGCTACTGTAAATGCAAATAATAGCAGTAATATCGAAAACAACAAAAGTTGCTATTCGATTCCAGATAGTGTCAAGCCATATTCTAATTCATTACATAAGTATAGTAGTAAAGAACATGATGCAACTACCACAAAAGCAAAAACATGCACCAAGATAAAGACATTGAATAATTATATTGCACAAGACAACTAGTAAATCACATTGCAAAGCAATAATGATAGTGCTAATAATAACAATCAAAGCATTAGCAAAACAAACAGAAAAACCAAGTCTAATAGCGTAACTGACAATGATGATGAAAAGGAACAAGAGCCAAAGGACTTAGTTTCATTATTACATCGCTTCTTGACTTCGTAGGCAATACACGCGTTACCCTGTGTACCTACACACTGACCATGCGTCGATGCACGTGATTGTGGTGGTGTTCTCATTCATTGTCGAATGGGGGTGAGTCGGAGTGCTAGTTTTGTGTTGGCCTATTTGATCTTGTACGGTAGCACGCTGGCCCCGTTAACAGATCCGTCTTCACTATTCACTACTCTGCCGTTTACGTAGAAGCAACTTGCTGAACGTGTTGGGGGACGTGTAACGTGACGTGCAGCATTTCAGTCATGCGTGAACAAAGTGTTGTAGCAAAACAAACATAAATATAAAGATACACATAAAGAAGACTTGAAAAGCTAATTATCAACGTAGGAAACAATAAAGTAGACAACATTGTAAAACTCTAACAAATCACTATTACCTCCACAACACGTTTACACGTTACAGACATATTTATTGAATGATCAGGAAAAAAAAAGAGATGTTACATTAGATAAGAATACAATTACTTCCTCCTTTAGTTCTTCACTAGTTTCACACAAACAATTATAGATTAACAATCTTGATTAGCATGGTGTTGAAAATGATATTGGTAACATTGACAGTAAACATGACTGTACTTCAGAAAAGGGAACGTCACAACGTATGAATAGTGTCAAGAGCAGTAATAATAATAATCATAGTTCATGGTAGTTATTTTGCAAAATGTTGTAGTAGCTAATGCAAAAGGATTCACCTGCACAAAATAATATGGAGCTGAGTTGTACCACACCACGGGCACGAGCCGCGTACAACTGCATCGCCTGCTGACGACTTCGTCAACAGCGTCAGCGGTGGGCGTTAGCCAAACACGTTCTGATGGGTCACTCTCACACACTACTGAGCACTAACAGTTCTTTTACCTCTACTACTTCTACCTCAAAATCGTAGCAATACGAGTAGCAGTAAAAAATGTGTACTTTCTTGGATAATAATAGTAATAATAATTATACTCCAACGTAGCATGCCTCATCCTTTGCGCTGTTTGCGACTTCACCACTATCCTGCGTAGCTCATTCACAGCCCTGTGGATGTCCATTGAATGTGCACGATCAAAATAACACAAACACTATTCGTAGCAAACAATAAACGAAAGTCCATAATGTTGGTTAATTAAAAAACAGTGTAGGTATCTGTAAGATTGACAATAACAGTGTGACAAATGGCTCTAGTCCACATCACTAACCTATTATAGTAGCATCAATGCATCAAGGTCAAGATAAGTAGTCTATACAGAGTGAAACATCACAGCATGTTTTGCACTCTACACTAAACAAAGAAGATTTGTGTGCCTGCAGAAGCAACGTTAGAAGTAGAAGTATATCTTATGGTAATATTATTAGCACGTAGGCAACTTTGTAGAATGTTAACGCTCACAGTGTACCTGTTATACGTGAATCCTCATATTCGAAGCGGCGTAAAATGAAACAGGCCTCACTGGTGCATAGACGAGAGTCTTACTATGGACATGACACCTTAAGTGAACACATATTATGAAATTTAACACCACACACGATGTGCCTACACACATCTTTTGCATCTCACTCTGTGCCATCGTTTTCACTTTCAGCGGCAACTCCCTTGTCTGCATTATCGCCTACGCACTAGACATTCTGTAGTGCAAACACAGCAGCAGAAATAGCAGCAGCAAATTCTTCGGTATCCTCGTCATCACCGTTGCTCTCGTGCATGCACACCGCACAACTTACTCAGTTTACACGTCCAATCATTTCCTCACCAGTGTCATCGTTTGTATCTGCTCCGCTTACGTCGCCGTTGACGTAGCAGACGAAGAGCACCTTTGAGGAGAACCTCGTTCGGTCATCTATGCGGCCACCGTATTTATAGATTGTGACCGGAATGAGTTATCGTGAGGCGTTTGAGTTTCTCAAGTCCAAAAAGCATGATATCAGTCCTAACATTGGATTTGTACTAGCTCTGCGTGAGTTAGCCGCGGGAAACGATTTTAGTGTTAGCAGCTCTAACTAATCAATGCATAATATGTTTTGTATGTGTTCTGGTAAGTAAACGTGTATACACAAACTTATTTCACCCAACACACAAAACTAATGCTGCTAATTTGTGAAAAATATATATATTTTCTCCTTTTTTTTTTCTAGAAGAAACTGAAAGCAATTAATTTAGACAAACATCGCTTGATTATGAAATAATATTTTTTGTAGTATGCAATTTACTTTTTTTCTGTTTTTACATTCATTATATGTATGCATTTGCGCATGTACGTGTAATCAACACTTTACAATAAATGCTGTTTGGTTCAACTTAGCGTTGCAGCTAAATGATTTGAAGCAAAAATTATAATTTAGCTATTTTTTTCTTTTTTTGTGTTGGTGTATGACTATAGTTTTTCCATTGCTATGACAACGTAATCGGTATTTACGCGTTTCTTTTATATATATTTTTTCTATATTTACACATATACACTTTACAAAATTAGCTAATACCCTATACCTTAAACCTTATGTACACTTATAATGAGTAGCATTTGTTGTAAAAATTTACACACACACATATATGTTGCTCTTCATCCCCTTCCTGCACTTATTTCTCTCTACTCGTGCTGTTTCTCATATTCATGTTTTTTTTGTGCGGCTTTATTTATTTGTTCTTTTGCAATTTTATTTCTGCACATATATGGGCAAAAATGTCATCGTAATCATTTACTGTTTTTGTTGAATCGTATTTGCTTTACGTATAAATGTGCTTCGATTCGATTATAAAGAAAAGAGAGAGCGAGCGAGAGTTTATTCTTTAACTTATCTCTCCTTGCGAGTGTCTGTGCATCTTTACACGCGTTTATTTTAGTTACAATTCATAGAAAAATATTTTTTTTGTTAAGATGTTTTTGCTATCATTTTGCAAATTATCTTTTGTTTCCACATTGATTGCCTTATAATTATTTGTTTTTTGCTTAACTTGTAGATTATCTGCTTAGCAAATAACGCACCTTTTTTTTGGTTCTCATTCAAAGTTTCACTTGTATATATACATCGTTTTACAAAAGATAAAAGAACAGACACAATATTATATATTTATCAAGCATAATCTTATACACAAATCAAATACATCATAACTGAAATATATTATTATATATCGCACACAAAAATTTCACTATACAGTTTATTTTATAATTTTATCAAGAGTATATTGAACACTCACTTATACCCGAAAGCAAAAATATACATTTTCTTGACGTGTTAATAATGTAAGAGTTAAATACGGAACTGCAAGCATCACTTGCAGCTACCATCGCCAAGTACAACTCACACCGACGGATGCTAAAGCATGCATACAAGTAACTTGTGGCGCATGAAGATGGAAAGGGCTAAATACACATGTACCCACCACGCTCACAGCAACTTATTGAACGAATTGCACAAGTTCTCATGCATCAACCACTATCATCATCCTCTATTAATGACCAAGATAGCATTAACGATGGACAGATGGGCAACAGCAGTAGGAGTAGCCAAAGTGCATTTTTGCCAAATGATGTGCCTTTCTCTTCGTCTGTGTTACCTGCTACAACTTCTACCAAGTATGGTTTGCCGAGTACTAAATAGCCTTAGTTACATTCACACAAGCATAGAAGTAAAGACGCTAGTAAGCGCGACAAAAATGACAACAAAATAAGCAACAACAACAACAATGACGGTACAATAGAGTAAAAACGAAATGTAAACACTTTACAGCAACATGAGCAAAAAGCTACAATCAATAATTAAAAGAAGTAAACACATGATAAATCGAATAGAAGCAACAATAACACATATGACAGAGGTAATGAGTTTAGAGGAGAGAATGATAATGCCTTTGCTGGTGATGTTGGTTGTGCTTTTCCGCCTTCTGTGGCAGCTGTGAGTTGTGAAAATAACACAAAAGTTTCCAAGAGCAAAGAGCAAACATTCAAAAACCCACAAAAAGAGATAAATAACAAATCGAATAGAAGTAACAATAACACATATGACAGAGGTAATGAGTTTAGTGGAGAGAATGATAATGCCTTTGCTGGTGATGTTGGTAGTGCTTTTCCGCCTTCTGTGGCAGCTGTGAGTTGTGAAAATAACACCAAAATAAGTGAAGCTGATAGTAATGACACAAATAGGTACATTATAAACTCCAATGATGTAGAGTCATATTATCAATAACTAAGTCAGTACACATCACGTGAGGCACTAACCAATAACACTCTCAGCAATCATTACAGTAGTGCTAGCACT
Organism: Blastocrithidia nonstop; assembly: GCA_028554745.1. Classification (NCBI taxonomy): domain Eukaryota; phylum Euglenozoa; class Kinetoplastea; order Trypanosomatida; family Trypanosomatidae; genus Blastocrithidia; species Blastocrithidia nonstop. The sequence continues at coordinate 113,755 of JAQOTN010000028.1, read as the reverse complement.
CACCCAACTCAGCGAGAGATGACGATTAACAAAGAAGCACGCCCTGAAATTGATCACAATGGATGACATGCCGATGATTTTCACGCCAATGTAAATGATGATGATGATGATGACGATGACGACAACAATGATGGTTTGATTAGCAGTACAGATCTTACAACATTAACACAAAACCGTTATAAAAATAAAAGTAAGAATTCGAAAATCAATAATAATGTTGTGAGTTTATTATCTAGTCAACCGAATATATCTGGCCCATCATAGAATAAAAATATTTCGTTAACGAACAAAGACAAGGTCTACATCTCTACCAATACACAATCATCTCACATAAATGACAACTCGGATAATTTTGTTTAGGCCCTCTCGGCTACTACGAACATAAGCAATAATAAGAGTAATACTGCTGCTCCTGCTGCTAGCTCCGATAATATGATGCCATCATCAAAGCAATAAACTTCACATGATGGTAAATACTAAAACCAAGATGTAAAACAAGATCACAACTCATCTCCTCATCAAGCTCAACGATATACACAAATTGTAAAACAGCAGTAGCGACAATCTTCTTCACGCAAGACTTCCTTTTCATCAATGACTAACTCTCGTTATGCTCCACTAAATCTAAATAATACATATCATGATAGCAATATTGATGGTAATAATAACGTTATTAATAATAATAGTAACGATAACTTTCACATAAACAATGACGGCAATACAACACGTTCAAGTGTACGACGACAGTCCTTTGAGAAGCCGCATAAGACACTACGTGGTGCATCACGCCGTGAACACCTTGAGGGGATTGCGTATGACTTTCGAAGTACTAGCAGCTTAGCCAGCAATGATAGTAAATATAACTACAACACGTGTGCTAATAACAATAATGAAAACATAAACACAAGTAATAACAATATTAGACGAGGTAATTCGTACGAACATGGACCTAACCGTAAAGCATCCATGTCATCCATGTCATCGGAACTGAGCTCTACACGATTTGACAACAATTGCAACAATAATAATAATAATCACAATAACAGTAAAAGTGGAAATGAAGCACACAATAATGAAAATGATGAAATTAACTCACAGTTAAAGAGTAGTGTGGCACAGGCGGCAATTCGAGTACGAGAATCGCTCGAAGCCAAACTCTCAGAATAAAAATAACTAAATAATCCTAATGCGAATACTGATAATGATGTAATATCATATAGCACAAATGAAAACTATAAAAATAACGTGCATGCTGTTGCATACACATAAAAACACGATGCTGCGGTGAATATGGGTGAGTCCACGTCACACTCTACTTCTCGTAAAAAGCGTCCAGTTGGCATTCCAATCACGCCATGGCCTATTCCTGAAAATAATAATAATACAAAACGTAATGAATGTAACGAACCACATCACGTATCACATGAAAGTTTGGCGTAACAGTTACAGCGCCAGGGTATTGTGCCCTCCTCAGCTATTTCACGCACTCACTCTCACTCATGCTCTAACTCACGCCATGAACCTCAGGCTTACTGTGCTTGTGAAAAGAACAATAATATTAACACTAACAAATACTCAGATAAATTATATAAGGCCAATGAAGGTGCACTGATTACATAGCCTCAGCCACAAGATCAGCAGATCATTGCCAAGCCAGTTGTTTCAAACGTTTCATGTGGCACAAAAAAGAATGATACTATTACTCAGACGTGTGTAGTTTCACAGCAGCATCCGCAACAACAGCCAATTACATAAACACAAAATAAGGTATGCACCCAATAATAAGAAAAGCTTCGTAATGAAAGTGAAATCAGAAAGGCAGCAGCACGTTATCGAGAAAAGTAATTACAAGACATGGCTCGTGCGTCTTCTGCAAAGGCCCAATTGTGTAAATCACCATAAGAACAACAATAGTGTAAATAGACCAACGCATTGACCTCTGACGATTTACATTAACAGCAGAGGAGAGCAGAAGCTGAGTTTGATCGTCATCACAAACGTAATGTGTAGCAAAATACGACTCCAGCACTTCGCACGGCGGTCTCTCGTCGCAATGGTGGCCATTTCCTAGACAGCAGTCAAATTGAAAAGGCCATGTATGGCGCTAAAGTAAATCGAACTCCATGATCACGGGAGGTGGTCAGTGATGTGGCGGCGGTGCGGTAGTACATGTAACGAGAAGATGCCAAACTGGCCCATCGTAAAGCCAAGGAAAAATTAGACAACGCCATCGCACTCACTGCCGCAGAGGAGGCGGCCATTGTGCGAGCACGCAGTCCATCACGGGCATTGGTCCCACTATCTGGACTCAATCTCTCACCAACGTCTCAATATGGGAATAATATTAGTGTTGGAATGATAATGAGTAGTAATCGGATAGGTAGCAACAATGGTGGTGGTGGTAATACCACATCGTATAGTCGTTAGCGTAACTATGAAGGTGCACTTGTTATCCGCGATGAGGAAGGTAAACTCGTGGCAGTAGATGACAGTAATAAAGAGCTGCAGTGTAATGCACTACGCAACTTCCCGAATGAGGTAAAGGTAATACCTACCGCCACCTAGCGTCAATTGTTGGCAGAGCGTGCAATACTATAGCAGCAGATAGACCGTATGGTTCGTGAGGTTGAGCTAATTAGCAGTAAGAATGATGAAAACGGACATGAACCACGATATGCCCAGCTCAATGCTCGAATTACACGTGTACAGGCGGATTTGACCAAGGTAAATAAGTAGCTTTCTACCGTTATACATTTATAGCGTAAGGCTCGACAAGGATTGTAAAGTTTTTATTAATTCTCAAATGTTGAAAAAAAGGAAGATAATACAATAAAAAGTATTCGATATATATATATATTCTCTAAATTAGTTTGATTATACAAATTTAGCTCTTTCGGTTCTAGCGTTAACTTCTTAACATGCACGAACAAAAATTAGGGCTGAAAATAATGTATAATTCCGTTTTTTTATTGCAATTTGTACAATATTGTGTTATGACACTTATTTTTATATATATATGTTTTAAAATTATGTAATATATGCATGTTTTTATGCATTATATACTTGTTTTTTTATGCAAGTCGTGATTATCGCTGTGATATAAAATATACTTCTTGGTATATAATAAATTTCTTTACTTTAATTTTTTTTTGATGACTAACTTTATCCTATACAAACATAAAAACATACATTGCTGCAAACAAAAACAAAATAAAAATTTGCTATACACATCTCTGTCAATATACAGGTAACAAAAATGATGTCAAAAAAAATAAATTGTTTTACAAGATAATCTTGTATATAATATATACACACAAGTGTGTTAACACAAATCAAAAAAGTTTCACTCACATTAATTATGCACAAGTACGTACATGCGTTCATAGTGATATAAATTAGAACAATCAAAATCATATCACTTCATATACAAATGTCAAGAGTTTACTAAGTAGTGAATTATAGTAATTAGTCGAGGTGTGATTATGCATATAAACACGTACATACATACATATTCAAGTATCACATATTATACGTCATCAAACGAAAATGGTAATTGCGTACAATATAAAAATGTAAGTTTATTTATCGTTTTTGTTTTGCTTATACTGTACAGTGTGACAATACGTTGGTGTTAGATTTCAACTATTTAACATAATACCTTTTGTGTGTAATAAATGTTTGCTCTTGTTATTAATTAAACTAACTTCATAACTTAAATATTATTATGCTCTATAATGTAACTACTAGGTAATCTTGCTATCAAATTAACCATAATGATTGTAATTTTTTCGTAACAAATGTTCGATATTTATAATTTTTTTTTTTTTATAGCAACGACAATTTGTCTACATTACAAAAAATAAAGTTCTAATTCAACTAAATTTTTTAATACAACACAATAAGTATAGCGTAAAGTTTTTACTAATACATATTACAATTCGAATAAATTCACACCCTATCTACAAATGTCAGGAGTGCCGGCAACATCACAGCCGCTTACCAACGCAGTTCCACCTCGTTGGACAAACTCCATGCGACCATTTATGCAACGTGCCGATGAGTTTGCCAATCATGAACCTGCGGTAGCATATTATCTGCGTCGTTATGTTGTCTTTACCTGTATGAAAGATCGCCCTAAGGACGACCATGCCTGTACTGCCTTTCTCACACAACTACTTACCCAATTGCAAGGATAGGCAGAGACACTTGGTGCACAAGCAAAAGATGAATTCGGCAAGACACTCATGAACACGTTTGCGATGAAGCTGTTTATGCGAGCAGATGAGTAGGAGCGAAGTGGGAATGTTACGCTCTCCACGGTGCGTTTGTTTTTCACATCGGCCATACTCATGTAGGCTACTGCACAATTTAATAAGGGAGAAATGATGTAAGCTGATTTGGCATCCAAGTGCAAATACGCCAAATACACTGCGGCTAAAATCAAAAAGGCATTAGATGCGCATGTGCCCTACGTCTCACCCAATACTAACGAAAATAACACTAATGAAGGTAACACTGCAAATTTTACCAATAACTATAACAATAACAATGAAGCAACTAGTTACACGGCTTACAGTAATAATAACAATTACAATGCAGGCAGCAACTAGGTCACAAATATGACGAATCGCATGTGTGATAATCTGCACACACAATTACACCCATCTGCGCCTCCACCGTTGCCCGATGAATCTGAGGGCAATGATCTACCGCCATTCCCACCACCGCCATTTGCACCATAGATTGACTTTAGCAACAATTTTATACTTGACCCTGCAAATATGAATAGTAATAACAACAATAATAACAATAATGCACAATCATTTCTACCTCCAGACCTCTCATACAACCCACCTGCCAATCTATTTAGCCAGTTTGACAAAAATGCACCAGGACAAACCACGTGTCCTGCAATTGTCAGTAATACCGGTGTACAACTCTCTCCCACTACGTCATCGGCGCAAACTTCCAATCGTACTCAAGTCCCACAAATGACCATGGCTCAAGCTGCGGCGCTACGACCTGCACGTAAACCGGGTGGTCCATCGGTGTAGGCGATGATTGATGCTCAGAAGTTTGCTCGTCAGGCGGTGAGTGCATTACAGTTTTATGATCATGAGAATGCAATTAGACAATTGCATGATGCACTACATGCATTAGGACAGTAAAAACTAAATTAAATAAAATATAAATTACTTGTAAAAAAAAATAGTCTGTTATGCTTTATTTTACATTTAACAAATTTGTATATGAATTCAACTTTTTTATTGTGATCTTATCTACCTGTTCTATGCAATATTACACATATTTTTTTTCATTTCTTTTCAGTTATATACAAAGTTATATATTTTGCGTCAATTGCTAAATTATATTCTTGTTTACAATAACCAAATATTATATATATTTTCTCCTTGACAGACAAACTAGATGCCATTGTTTTGTATATAACGTGTTTGCTTTGATTTGATAGTTTTTTGTTTATCCTAAACATAATTGTATGCATATGTGTACATAATATAATGAAAAAAAAAAGAAACTAATTGTGCAATAGTATACAACAATATCAAAACTATTTGTGATAACAATACAAAATTTTTTCATAGGGCAAAATTATTTTTTTTTTGCCAACCTTTTTTTTATAAACCGGAAATCACAACATTACAGTAAAACAGTGTTCATTAACAAAACTAAAGTAATAATTTATTGAGCTTTACCAATTTCACATCTACGCATACTACAATTTATTTTCTTCGTTTGTTATTAATAATGTCCTTGCTTTTAGTTCTTGTACTTTTCGTGTTGACTGTGGCTTTGCATGAAGTATACCACTTACGCAAGAATAATATTGCTAAGAAGAGTGGCAAATATATTGACTGAAGTAATGTAACGTCTACACGAATTACATCAAGCAAATACGCTTATATTAACAACAACTAGAACATTAAAAAATTTAGTACAAGTTGCAATACAAATATAACTTTTGTTAGCAGCGACTGTGGTACAAGGTTACCAAGCGTAGATACAAGGGCAAATGACATAAAATAATGCTAACATGCAATGACAAATGAGCAGTCCACTTCATCTGCATGCAGTGAATTACCAAACGAAGAAAATGGTAAACGTACTTCGTAAATTTTACCTGTCGCACCAAAAATAGTCATTGCATATGCGACAAACACCAAAAATGCATTTGTTTATGCACATAAACTGTTTTCCAGTGTGAGCTATGCATTATATTTGAAGCAATAGCAACACAATAATAATAATGGTGTTGATGATAAGAATGAAAAGATAAATAGTAATTACACCTCTGCAGATCTTACAAATAACAATGATAACGTGGCTGTTCATTTTGTGCAACCAACTCTTGAGGTGTTGTAAATTGGACAACGAGAAGAAGAAAAAGAAGACGAGGAAAGTGATAGTAACAATAGAAACGGCAAACGCAACACCAATACTAACAAAACTAGTTTTTTCACATTTGAGTCATTAACAGAGGACAAATCTGTGATAATGATTATTTTTATTGTCAGCACATTCACCGACGGCGCTGCCCCACCACGATCACATGGTTTTGAATTACTTCTCAAAGACGCCTATGAGGATCATCGTGTACCGCGTGACTTATTATGCAACAAACGAATTGCAATGTTTGGATTAGGCGATGTGGCCTATGGTGCGATGTACTTTAACGCCTTTGGCAAACACATTGTTGAGTGGTGTAAAGGTCTTGGTGCCCCATCGTGTGTCATTCCACCTGTGTACGCGTCATAGGCGAAGGCACCTACTTTATTTCAAATGTTTTCTACCTCTTTGTTACAATGACTAGGCAAAGCCAAATTCACAGATAAGTGCACGATTTACATTCAGAAACGACAAGTAGCAAATAAAGGAAAACGTTGCCCACATAGTAGCAATAAGCGCATCAAAATGAAAACAAATAAGGTTGAGGATGGTGCTACATAACAATAAACACAACATGCTTATTAGTGTTCCGACACTAAAGCAACACCATTATTGTAGCCAGCGCAATAGGAACACTATGAAACGTAAAGCAATATTGAAGATGGTGATCGTAGTATTGGTAGCAGCTATAGTGAAAGTAGTGAAAATGATGATGATGAAAAAGAATAAACAGAGGTCATGTAGGATGTGTAGGACATTATATGAGATGGACAAGTATAGGATGAGTAGCGTAGTCGTGGTGTAGATCACACCTAGCTGCCCTAATTACTCTACACTCGATTACGATAAAACTTGAACAAGCAAGGTTACAAACTGATTGGTTCTCACTCGGCGGTAAAGCTGTGCCGGTGAACAAAGAGCATGCTGCGAGGCAATGGTGGCTGCTACAAACATACGTTTTACAACATCAACAGTGCACAGTGTATGGAGATGACACCAAGTCTGGCGTGTGCCAATAAATGCATCTTCTGCTGACGTCATCACACCAACCCAGTCTCGCGCACGTTTCGCTGACGACAAGACCCACCATAGCTGCTCCTCGCCAAAGGAATGGAGTAGCATTACAAGATGATCAAGCAAATGCGTGGTGTGCCTGGGGTTACACAATAGCGTCTACAGTAGGCGAATACCATTCGTCACTGTGCACTCTCACTGGTTGGGTAGCCCATCATGTACCCTCAGATTAACTAATTTTGTGAAATGTTGCACGCACACCACATTTCTTCTTTTATGGTCACCAATGCACAATTCCCGTAGCAGCTGGAAATGCTGCAACCGGTCGTACAGCTTTACTTGTCCATTGACGCCTCTACACCATAGTAGCTAAAGCGAATAGATCGCCCATTGTTTGAGGATTATTGATAGCGGTGTGTGGCCTGTGTACGTGTACTACGACACAAAGCATAGCGTACGGTTTTCCGACTTACACTGGTGAATGCCTATAACAATCAAAATATTAACGGCTATGCGGACTTGGTGCAAATGGGCTGGCCCGATTTTATTGAAGTGAAAGGAGTGACCTACTGTGGTACGGGTAATGAGCAACACCACCATTCTCACCATGCAAACAGCAGTCCTGCGATTACCATGAAACAAAACGTACCTCGGCATGATGAGGTAATTGCGTTTTGTGAAGCTCTCTGTGCTGCCATTGCACAACGCAACCCACACTACGTCTCAGCTACGATGAATGAGTTAAACACATGCTAAAACAATGAGCAGGATGATAACGACACAGATGCCGTATGAATTGCACCATAGCGTCGTAACTGACCCTATCACATTGCCTGCGAACATGAACACAGCTGTTGTGTGCTTATTGCATTAGACAAATTCTACCATCATCGTCGCTGGCACACCTGAATTGATTATGACAAGTTCTACCAGTTGATATAAAGTAACACAGAACATATTGATTCCTTGTAGTATGCGTTGGCCACTCCATCCTGGGCAGTGTACCAGTCTCCGTAGCAAGGATTTGACCCTGCACAGACACGGCTGATTCGCAAAAAGGCTAGACCGACAGCGGCGAGTGTACTAGCTGCCTCAAACAATGGCAAAAATGCACGGTAACAACAATAACAAGAAATAAATTTTGTTATTAGAAAAAAAAGTAGCTAAATTAAAAGTAGTAATTAACTAATTCGATAATATTTATATTATTTTTTTAAAAGTAAGAGAGTAATTTACTTAAATGTATTTGTGAAATTCATTAGTATAAAGAGTATTAGTATTGACTATGATCAGTAAAGCTATGTTTTATATTTTTTTTTGCTAAAGCGCAATTGCTAATGCACACTGTAAAAAACAAACTCGTTATTCTTGTTGACAGTAAAACTGAAATATATACATTAGTGTTTTTTATTGATTATGCTAATATGAAAAATGTTTTTATCTATTATGTAGTTAATTTACTTTTTATTGTCGTTACAAACATCAATTATTTTTGACGCAATAGGTAAAAATTAGCTAAATAATTATTTATATAGGTTTATTCGCACACCTCACAACAAGGTAGTTTTTGCTTGATTTTTTTTGCTAGATTTTATTCAGTTTATTTATTCTATCTTAGTTTTATTCATCAAGAAACTCATATACTTATTACATATTCTTTATAAAAAAAGTAATTATATAAATATATCATTTATCTTTGTTTATCATTAGATTTAATCATGTCTACACCGATAAAATCAACCTCTTCATTGCCGCACAACGACTTTAAGAGTGTGTCACGTGCACAGAGCACACCAAATAATTTGCCTAAATATGACTCAATACTGTAAATGCAAACATAACTTACTCGACCTACTACTGCAAGAATGAAAATGCATGCGGCAAATGCCACAAAAATAAAGACTAACGTTAATAGTTCTCAAAATAGCATTTGCAATAATAATATTATTACTAAAGCAAATACAAATAATGTCAATGGTGGAAGTGTAAATAAGTAAGGCAAAAGTAACATCTTTGTTGCAGTTCGTGTTCGACCGTTGCACGTTCATCATTCACGATAATGTGATGGCATCAATACAACTACTACAGCAAACCAAACAAAAAGTAAAAAATATGTTAGTAATAAATAAACTAGTATAAGAAATGTAGCAACGCATAGCAATAAATCTTCGTCAGAAATGAATAATCATATCAGACATAATGAAGATAGCATCATTACTACCACAACTAATGTAAGAAATAAACCATTCAACAATTAAGCAAAGAGTGAAAACATCAATAGCAAGTTAAATGAACAAATAGGTGCTAACAATAATAATAAAAGTAATCGATCTTAACCAACGTCTCTTTCACCTCAGTCGTCTATATTATCTCTACCACTCCTACCACCTCATTCTACTTCTTCTTCTACTACAACAACTGCTAGTGTTTCATAATCATCTTCTTCTCGTTCAACTTGTCCTTTGTAATCGTCACATGAACGGTGCGTTCACATTGTAGCAAATAATGTTATCGAGTGCAATCTACCTGCACACGAAGACACAAGCGCAATTTACAATAATGAACTATACGCAAAAGGTAATATGGCCAATAATGCCATTACACAAAATACTATCCCAAATGCAAATACAAATAGCAGCAATAGCGGTCGTTTTGCGAGTGCCTGTGATGTGGTTTTTGATGAACACACTAGTCAGGAGTAGATTATGCACACGGTCGGTTTTCCTGCTGTGAATCGAGTCATGGAGGGCTACAATGGCACCATCTTGTGTTATGGTCAGAGTGGAAGCGGTAAAACGTACACGATGATCGGTCCAGAAGGTGGGGATGAGCGTGCACTGCGTGTTTATCATAGACACTGTGCAATGCACCAATGTGAAAATATTAATAATAACACTAATAATACACCTATTCAGTAAAAACAATAATTATTTGCCAAAAATAAATGCAAAAATGATAAAGGTTATACACTACAATAAAGAGCATCATAACAAGAATCAGCAACATCGACCCACAACACACAAATGCAAAATGCTAAAAGTTAATATAATATAAACAGTAATAATAATAATAATAAATAATAATAATAATAATAATAATAATAATAATAATAATAATTGCTATGATGAAGAAGTGTATGACACTAATCTCTAGTATTCTGTTCCAGCAGACACTGGACTGCTAACTCGCATTCTTCTTCGTCTTCTCAATCAATTGCACCATGACGAACACGCAGGACGAAACAAAGCCTGATCATTAACACTGAGTGCGGTGTAGTTGTACAATGAGCAACTTCGTGATTTGTTGCCCTAGTAGACTGTTCGCATAGCACTAGCAAAGTATAAACGATAACGTGCTCAAGTGGAACGAGAGCACAAAGTGTCTTCGTTACATAATAATGATGGTCAAAATTCTAATAAGTGTACACACTCTTTAAATAGACAGGCAGGTGCATATATAAATGTACCATATGCCAAGTAATTGTACTTGACCTAATCATAACAACAGTAATAATCATAGTTATAGTAATAATAATAACACAAATAATACAAGAGAATGACTTCAAATTACATTGATAGTACTATGAATGATAGGTAGCTGTCACCTTAACCAGCAAATGACAATCTGAATCACAATAACAGTAAATCAAATAATGAACGTTAGCCCAATGACCATGCTGTAAGTGAGGCGTACTCGGTAGACGATTCGGGATTAGAAGTTTAACTGAGTACACTAGGCAACACATAACGCATGATGATGATGACAAACACCAACACAAACACAAATACAACAGCAACGTCTAGTGATTACGTTATTTTTCCTACGATGACTACCGCTACGACAAACACCATCGTGAGTAATGGAACTATTACCGTGAATTTGAGTGCACCAAGTAGCTGTGATTTACAGGAAAATACATACGATGATCATAACACAAACTAAAAATAACCTTCACCACCTTCTTCTACTTCTACTTCTTCTTCTTCTTCTACATCTTCGATGATTGCAAAGGACAATGCGTAGTGTAGAAGTATGAGTGACAATAAAAAAAATAAAGATATTACAAACAATAACAACAACTTGAGTTATGTATGTAATGATAACAAAAATAAAATGATGATTGGCAAAACTACTCGATCTCAATCTATTCACTCCTTGCCGCCAACACGTTTGCCGTTAGCTGCCACAAACAATAATAATACTTCTACTGCTACTAATAATAAAAATGAGAAAACAAATTATAACAAATTAAAATCAAGTAATCGATCTAACTTGCCATGAAATCAGCGAGGCAAACTAATTCGACGAAATGGCAAGCGAGTCGCATCAACATCTCCATCACCATCTTCAGGTCAAAGAGCAGCCTCACGGGCAAACTCTACCGCATCGTTTGCCACCAACACAACATCGGCTAGCACACATGGTAGAGAATTATTCAAAACAAATATTCAGAACAACAATAATAATACCTCTGTCCCACGGTGTAATAATTTATTTATTCGCACACGTCCTAGTGATGGCACTGCTCCTACTACTGACAACAACAACAATAAAAGTAAATAGAAACAAACTAAAAATAACACTATTGTATCGAATACTAACTCAAGTAGTGTGTTTGTGCAAGGACTAGGTAAACATTTAGTACATAACATTGATGAGGCGTTAGATTTAATGCATGTCGCACTGCATGAGCGACACATGGGTGTCACACAGCTCAACGTAAACAGTAATCGAGCTCACACACTGTTTTTTGTAGAAGTAGAGCAGGTAATTAAATAACATGCATAGGTACAACCTGCTGTGAATGATCATAAGGACCATCACAATGTTGAAGAAAAATTGAATAACATCACTGGTACAGGTAATAATGCTGGTAAAATTGATGTTTTCAATAGTTCTAATAATGATATTACAAATGGTGAACCAAAGATCCATAAATGTCATCGCAAAGACACACCAACCTCTGTGCCACTTTCATCACAGCTGACACTGACTAAAGTGAAAAAATCTCTATTGACGTTAGTTGACCTGGCAGGCTCGTAACGTGTAAGTCACACCGGTGCATAAGGTATTCGACTCAAATAAGCACAAAAGATAAACTGCTCACTCATGCTACTCGCCAATGTCATTCGTCGACTGAACACGATTAACAAAAACATCTCATCCTCGCACTCATCGGTGCATATACCATATCGTGATAGTAAGCTGACCTGACTGTTACGTGATAGCTTTGGTGGCAACACGATTACATTTGTCCTGTGTAACATCTCAGCTCATGTACGCAATGCACGGTAGACCATTTCCACACTTCGATTTGCCACATCAATGAAGTTGGTGTTTAATATTCCAGTGATAAAGACCGATCATGTTCACTTGTCCTCACGGGCAATAGCGGCACTACAGCGGCGATTACAAGAGGCTCAAGATTATATACAACGCTTGTAGGCTCAGATCAAAACACAAGATGAATAGGGCAACACGCCACAATCAACTGAAATGGTTAATTCACGTGAAGAGTGATCTAAGTTTCATCATAAAACATAAAATGTTGCAATAACTAAAACAGACAAGTAACGCCAAATGCAATCTATTGGTAGTACGTAGAGTGATGACAGCAGTAGTGGTAATAAAGATAAAAAAGATAAATGTTAAACAAAAGTTCAAAGGCTATAACAGCAACAGTAGTAATACGTAGATCATAATATTGATCACAGTCGTTCTATGAGTTATCACTTGCAGTAATAATTGTAATTTGTGAAAGAGGCCCATATGCAGACGGCACATGAACTACAAAGCATGAAAGAAAAAATGGCTAGTTTAGTGAATAGCCTTGCCGCACGTGAACGTGAATTGAATGAACTGAAAAGCAGGAGCAGTGATAACAGTGCACGTACCTCGTACTCTAACACACCTCCCTTGGTGCAACTCTGCAAAGCAAATAATAGTTATAGTGTCAGTCATAGCCTTTCATTACCACCATGTCCATCCTCTTCCAGCCAATTCCCACTCATGCTGACTTCATCTTCGTCTTTTGCAACTGAAAAGGCAGTAGATGGAGGAGAAGTAGTAAATGAGGGAAGAAGAAAAGAAGGAATAACAGTTATTACAATGAACACAAATATCTCCATGATGTCACCTTCATCATCGCTGGTCTCGTTTACCTCACCACAGCTCTCATCTACGGCATCGTTGCTACCATCTACATCATAGAGCAACTTCACACGTCGTTACTCTCGTCATGTAATTCCAATAATCTATCGTAGACCATCGTTTATCAGTGTGCGATCTACAAATGTGTCGGAGCAGAACAGTAGTGCAAATTCATATGTGAGTGGCTACAAGTATGTCCCTGTGTTTGCTCCAGTGCACTCTCATCAGGGCACCGCTGAACAAAACGAGCTTGCCTATCAACAAATACACAAAAATAATATGGTGAAGTTGGACCGTTTTAACAATAAAGGCAAAGATAGTACCACTAGCATAAGTAACAAAAATGCCATCAGTAACAATAAGAATTGTGCTGGTGGTGTTAATAACACAATTATTATCAAGGCTAATGAAGACGCGATTGTACAAGGTAATAATACTAAAAACATAAAAAATAAGAATAGTATTAATGATGATGATCCTACTAGAGATGTCGTCAATGCTGAATAGCCACATGTGCAAAAGACGCATGAACTCTGTAATGACTCTACGTCGACAAGTAGCGAGAGTACCAGTCACGAAGATGGCATTCGAAACAACTTTGAGTAGGTAAAAATGTTATAGGTACGCTCAAACGACAATGACGCACGGTCAAGGTTGTGGCAACGATGAAGGCAAGGATTGCAGCTTGCCGTAGCAGTGGTATCTAATGATGCAAGGTAAACAAAATATAATTCTACTACATCACTTATCACTTTATTTTGTTTACAAAGTGAACCAAAAAATATTTAACAATTAAACTATAATTGCACCTTTTTTTTTCTATCTTATTATCTTTTTTTTGTGTGTGTATACGTTGCTTATTGTTTTCTTCAATATATTTTAATAAAAATATTTGCTGCATTATCATTGTTACCCTTATAAACATTTATGCATACAGTTTATTTATGCTATAACGTGTAATCGTCACTAAGTGTATGTACTTCACTCAATTCAAATACAGATTAGTACTTTATTTTTAAAAATACGATGAAATATATATATATTTTTGCTGAAACTAGTCTCTTTTGACATTGTTAATTTTTGTTCCACAATTAGAATTTTATTAGTGTGCTTTTTTTCACTGAAATTCACATGCTAAAACATTTCACTGCTAACTTACATGTATATTTGCTATCAATAACATCAGTCACAATAGCAATAAGAAAAAGCAGTGCACGACTCGTATTTATATATTTAAGTGTATTTATATATTTTTTTTCACGTTTGCAATTAAATCACTATCTTCCTTTCAATTGTTCTCAATTTATTTTAAGTAGTTTTTATATATGTAATTACAATATTATTATGGAAAATTAATAATTAATGCAATCTACACATTACTAATTTCTGATCAATAAATACATTATGCTTTATATTTTCGTTCCTTTTTCTCTTGACACTCACTGCGAATAGCAATAAAACAAAATATGCACTAGCAATGATAAACATATGAAATTATTATTATATATGTATATCATAGTGTACCTTTTTAAAATTATTTTTAGAATTACTTTTTTGCCTTTCTATACATCTTATAACTCTTATTATTTATGTGTTTTGAATGCTGTTACTCACGATACGTGTAAATTAGGGAAAAAAACAAATATGCTGTTTGTTTTGTAAATAAATCAACAATATGTTACAATGCGGTTAAGCACACTTTGTGTACCTCATCTTTTTTGATGGATCTTAAATCTAAATCACCATTATTACTGATTACATTAATACTCTATATCATTGAAAAAATTTTATTGACTTTTTTTTTCTTCACACATGCATTTGTTGATTCGTTATCGTTGCAGTAGAAGTGTTCTAGATTTTTTGCAATTAGCAATATTATACAAATACAATTTTCCTTTTTTTTTTTGTTTGTTTGTTTTGCTTCGTGCATTTAAATAAGTAAGCATAAATATATATTCACATTTGCAGTTTTGATTACTTGTAAAAGATTGCAATAAAATACTCATGCTTGCAAATACGCTCCGTAAGACTACTAGTGAAGTGGTGACGAAATCGGTCAGCAGCATTCCGAACATCGACCGTGCCGCTCCATACTTACGCTTCAACACACTTCGTTTGCATTCACATGAGGCCAATTTTAGGGCACGTCCTATGGGTCGTAAAGCGTGGACGAGTAAAGAGTTCAATGACCCTTTTGCCCCATTTTCTACACAAACACCATGCCGACACGTGGATCGCTCAATGTCTGGAATGTGGTATGGGTTGGGTCATATATCACTCAAGAAAAACATTTTTGGTTACTTCAACTGGCGTTTCAGGGTTCGTCTCATGTTTATTGGTGCGGTAGGTTGGATTTACGGGTTTGTCACCTACGCACAACGTATGTATCGTAATGGATGGGAGTGGAAGAACAAGAGTGCCGTGTTTGCATTAGATTAAGCATAAATAATACAAAAAACAACAACAATCATTATACAAATACATATGTTTTTAATTTATTACCACATATATGTCATTTCGCATATTTTTGTGTGAATATGTTATATTTAAGATTATTTACGTACGCTGATTGTTTTTTTTTAAGTAGCATTGTTTTGTAGTATTATTATTTTTTTCTTTTGTTAGCAACATTTTGTTTATCTTCGGTTATATATTATATATTCCATGAAGTTGTTTTTGTAGATATATTAATACAATGATGCTCGGAAAAAGCAAAATCGAAATATGCAAACAAAATATTGTCAAATTAGCATTTTTTTTCGTGCTTTTCTTTTGATTATTTATATTTATGTTTATCTAATTTTCTTTGTTCGCTTTGTAGCATCTGGTTTTTTCATTAAAAAAATTGAAAGACGAAAAAGAAGCAACTATGGGAAAAAAGAATAAAGTATTGACGTATCAGCAAACTTTTCTGCAAGGTTATGTGATCTGTAAATATATTGTAGTCGCAAAAAAAAAAGATGGAAAAGAGTTAAGGTAGAATAATTTAGTCATATTTTTTAAAAAAAACTATCTTTATCGTAGTCGTATTAGATTCAGCTTATTTGTGAGATTATTCAACAGAAGTTGAACACATTATGACAAATTTTTGTCACCATGAAGATACATCTCTTACAGAAAGCGATAACATTCGACAAACGTTTAAAAAAATTACATATGCTTTTTTTTTTACACATATACATTTATTTATGGCAGTATAAAATGTTTGCATAATTTGTTATTATTTGTTTTGCAACATTGTGCGCATTTATACCTTTTCTTCTGTAAATACATTTTATCAAAGTAAAAATAATTAAAAATATCTATAATTGAAGTAATTCTTTTTTTATGCAACAAATCATGCGTGGCATGTTAGCGTGTTCTAGTCGTCAATGACGTGTTGCATTATAAGGTAGACTATCGCACATGATGACACCCCTCTGCACGGTGTGACGACAGGAGCATCAAAGTGAGACTAGTCACACGTACAATAAGACAGGGTCTCATGGTGCAAATGTAAACAACGTGGATAACAGTAAACCTGATGATAACCTTTCAGAATAAGCATCTTCATTTTTCCACAGTGAAGACGAAAGTCACTCATACATACCATCACTGCGTAGTGCACTACCACCGAATGCAGCTGAGTTGCCGTAGAGTACTTTTTTGAAGTGTATTGAAAAAGAAATAATGGATGAGAAGTTGCGATTAGACCGTGAAGATGCCCCGCCATCGGTGCCGAAGGGGTGGAAAGTACACCATGTCTAAGGTACAAGTCTTATCTTTGGCCGTAGACTGTGATTCCCACCTGTGTCCACACCACAAGATTTGACCGGATGAGAAATTAATACAGGAACACATTCAAACAAGTAATGCTCTTAGTCTAGTGCTACACCGTAAAAAACGTTGTCACACTAATAATTCGCAGAAAAAGCTGTGTCTTTGTCAACTAATCAGAACAAAGATAGCAACTAAGATAGTGCTTATAACAAATTTCAATTTACACTACCGTAGCCTACAAAACGATGTGTGGAGAAGCACTTTATTCGAATCCAGCTTACCTCGCGTGATGCATCGCTCGACCCGTAGTATGACATTCGTGGGTAGCACTTCCCATTTTCGTTCTTTGTGCAGTCTATTCCATTCGACAAGTTACAACGTCATGAAGCGGAAGCTATTGAAGCGGCTTCACAGAGTCATGATCCTGCGGTGCTGCAGCATGCGTTTTTTGGTGTGTGAGATAGCGGTATTTCATTGTTTGACGATTGTGTGGAGGCTAAGTGTGATGTTGTGGAAGGTGAGTTGGTGGTGAACAAGTTAGTCTTTCATGGTGCTCATCTTCGTTGCAAGCCTGGTCATCGAATTCACGGTAGTAGTAAAAATAGTAGTAGTAATGATGTTGATCCTGAAATTATTGCGTAAATGTAACATACCGCCGCACATAATGGCCCATTCGGAGGCTTTGAAGGACCAAACTTAGATGAAGCAGAAGAGGAAGTGCTAGATGGCATTCAAAGCTGATTAGCAGAGCGGTCTATTGATGATCAGTTTGGCTAGTTCGTTGGGCAGTACTCGGTATGAGTGGAGCAGCAGTAGTATGAGCGATGACTGCACCATTTGCGCGATTACGTAGCGGCGTAAGTATTCGTAACTATGTATTGATAACAACGACAAATTATTATTTTTTCTTTAACTAACCTTACTTTCATGTATTACAAATAATTAACAAATACATGTAACATTTTTTTAAAAAAATATATATTAGCGTAATATTCAGGTAAATTATTTTTTGCTTATTACCGTCATTTCCTAACTATAGTTTTAATATTTATAATGTAATTTTCAAAAACAAAGGTTTTTCTTGAGATGTTGATATTATTACCTTTTATAAAACTGCATATACCATTAACGAAAAATTTATGTAAAATTTACTTGAGCATTTTTTGATAATTTCTGCTTTTACTTCCCATCAATTACTGTTTTTATGTTTACACTATATAGTAATAGTGAAAATCAATACATAAACATACATTTTTATAGCTACATTATAACATGCCACCATCAAACAAACTACCAGCACCACCACGACCCGATCCTGTGACGTTGGACCAAATTTATGACACCTTAACCTCAAACACCACATCCATGTAGGACAAGGCATACCAGCTGGTAGCACTCAACACCGTTGTCTTTCACCCATCTGTCAAGTTATACATGTTCGAGCACTTCAAGTCTAATGTGACAAGTGCAGCGGTTAATGGTGGTGGTGATGGTGTAGGTAATAATGCAGATAACTAAATGCCTACTGTCAATGAGCGCAATCGCATGTTTCGTGAGAAATTGCTTAAGAGTATTGCGTTTTTTCTGGCCCAGCGCAACAGTGCGGTGTGTAAAGAGTGCCGCTGGTAGACTGTCTCCTTGTTGGGTGAGTTGTGTCGAATGGATAACACACATGGCACAAAACTTACTGGTGTCATTGCCACCACTGCAAATAATCATTCGGCTGATAACAAACAGACAGATTGTAATGCAACGTGTCAAGAAGAGTAGACATCAAGAAACAGTTCAGTGAAGCAGAATGAACATAATAAAATGTCCAAACATTGTAAAAACATATTACAAGGAGCTAAAATAATAAATGAAACAAATAATTTACCATCATCACCGCAGGCATAACTTGAGTACAAGTTAAATATGCACGCCAAGAGTAATTTGTAATTTCTTGCCTCATTACCGTGATTTGTGCCTGCAGTAGAGGCTATCATTGGAACAGACACGCTATCATGCATGTAATCTCCAAGTAAAGCTAACAGTGATATTGTTACTACTACATCTACTACTTCTACTTCTACTTGTAATAAAAACAATAAAAATGATGATGGTGGTAGTAAAGACACAACAATCAATTCTACCTCATCGCCTCGGGCAGTATTACAAGAGCGCTTACGTGCACAACGAAGTAAGTTAAAAGAAAATCAACAACAACAAAAACAAGTAAATGAAAGTGCAAGTAATAAAGAGAGTATTGAAAATGATGATGTAAAAGAGAGCGACGAAGATGTAGTCATCGCGCTTAAGGATATTTTACACGCTTTGCCCACTAGAGTAGTAATTCATGACCACGATGGCCACACAAGCAACACCTTCGAGTGAAGTGAAGACAATGTGGCACAGGCGTATGATTTGATGTTCATTGATGCGTCCACGTCGATGCTGCACTACATCCCACCCGTGAGTCGAAACAGCAGTATTTACTGTGCCTATTGCAACAAGTCATCTACCACTCCACTACATAATTTGATTACCACTACCATGGCTAACACCAACGAAACTGATGCAAATGTCAAGCCGACTAATCTGCTGCGATGTGCTAGCTGCAAAAGTGTGTATTACTGCAGCGCATCGTGTCAAGCCGTACATTGACGAGCTGCACATAAAATACCATGTATCGCGTACAAGAAGCGATGTGAGTAGATTAATAGCTCATATTAGCAACTAAATAACAAAAAGGTTAGTAAAAAGGCTAAAAAGGTCACATCACAGAAAAGTAAATCAGGCAATGAGATAAATGATATAAATAACATTTTCAGTAAAGACAATGGAGACGATGGTGGTGTGACTATTCTTGAAATTCCACTTGAGCCTACACTATTTTATGAAACTCGTCGTTATCTGTATGATCATCGTGATAGCTATTTTGCAAATGTGTCATTCTATGACTATTTCATGAAGTACACCACACATGGTAATTAAAGCAAATAAACAACTTTAAAAATAAATGTGTACGTGTTTAAGTAAAAGTATAATTAATATTTTTCTTTTCTATTTTTATTAAAGCGTTAGTTACTGAATCAATGAGTAAAACGTATAAAATTTTAATTGCCCAATAATCTGTGATGTTGAGTAATCAGTGCAAATTTTTGTAAGTAAAGCTAATTGTGTCTTTCTTTCCTACGCTAAACTCTTTACAAACTCTCTGCATCGCTCTGTGTAATATGTTTACTTTGTTAATGTTATTGTTGTGTTGTTTATCGACGATTATATATTGTATTGATTCTGTGTTTTTCCTGATTAGATTTGTTTTAATATATTTGACTACTTTCAGTATAAAATAATATAGTTTAAATAAATAAAAATTGTTTATAATTAAATGGAGAAGGTAACATCTTTTTTCAGTAAAATTGGTGGTAGCATCAATAGCACCGCGAGCGGCTAGAGCACAGCTGCGGATACAATAAGCAACATTGCCGGAGGTGAAAATGACACGATGTGCCCCTCACTCAGCTTCCGAACACGTGTGACGGCCTGCTGTTGTTGTCTTGGCATAGGCATGATTTTATCAATATTCAGCTGAATTTGCGTATTTTTTGCTGATTATGTGTTGTTTGGTGTCTTTTTCACGATCAGCAACATAATGTCTATCGGTGGCTTTATGTTTCTTGCTGGTCCTATGCGTCAACTAAAGAGTATGTTTAGTGAAGGTCGGTGAATTGCCACGTTGGTGTACTTGCTCTCGATGATCTTGACTATTGTGGTTGCAGTGGTCTTAAAGAGTGGTATTTTAGTAATTTTCTGTTGCTTGATTCAATTTTGTGCCATGTGGTGGTACTTTCTGTCGTACATACCGTTTGCACGAACTGCAATTCGAGGTGCAGTTAACTCAGCGCTTGCTTAACGAAAAATAAATAAATTAATATATATAAATAAAATATTATTCATTTGCAACAATAATCTATATATATATATTTTGTTAATTTATAATACTAAGATAGAATTTAAAATAATCTTTTAAAGATTTTCCTCAAATGAATAAATTGAAATATCAGAAACGATATTTTTTGTGTAATACTGCTTCTTGCATCTTCATGTTTATCATCGATGTTATTAAAAAAAAAACTACACGTTCTGAATATTCTTGATTTGACGATATTATCATATTTATTTCTATTTGCAACAATGACAAAGCAGCATTGATAAACTTTTCACCATAATTTACACATAACATCTAAACCTGAAAGAAAACACTTTCATAGCTAATCGCAAAATACTTTTTCTTTTTTTCCACTCAAGAAAAGGAACAGTGAAGAAAACGGAAAATGGGTGCGCGTTCTCGTAAAAAGCATCGCAATCAGCGTAGGCGATAAAGCAAGCAAGGTAATGCACATGACACAAATATATCTCAATAAAGTTTTCCCAATGTTAATACCAACACTGTCAATGATAACGAAGAACAACACGAGTAATAATTAAAATCACAGTTGCCTTTTTGTGTACATACTTTAGTCATCTCAACTGATTTTGCCGAGTTGTAAGAAGCGTGTAATGATTTGATCTCATACATCACACAGTTCATCAATTCAACAGATATTGCCTTGTCATCTCATCGGCGTAGCCACGCACTTCACCATCGTCAGCGTTTCTTCAAAACACTCGTAAATTCACACATTCCTCAACGTCTCATGTCACTCATGTCACTACAGTATCAAGTACCACCACCACACCATTTGCATCAAACTGAGTAAGACAGAAAGTCATGCCCAAATGAAACACACTCCGTTTAAGGGGCTGCGTTTATTAAATAAGCATTATATACTCAAATTGCAGCCTGCAGTGCATTACGCACACTTCTCAATAACGGTGATCACACTGATTGTGATGATGACGAGGATGACGGTAATGAAAGCGAAAATGTGATTGTGGATGTATTAATAAATGCAGGTAATAATAAAAATAATAACAACATCACTAGTAATAACATCAATAGTAATAGCTGTAGTGCATTTACTGTCTGTTTGTTGTAATTAGTGCAATCTGTTTGGAAAGATGTAGAGCAAAGTGCACAGTATTATGCGTTACACGGTACAAGATCAAATGTTGCAAAATGTGATGTTAATAATAATAATAGTAATAATATGTAAAGCATGTAATTTACCTTGGACAAGTAGTAATAAAAAAAGAAGCAGTGAGAGTAGTAAGAAAAAAAGATTGATGAGTAAATTAAAACAAAAGCACATCAAAGCAAATCTACCTAAGAAGATGACGACAATGAAATACAAAAAGAGAGCAACAAATATGATCAAAAACATAAACTATAGTAACAGTAAGAATAAGAGTAGTAATAACAACAACAACAAGACAAGCGATAACAGTCAAGTCAATAAATGACATTAGGCACAAAACAGAATGTGAAGACAGCCAATAAGTTAAATTTTTACTTTGTACACCTCCGCTTCTTTGACGAATTGATTCAACTACTGACTGTATTTGTGGATAGTAGCAACATTATTGCCAGTTATTTATCAAACAATCAGTTCATGTAATTTCTACTGCACACATTACAAATTGCCTTTATTAACGTTTTCAAATACGTTCAGTAGTATCAGAATTGTTATAAAGTATCTGTGCAGGGTACACCTCATGATAGTGTTAGCAACCACGCTAACGTGAACAAAACAACGTAATAATCGTACAAAGTAGCGGAGCTGTACGCATCGGTGGCGATTGCAATAAGTGAACTGCTAAACGCTATTGCTGCATCGGATCATGTGAAGCCGCAACATTTTCATAACTTGTTTACAGCTGCCTTTACAATCAATTATGATAACAATATGAGTGTAAATGTGAAACACGCCACAAATTTAAATATTAGTTGCACGATACCAACTCCTTCATCTTCATCTTTATCTTCATTTTCTCCTCCTCTTGTAGAATTTGTCAAACATGCCATTCATGCTACAGAACTCATTTAGTGACAGCACACTGCATAGTTTCATGCTAATTTACATGAATCTGTGATGCAGTTACAACTTGAAAGCGCAAATAATAGTGACAAACTAACACGATGCATGGATGATGCCAAAGTAGAGATGTTACTGTATATGTTATGTGAAGCAACCATTAACATTCAAACCACATTAATGAGTGTAGTGACTGATGTTAGCAATACTACTACTAATGAATCAATTACACCTGCTTTGATTAACTTGATGCTACCTCTCATTACGGTGCTACTAACGCAATTACGTCCAATGTAGCAGTGGCAGCAAGTGCTACCCTTGTTCAGTCAAGCATGCCAAATAGGCGATGAGTAGGCAAATCAACTGATTAAACTGATCAAGCACCGCCTGCACTCGGTGTTGCTCTCGTTAAAAATGTTTCACACAATCGTTAACACTATTTGTGAGCGTAACGAGTCTAACGAAGACGATGAAGTGGCCTTTCGTGCTAATCCATTAAGTGCAGATTTGTACAAAGCCCATTCACTGGTTGCATTTGCAGAAACACTGAAAAATGTACTCTGACTACATTCGACTCATAATAGAAACACGACGATGCTACCCAGCATCAAACAAGCACAGGCTGCACTTACAGCTGCTATTGACAGTAACCCATAGGCCTCATTCATTCAGTACATGTTGTTGAACATTGAAGGTGTTGTGTGAGATGTGGCTAGTACACTGCTGCTGATGATTCCCATGCAAAATGAAACAATGAAATATGACCAAAACATATGACAGGCAATGATAACATGTGTACAGGATAAGTATAAGCTACTTCTCACAAGTGACATGGACGAAAGTGATGGTGACGATGAATAAAGTAATGATAACAATCATAAGACTGGTACAAAGAGCAATACACCATAAAATGAGGAAAAATAATGAAAAATAAATAATGCAAAATCAAAGTCAATGGTGTGCTCATCGCCTGCAACTCGGCATGTACTTTGACAGCACATTGAATCAATTGTGCAACTTCTCTGAACGTTATTGCGTAAGGACATAAAAATTGTCAGCAGCAGCAGCAGCAGCAGCAGCAGTAATAGTAATACGCATCACCTTATTCATGTAAAGCTGACAGATTTGAAATTGTTATTAGCTCTTTCTCACTTTAGTACACACCATAGTCGTTACAGCTCTACACGTTTGCGACAGGCCTTGATTGGCACACTGTCCTTACTCAGTAAATTGCTTGACACGGTGTAGAGTACACGTCCGGTGGTGTAGTGTGCTTGTAGCGTTTTGCTACACAGTCATGTATAGACAAATACGCATTATAGTCATAACCATCAAAATAATTGTGCAAGTGTACAATCAACGTATACTCCGTTGCTGAAATTAGGTGATGGTATTGTGTAAGTGGCACGTGTGCCATCTACTGTTGGCAAATCACGTCAATAGTGAGTGTCATTGCTCAACGCGGTAGATGCTGTGGTGTCACTGCGATGTGAGGCGGCTAATGCACTCATCGACCTGTTTATCGATGAACGATTTGATGCTACCTTGTATGGACCATTGCAAATACAGCAGCTACTTCGTCAGTTTCTTGCCGAGCTACGTGTGTTCATCAAGAAGCGTGTACAGCTGAGCAACATGGCAAAACGTAATTACAGACTTGATCTTGAAATTGCTAATTTGTAGCAATGACAGGAACTTGAGGAGAATTTGTGTGGGTTTGTGCAATACAAACAACAACACGGATTTGCGTAAACGTGAAATAATGTAAAAAAGAAAAATCAATAATAAAAATGAAATTTAAATAATCTGCAAAAAACTGTAAATGAAGCGTAAAAAAATAAATACAAATATGATATTTATATCTTAATATTTAAACAATTAATACATAAAAATTATAATAATAAAGTTATCATATTAAGGTAATATATTAATCGTTACTAATCGTTTAGTTTAAATAAATAAATTTGAAAATTAAGTCTACAAAGAATGAAGTTTGACGTAACTAAACTCTTGCTTATTTGAGCAAAGTGAGCTTTTATAAAATGTTGACTACATCAATAACCATATGAATAGATATATTTTATATTGAATGAATAATTTTTGCTTTAATACTTTTCCTTTATCAATTTTGACAATACGCACTCAAGATAAAAGTGCTAATATAATATAAGAGTAATCAATAATTTTAATTTATTCTTCAATATTTACATTCGCATTATCAAACATTATGACACGCTATACAAATCCACATCATTAGCCCGTTATGTTGGGAGTTATTGGTGGCTCAGGAGTGTACAAGTTGAACTGCTTGCAGAACGCACAATACTATGACATGGACACCCCATTTGGTCGTCCATCTGGTCTGGTTTGTGTGGCCAAGGTACGCAACGTTACGTGTGCGTTTATCCCACGCCATGGCCCACATCACAGCTTCAACCCTACGGAGGTTAATTATCGGGCTAACATTTGTGCATTAAAGCAACTTGGTGTGAAGTATGTACTTGCCATCAATGCGGTTGGCTCGTTAGATGATCGCTACCAACCAGGTGACCTGGTAGTGGTTGATCAATTGATTGATCGAACGTATGGCAGGAAATCTACGTTTTTTGAAGGTGGCATCGTTGCTCATGCAGACTTTGCTCACCCAACTTCGCATCCGTTTAGCAAGTTAGCTTATACGGCAATGCTGCAGTGCTTTCCTGGAGTAAGTGAGGGCACTGCAAACTTTTCCATTCACCCGAGTGGTACGTTGGTGACGATGGAAGGCCCACAGTTTAGCACCAAGGCTGAAAGTTTAATGAATAAGCAACTTGGTGGACATCTGATCGGGATGACTGCCTCAACATAGGCCAAGTTAGCACGAGAGGCGGAGATGGCCTATTGTCTTGTGGCTATGGTGACAGACATGGACGCCTGAAGTGACATTCCACATGTAAACACCAATGCCGTTCTGCAAGTGCTCAAGGCAAACAGTGAAAAGGCACAAATCTACCCACCCGCCATCATTGAAGCACTTCGTGATTGCCCATTTGAGGATGTTGCCCATAACGCACTGTGCCATGCTCTTGTCACACACCCAGAGCACATGTCTGTAGAGCTGAAAGAAAAACTGGCGCCTATTCTGGCAGAGCACTATCCTCAGTATGCTCCTAAACAGCATTAATGTTATCATACTACATAAAAATAATGTTCAATGAAATAAAATTTAATTGTAGTTTTTTATTCTAAATATTCTTATTGTAATAAAAATGCAATTATAATATTTTATGTTGGTAATCTGGTCATTCATCATTCTTTTTTGTTTTCGTACTTGTTGCCTACAAGAACAACTCTTACATTTTACTTATAAGGTACGCAAAAAAAACCTTACATATTGTTACAGAAGAGAAAAAAACATCCATTTTTCTTTGCTATATTTCTCTAATTGACAGCACATTATGATAACTTGTATTGACCTTAGTTTCACGTAAAAATAGTAACTCCAAGCAAGTAAATTGTGAATTGTTATCTTTTTTTTTTTTTTTTTTTTGTGAATGCTATCATTAAATATGACACATTTGACTTTTTAACAGAAAAACATTTGCATGTAGCACTTAGTTAGCAGTTGCTTCTTTTATTTTCGAGTATTTTAAAATAAATAAAGTTGTATAATGCTTCTTTTTTACTCATAAAAACTTTTATTTATTTACTGTCACTATATAACTATTACCTTTTCTTTGTACTTTTTTACAGATACATCGTCGTTACTTTTATTTATTTTTCTCTTAAATTTTTTTCAAGGATTGTTTTATAATTTGCAAGCAAAGCTGTAAGCATTGTCTCCTTCCTTTCAATTAAATTTCCTTTTCATCATTGTTAATTTTTTCAAAGAAAAGTAATAGTTGAAAAAAATAATAATTGTAAAGTGCACAGCTGCCGTTTACAACAAATACACATTTCACACGCAAAGTGGATTATTTATTGACAATAAATCAATAATACTATACATATATTTATTTATTCAATCATAAGTAATAGAATTTATAAAAAGTATTCTTCTTCTTCAAAACTAATAATTTTTTTTTTACTATAACTTCTATTAATATTCGAGTATATAAATTCATATAGTTATTTTCTCTGTTTTGCATTTGTATAAAATCTATTTTATTTTTTTAGTAAAATAAATTATTTCAAAAAAAATTTATCATTGTCAATAAATCGACTTGCTAGTATTGCAAACTATCGGCATTTCAAATCTATAGTAATTATATTTCTTTTAGTTTACCAATATTAATAAATACAGTAAAATAATTTAGTGTTTGTGATATAGAGATA
This sequence comes from Blastocrithidia nonstop, assembly GCA_028554745.1. NCBI lineage: Eukaryota > Euglenozoa > Kinetoplastea > Trypanosomatida > Trypanosomatidae > Blastocrithidia > Blastocrithidia nonstop. The sequence continues at coordinate 86,156 of JAQOTN010000028.1, read as the reverse complement.
TTTTGGCAAGGGGTACATAGTAAAGCTGTAATATTACCTTTTCCTCGCCACTTATAGTTATAACGGTGAAATGATACGTACTAGTAAAGATAAAACAATGACCGATGAGCAGCAAAACTATAGTCGGCAATGTAATTTACTTTCTAAGCATGCTAGAACAACACAAAGAAATGTTGATAACAACAACAAAAATGACATCAACGTAGTTTAATAATAATAATTTGCACAAAACACAACAATGCATGGTAGTGATATTAACAACAATGAACAACAGAGCAAAAGTACAAATATGTAGTACAATATATCTACCATGCCTAGTCTGGTGTTAAGCTAGACAACGCCAATAAGGGTGAAATCAAAGAGCAACAACAATGAGCATAATGGTATCAATAATACTAAAAATAATACTGAAAATAGTTCTAGTAAGTGAATTATTCCATCAAGTAGTACACCCGATCAAGTTAAATGTAAAAAACTATAAAATGTGTATAACATTGACAAATTGTCAACATACTACTCTTACAATGTATTGACAAGTAGACTAACGGGTGATAATAGATAACATCATTCACCACCAGATTTTACAGCACAAAGTCAACCCTACCATATTAACTTACTCATAAACGAATAAGAAAAGAGTAAAGACAAATGACAACAACAGTAAAATCAATTGTTACACTAACGGCAAGCACACATATCTGAATATACATAACAAAATTATAACAATGACGTCGATGGCAAGAACATGAAAACTCACAACGTTACTCGAAAGTAAATTGACAAGTACAATAGTAACGATAATAACAATAATAAATAATGAGAAGATAAGCTAAATGAAAAAATTGCAAAAAGCTCAGATGTACCAAATTTACAAACTGGTTTTCCTACTCGTCGCCGATCACTACGTCGAACATCACGCGTTTCGTTTCGGTTCAACACTCCTAACAGTCAGGAAATTACACAGATGCATAATTACCTATCTGCACCAATGTAATCGTTATAGCTCGCCTCGTTTTAGCCGTTATTGCCAAACACAACCGTTGCTGCGGTAGATAATAATGTTAATGAGCATATTCATTACGATGCTGAAAATTATAATAAAACTCATCATCATGCACAAGTATGCACAAAGCATAATCGTTAAAATTTATTATAGGCCACCAAAGTTCAACAATAGTCTCATAATAAGAAAGCTCACTCTTCCTCCTCTATTTCTTCTTTTGCCATGTAGTAGAAATCGCTACAAAGATCCATGTCTGTTCTTTCCATGCCATCGTTAACGAGTATCAGTTCCACGTTGTCTTCTCATATGAGTGATATTCAACGAAGTAGAATGGCTTCTTTCGCCGCACATAGTTCATCATGCAATGTACTAGACCCATCGTGTGATGATAGTGTAAATATGAATAACAGTGCGATTAATAGCAATAATATCCGAAGCAGTAATAACAACAATAACAGTAACAGTAGTTGCAGCAAAATAAGTGACGAAAGTAGAAATATCAGTGAAGTGGCATTATCTGAGAGCTACATGTGTAACTTTGATAACGCGAGCAGCAATCAATCCGATATAAGTACGAGTATTAATAATAATAACAATAGTAACAATAATAATTGCTATAATAGATCGTTACAAGGCAGAAAGTATGATAGCAAATTGATTAGTGGTAAAACTCATTTGCATTGCAAAAATAACACAAGAGTAGTCATAGCCATAATGAAGAATGATGATTAACATAATAGTTATGAAGGTTGACAGCATTGTCACAATAACAATAACAATAACAACAACAAAAACAATATGCATGATACTACAAAAATAAAACGTTCATGCCGTAAAGATTGTAACTCACCGCTGTTTGATGACTAGTACAATCAGCCGATTAGCAAAAGCAACAGTTTCATTAATTAGTTTTCATTCGGCGAGTGTAAATATCACTGGTTGATATAAGATGACTCTCAATAGCAGACTACACCTACATTTCAATAACATACAAAGTAGCAATAAGTTAGCGATATAACTGATAAAAATAACAAAAATATTAATGTTACTACTTCTCCTATCGAAAAAGCAAATATCACCACAACAGCCAAGCCCCAATCTGCACACGATCAAAGTACAAATGCTGTTACAAGACGCATGTAGTGAGAAGGACGAAGACGAGATAGCAGAAGTATGAGTTTGACACGTACGTTGTAATTATCATAAAATAGTGTAAAGAATCGCGATGGCTACCCAAAGTATAGTCAAACGTAATAAAAGAAACAGACTCAGCAACAGTTGACTACAGTTATTATGCCATCAGTTTTACCGAAAATGTAAAGATCAAACGTGGAAAGTAATCGGCATGTCAGTGTGGTCATTCCACAAAAAATTCAGTAAACATAGCCTAATGTACCATTAATACAATAACAAAAACAATAACAGCAAAGATAAAGTGAACGTATTCAGCGGTTGCCTAGTCATTGCTAATTACAAGCATACTCACCTTTAACAATGCACACGTTGAGTAACTTGACCGTGTAAAATTTACATCGATACAAGCAACAGTAATAAAAGTCAAAATGACAAGTGCAAACCATGCACTAGCCCCAATACAACATCAATAATAGTGGTAATAGTGCTAATGGGTTTATTCTTACGGCCAGTAATAATCGATCGTTAAGCCGTCTTTCATAAGCCTCCAGTGGCAATCATTCACGTAGTCGAAGCAGCTCTACGTGCAGAAGTTCATCTCACATGAGCAACTCATCCATTGACAGTGGCTCTGTAGCACGGCTAAAGCGTAAAGCGCAAATAGCGACGCAGCAGTTTGTGCAACGCACATGTAAATAAAAATAGTGCAATGTACAATTAGTACAGGCTACAACAACAAATAAGAAAAAACGTAAAATACAGCCCTTGTCGGCAGTAGAAGTCATTTCATAAACACCCACGCGTGTGACAAATGTAAAAAATGATATTAGTGCAGCACAGCAAGAGCAGTAACAGCACAAAACTCGATCGAATTCAAAGAGTTTCATAAAACGAATCTTACATCGTTGCTTTACCGGCAGCGAATAGAACAAGACAAGTGGATCAGAGACAGCCACGTAATGTTCGATGGATAAGAGCATCATCAATAGCAACAGCTACAAAGGTAATTTTGGTGTTAGTACATCGCTAATTGAAAACTCAAAACGTGTGCCAAATAAAATGTTAGTGCCATAAAACTAACATATAGCTTCAGCACCACTTGCAACCCGTCTGAAGAAACGTCATATAAAGAATGATAAGTGCAATGTGCATATAAAAAACAACAACAAGAACAACACTAGTGCTAATGCTAATATACAGAATTGTTAGTATAGTAGTTATACTACTACAAAAAGTGATCAAGACGTTGATGATGATGATTGTGTTGTGTTGTAAACCTCAGCATGTGGGTCTAAACCCGATGAGCTTACTCAACATTTGCTAAACACAAATCTAAATGCACCTTCACGTTAAATTCACCCCTTACACGCGTTCGATAGCAATAGCAATAGTAGTAATAATAAAAAAAAGACTAGTAGTAGAAAGCTATAGCATTGTGCGGACAATTCCGTTACATTACCACTTATACGCAAAGTTAATTTTAGCAGCACGAACAAGAGTGATTTTGACAAAATACCTTCAAGTAATAAAATTAATTGTGTGGTTTCAACTTTGCAATAAGTGGCAGAGTATGATGAGACATTTCACTTACCAAATTATGTAAAACTATCAACCAAAAAGCCTAACACAACCAATGTAAAGGTAAAATAACATATTGATGTGTCATAGCAGACAGAACAGAATGAGGTAAAAGTTAAAGAAAATAACGTATAGGCTATGAATTATTCTAAGACCAATGTTAATATGAGTAAGCAGTAAACAATTCTATCAATGGAAAAGATTAGTAACAAAAAAACAAGTCAATCACTAAGTAAATTAAGGAATTAACACAAAAAAAGTCATCGCAGTCAACATCATGAACGTTATAAGAATGTAGCTGAAAAGATCAATAGTAAACCATAATACGATAACACGTAGTCAAAGGTTACGTTTTAGCAAAGATCATATGCACCACCTGCTTGTTCCTTACCTTCTCCTCACATCACATACTCACCGTCCATGATAGCCAAGTCATCTTCTTCATTTATCACATCTAACATTGTTGTTACAGATAGTAACAATGTCAATACAGATAGTGCTACCAGTAAGCGAGAGAGGAAAAGTAATCATGAGAACAATGTAAACTACACAGACTACCATCACAAAGATGATAAAGGCAATTACATCAGTTTTCATAACGTGCATAATACGAATAGTGATAGTCATCACGATAGTAGTATCACCACATAAAGTATTAACAGTAGTAGCAGACGAAATCATTTTACACCTCACACGAAGCGTAGTAGTAGCTACGACATTAACAGCAACACTGACATGGTCAATTTTAATAGTGATGACACTGAGCAAGATGTCAAGAATGAAAGTAAAAATTTGTAATCTGACTTGTCATGTACGCAGGATATGGCAGTCACGAAAGAGAGAAGTGTGTGTGATTTACGCAACCTCATCGCACTCTCCTCCCTTGCGTCATCCAAGTAGCGGTAAGACATTATTCACTAACGTCTCAGCAGCAGTAGTGGACGAAGTATCAATTCACAGAGTTGACGTCGTCGGCTGCGTGATCGTCACAGGTCATCCTCATAGCCGTTTCGTCCTTTTAAGATTTCGGCGTAGAAGTTCAAGCAAGTTCAAGCTGAGAAGTTGAAATAGATATCTCAATTTACTTAGTAAAAAGGGTAAAGAAGACAGATATAAAAAAGAATAACGTTATTATAAATCCATTTTTTTGATGTATTTGTCATTATTATCGTTAACTATTATATATATATATATATATATATATAGTTTATCCTTTGTCTTCTTGTTTCTCCCTTTCATATTAACAAGTTTGCTTTATAGTAATACAAATAATAATATTCTTTACAATTGTAACTTGTGTGTACACAAACACATCGTATAATGATATCTATAGTATGTTAATAATGTCTTTTTGTGGGCAAAATTAATTTATTCATTATCATTTTTTCGAATATATATTTCATATATTGGTGTTTTAATTGTAATTTTTTTGTGTATATGATTTACGTACTTGCGTGTGTATAAATGTGTACAAATATCATTATAAAAGAATTATTTACACTATCAGTTTTGCATAAAATAATGTTTTCATCTTAAATTGAAATGTGTAAATTTATAACTCATATTTACTTTGTGATTTGTACTTTGTGATCATTTAATGAAGATTATATTTTACATATAATAATCATCTCATTCGATAAACACAATCAAACATAACTATTATTATTATCACTTTTATAATAATATGTTTATTTTTTCCCTACAAAAGCATTAGTCTATTACCGAGAAAAGAAAACATTGAAGCAAATATAAAATTTATTAATATTGTCGTTGCAAAGTGACTATTAATCAAGTACATTAATTTCACATGTATAAGCACAAATACTTTTCTGTGTACACAAACATACTTTTCCCTACAATAATGGGAAAAAAAACATTACGTTACATCTATTTGCATCTTATTATTTTAATATTATTAAACTTTTGCATCATATTTCCTCTTTTTCTCTTTTTGTTTAAAAGTAAGCAAAACATCATTATACTGCACACATAGCTTAGCAAATACTGAACGCATCCATCGGTAACTCTTTTTTTTTCTTTCCTCTCTTTACGTGATAATTAAAAGCATTTGCAACTGCATCTTCTTACCTTTTTTCATACCCTTCAAACTTACTTCTATAATATTATTTCTGGAAAAAAATAATATAGTTTTACTTTTATTTGATTGAATTATAATGATATTTTTTATTAAAATAAATATTTGTGATTGTCTACCTAATATTGATGATAAAATCAACTTATTTACTTCATAAGTTTTTAAAAAATTTTGCTGCATTAACAACTTTACTTTATAAAATAAAAGCTAACCTAATAGACGTCTTATTTATAATTACAGTGGGACACTTGTTAATTATTCAAATCTTTTAATATTTTAGAAAATAGATAACAGTATAAGCAAGCAATGCCTTTACCACGTGGTAAGGTCGGAAATGCTGATTTTGTCAATGACTACGTTGCAAAGAAGTAGGCACAGATGCAACGTGCACGTTAGATTCGTTAATAGCGGAACAAGCGTACCTAGTAGAAGCAGCGACAACAGTAACAACAGCAGCATCAGGAATAGCTTATAACGAAGTAAACGTTGATGCAATAGTAGCGGCCGTAGTCGCAATAGCAACAATAAAACGAAAAACAAGAACAAGGAGAAGAAGAAGAAGGATTGACACATAATTCATCATCACAGTACAAGGCTAAGAAAACCAAAATGCCATTGAAGAGGAGTGCAGCAGGACACAAAGAGCGTTGTATACTACAAGTGGTGTAGTAGGATTTCACCAAGGCCACCCAGGCTGGAATTATTACCCCAGATCAAGCACGTCAGCTGTGGGCTATGTTTTCTGATCAGGTCATTCGTGTGGTGCCAGGCTAACCACATGTCAACTCCACCGTCTCCATTGAGAGCTTGTTGACGCTGAGCAATCACACCTCTGCGTCTGCCACCACGTCCTCCTCGTTGTGCAACTCTGCTGATGCATTTAATTCATTGAACTATAACAACACAACTTATAGCAATCATAGTAGTAGTGGTAGTAATACCAATAACACATCTACCGGGTTTGGTGGCAGCATCTCCCTCGAGTCACTTCGTCAAAGTATCGCGAACTTCAAGAAGAAACAAAAGCGGAAAGGTAAAAATAACATGAGCAAAGTACATGCCACTAGCAAACCAACTCATTACAACAATTTAGATACAAATAGTGATAACAATAATGATGATAATAGAGATGAAAGTGATTAGAATAGTAATGCACACGTGAAACAAACGTAAAACTTGTACAAGAATGAAGAGAGTGGTGATGATGGTGCCGATGACCATGCGGCATACTTTAACACGGGATCCTATTTACGAACGTTGAATAAAGCTAATGAACAAAGTAACACCACTAAACGATCTGCTAGTAGTAATAATACTGATAACAATAATACGAAAAAGACTCGCAAAAAGCCTATGCGACCATAGTGAAACTTTGATGTGGGTGTGGCTAATGCACAATCGTAATAACAACAACAATAGTCATAGTAACAACACTAGCACGATAATAAAACTATGGGACATGTCCCTGGTAACGTTGGAGTTTACCCTAACAGTAGCGGTAATGTAAAGCAGAAACAATAAAAAAGTAATAATAATAATAATAATAATAATAATAATAGTAATATAGGACAACGAAATAGCAAAAAGACAAGTCATACAATTAATAGTAATAATAATGTTGCAACAGGTGCACAAAAGGGCAAATCAACTGCGTTAGACCGCAAAAAAGATAACTTCACCGCAAAACAAACGGCTCAATATAATTTACAATAAGAAAATGCTTTTTCATCAGCAGCAATAACTCCTACAAGTAATAATATCAAAACTCGTAGCCATGCGAGTAACAACGCTAGTCGCTTTTCTAGCAGTAAGAATAGTGCCGGTATGGTGAATCTGGATGACATACCAGTAGGTAAAGCCGCTCATGATGCTATTAGCGGTGGTGGTAATGTCTTTGCCAATTGAGATAATGCATTTCCTGTGACGAATCAAAGCGATGCCAAATATAACTTTTTGACATCATCATCATCATCATCATCAGCCGCAGTAATTGGTAGTGGAGGTACAAATAAATTGTCAAATTAATTAATTGAACATGAGGCCTCTGCTGCCGCACAGTAGCCACTTCGGGAGTGTGGTACATGTGGACGATCTTTTCGAGTTTCGGTGTTGCCTCGACATGAGGCGGTGTGTCGTAAACAGGCAAACAAGAAACGAATAGCATTTGACATGCAAAGTCAGCGACTGGACGGGGTATAGGGCATGAATGAGGTGCGCAGGACTACTGATGCCTTTAGTAAAAACTGGGCAAAGAAGATGAACAATAACATTAACAGTAACAATAATAACAATATAAACAAAACAAACGCACAAAAGATGCCCAAGTGAAAGATTTAGCATGAACAGTTTCAGGCTGCGATGCGGGCGGCACACATGCAATCTAGTCTGTAGTCTGGAAATAATAATAACAATAATATGAGCAATTATATGTTTGGTAAAGGTAACCCTTCCGTATTACCGCCCCCACCGCCTCCGCTGCCGCCGTAGCTTGACAACCGGGTGTTGTGTCCACACTGTGGGCGTAAGTTTGCGGAAGAGACCGCAGCACGACACATCCCAAAGTGTGCGACGACGATTGCCAAACCAAAAGGCATTCGACCGATACGTCGTTAATGTAAATAAATCAAGTCATTAATATTATATAATATTTTACCATACAATAGTGCTTTTTAGTGTACTTATTCATATTTTGTTGCGTGTTCTTTTCCCTTTTTTTTTAGTACTCTTTGCTTGTGCTGTCAACAAGAATAGATTAGTTTCCATCTAATTTACTTTATACCTTAACTTTCTTTTCTTCTCCTAATACATATGCTAATTACACACCATGCTGTTTATATATTGACTAGAAGTACAAACACATTTGTTTTTTGTTTAACTCTGAACACTTTATATGATATTGACATATATAAAAGGGTAAATATTTACTGATACTTTCTGTAAACACTCAGTGTTATTTCCATAGAATATTATCACTTGCAATATTTGACATGAATAATTTTATTTTGCTCTATGCGGTATAAACTATTTTTTTCGATTTGCAAAATTGTCGATGCACTAGCATTTGTGTAACAATAACAACCTATAAAATAGAAAAAATGACAAATAAAAACATCGTTTCTTACGCCAATTTTCCTCTTTTTTTGATGGTTTAAAGATTATGTAATATGTATTTAATTGTGTGCATAGGTGTAAAAAGTGTAGGTATGGCAAACTCTTTTTTTCGTTCTAGCTTCTTTGACAGACAAACAATGTATATTTATAAAGTTTAGCTGTGAAGCATATGACATTTGTTTTCCCATATACTTTACATATGTTCTTTTTTTTTTGTTGTTATACTATAAAACTTTTGACATATAATATTTTTGACACTGTAATAAGCAAACTAACATAGAACAAATATCTTTTTTCCTTCTCTTCTCACAGTCATCATAATGTGTTATCGAGTGACGAGTACATTGCACCGTTATCGCACTGCCTGGCGTGAATTGCTTCACCCATTGCCGGTCAAAGCTCGCAAAATTCAGTGACTGAAACGTGACAAGACTGAAATGAATGAGGCATTATTACGTCAACCATACTACACCATCAAAACGTATAACTTACCTTCCTATGTAAATAAGGCTGTAATGTTTGGCAACATTGGTGCTGTCTCACCCGATGGCTATGCTGGGATTGGCATGAATGATCATGTTAGTGATTTGTACGGTATGCAGAGACCAACCTATGGTATGGAGATGCAGCTGAAGGCGGCACGTCATGCAACTAGTCCATAACGATTACAGCAACTTCGAGAACAGTTACAGTTACCGGTACGAACTGGTCCTGAAATACCGCGTATGGTGAAGAGACGAAGGGCAACTTCTGCGTCATTGACAGCAAACAATAATAATCATGATAAAAGTGTTGTCAATGATAGTAGTAATGTTATAGTATAGAACAATGAGGGGTATGAGGTGGCACCTAGCTTTACGGATGAGTATGGTGCCCGACTTCGTCCTCGTTACCCAGAGTCATGGGATACCGTTCCGCAGCACCAACCATCACGTGCACCCATGTAACGTGCTAAGCAACACCCTTATGATAATAAAAAACACTGTATACATAAATCTATTTTATTCTTAAATTATATATTTGTTATTATCCCAGCATGCACGGAAAACTCGAACATCTTACAGTATTTTTCAATATTTTTTGTTTTGTGCATTTTTATGCACACTGAGTACGTTGATGTATGCTTTTCATGAAATATGTTTAAATATTTAAAACAAAGATAAAGTCAAAAACATATTTCACTATTCTATTCTTTTTAAATTTCTGTTTTATATGTATTTACGGAGATATTGTAAAAAAATAGCAAATAAACACACACTTACAAAATAGTAATAAAACAAAAATAGAATGCACCGGACGTCATTGTGCTAGCGTGGGGCTCAGCTAGGTATTAGACGAGCATGCATGTCACATGAATTAGGTACGTTAGCTAGTTTTTTGCTATTCACACCATGCACGACTACTACTACATCGTCCTCGCCGTCTATAATGCACAAGCGACACATTAGTCAGGATCTGTTTGAGGGCCCACTTGACCTCAAAGCCGGTGAACGACACGCCCGTAAAGGACCTCCTGTTGCCCACAGCCTGCCCGTGTACAAGACGACGCACAAACTGCACCAATCGGCCCGATGAAAGAAGGCCAACCTGATCACCAACGTTGCTGGAGGCAAAGATTACCGACTACGGTAGACCCAGGGTGAAGGTGGGTTTGATGAGAGTGGCATGTACCGTGATTGGCTATACGGGGATGAACGGCGGTATGCCAATTACATTGCCATCCTGTTAGGGAGTGTGGCTATTGGATTATTTTTCTACACACTACGCGTGATGGGCACCGAGACGTGGGATATACCGGCACCGGTGTTGGCGTCACAGCGTAGAAAACTCGCACGTACACATGGCACCACAAGTGGATAGAGTAGTTTATCACATAATGATGGCAATAGTAGTGGAAATGATAGTGTACAATAGGATGGACAAGCGACTAGTGAGTCAAGTAAAGCCGGTACTCGAGCACAGAACGAGGATGCACTGGCGATGCTAAAACGACCCGTGGTGTTGTCTCGGGCAACAGCATCTACATCGTAATGTCACTTATATTGATAGTTTAAATAACAATAAAACTTCCTTTAAGACTTACTTTGAATTGATTCTATCAACTTAACCTGTTTTTTGAAAAATTTCATGTTTTTCCGTATTATTTGTATATATTGCTTTCGTTCAAGCTATGTAATAACGTTTTATCGATCAAGGTATTAATGCTTGCACAAGTTTATCAAAAAAAAAGATAAAATTATGGAATTTGTTGTGTAGTTCACATTAATTTTTACAGTATTCTTTTTTTACTTGTTGTGTGTAAGTGTATGTGTAAGTATATGTGTGCCTTCACTTGCCGTGTAAGCATTTATCTATTTTGTGATAGGTATACAATTTTTGACTAGATAACATCGATGCGAACATATATATATATATATATATATATATATATACACCTACTTATGTTGTTTTACAAATTATCAGTAACGCGTTTATACCGTCTTATAATTAAGTATTTATGTTGTTATTATAATGATATCTGTTTTTCTTCTTATTTTTGCATATATGTGTGTGCGAATTACAAAGATGATTTATACATTTACCGTTAAAAAGAATCAATTCATTAAACTTTTTCCTGTCTATTTATTCGTATGCTTATTTAATATATTAAAGTTTATATTATAAAAAGACAGAAAGTATATAAACTTGAATTATTCATTCATTAAATTTTCATAACGCACACACTCTAAAAAAAAAAAAAAGAAATGTCGTCTGCATCTCGCAATATGTCTGCAAATACTAGTGCAGCTGCAAATACCACCACAACCACTTATAGTAACACTAACAACAATTACGGAAATAATGGCACATTGCTTTATCACCAAACCATCATCCCATCGCAGGCCATCACCCATGTTCTTGCCGGTAGTTTCACGTTACCTGGTGCACATGATCTCATCTTGATTCGACACAATGTGCTGTAACTGTGAAGTCTAAGTAGTGATACGAATGCAGCAGATGGTAATGATAGTAATGTTGAGCCAGTGACTATGCGATGTGTGCACCGCCTACCATTGTTAGTTTCCGTGCTAGCCACTGTAGCGGTGCCTACAAGTCGTTCATTTGCTACATAGCGTAGTACCAAGACATCTTCTACGCTAAATTAGTTTACAAGTAACAAATCTAACAGTGATGTTACTAGTTTACGTAAACAAGACGCGGGTATGCTGCACTACGTGGCACTCACCTCATAGAGCGGCTATGTGACCTTGTTTATGTACAAGTTAAATGAGCCACCAGTACCAGCTCGACTTCCTGTGCAAGGTGCCACATAATATAACAATAATGATCCTAATTATTACAATAATAACAGTAGTATGATGATGAACAGCCATCATCCTCATCATCACACTATGAATGCTACCTCAACGTCCATCTTACCTTCACCTGGGTTATCAATGGCAGGCTCACACAACACACACGATGCCTCACAAACGATTCTCATCACCACCTCGTTACGTGGTTACTTTGTCAAGTTGAGTGAGGTACAACTAGGCAGAAGTGGTGTTCGTCTGACAATGCCATCGGCACAAATGGTGGTGGATCATAACGGACAGGCGTTGTTTATTGCGGCGTTGATGCGAAACAAAGTTATCGTGCCCTTAGCACGTAATGAAGAAAATAATGAAATTAACGAAGATAATAAACAAACAGAAAGCTACTAAATTTATCAGTACTACCACAATAATGGAAATGCCTCAAGTTAAAATGGATATCAAGGTAACACTACAGAGTATATGAAAAATGAAACTGGTACACTTGGTACATAGGCACTGCTCAATGGCAAACAACGCTGACAAAGACGATAGCAACGGCTCATACATGGGTTATTGACCTTAACTTCACCATTATAAATTGTACGACAAACAATTACCTATTCTATTTGTGAGGTAGAAGGGGTACTTGAAAACACCGCCTTTGCCGCACTCGAAGAAGAAGTAGTAGAGGCTTCCACTACTATTCATCACACCAACAGTGAAAGCACCAACTCATAAAATAATAGTAATGTGAATAGACCATTGTCAAGTGAGTCTGCATTGCACACACGTCGTAAGGTGCTTGTGGTGTACGTCTATGTGGCTAGTCTTCGTCAGGTACAACGCACGCATCTACTTCACGTACCGTACTCGGCACATCGGATTATTTCACTGCCATAGACACCCAACGGACCGGGTGGGGTACTGGTGTGCTGTGAGAGCGAGTTGGTCTGGTATGACTTGACCTCTTCGCCGTCTGCCTCGTCTTTGCTAGTTCAGCCTCCTTCCGTTAATAGTAGTGTTACAGTAAACACCATAGCAATGGGTGTCTTTAAGTGTGCCGCGGCCATTCCTCGTCGAATCGATTACGCACAAACTTTATATGAACCGAGCATCATCGCCTCGGCCTGTACCACGGTAGGGAAAAGCTACTTTGCTCTTATTCAAGACGAGCATGGTGATTTGTTTCGTATTATTCTCTCGCGCAATAAAGTACAGGAGGCCTATGACGCACTACGACTACAGCAGCAACAGCAGCAGTTGATGAATTTACAAAACAATTTGCAACAGTCGCAGTAATCTGGTATTATACCTCATTCACTCAGCAATGCTCTTGCCAATCAGACTCCCATTTCCATTCCTAACCCATTATCTGTTCACTATTATGAAAGCAGTGCACCATGTACAGCCATGGTGCTGTGTAAAAATGGTTTACTCTTCATGGCATCCTAATCGGCTTCGATGCATGTCTTGTACAAGGTCATTAACAATGGCTATAACAAGTAGAGCGAGTATATTGTCAAACGTGTTAAACGAATCTTACGTAGTGATCCGATGCACATAAAAAATGAAAAGCAACCGAGTGCAGCCATGACAACAACCTCTAACGTGAAAAAGTAAAATAAGGTCTAAGAATAAAAGTAGTAGTAAAAAATGACATCTGCAGCAAGCGTAAAAGTAGAGACAGAAATGGGAAATTAGCTGAAAACCAATTAGGATAGCAACATGACAGACAAAAAAATCAAACAAGAGAAGAAAGATGACGACAATGAGGATGATGATGACGACGATGATGATATGGCAATGCCTGCACCTAAATTAACTGGCAAACGAAAAGCCAACGCATAAGGCAGTCAGGCATTAGTGTCTTCCTCATCTGCGTCACCACAATAATAAAGCACAAGACAGGTAATCAAGAAAGAAGCAAAAGATCAAGAGCAAGGAGAATAAGAAGAACAGAAAGATGACGAAAAAAAGACGAAGTCTGGCAGTGCTAGTAGTAATAGTAATAAAAATGCAAATACTAAAACGGATGTAATAGTTACACGCAATGTTCGTGTCATTTCTGTCTATGAACCACACATTAAACTGAAGCACATGAGACTCGTACAAAGTTTGCCTCACACGCCAGCCATTACTTCTTTTGCCGCACAAATACCGTCCTACACAGAAAAGGTAAAAAATCGTAAAGATAATTTACGAAATAAGTCTACTGCTCACGCAAATGCCAAAAGCAACAATAATAACGATGATGGTGAAGATTAGTAGAGCGATGACAACGAAAATAGTAATGATGATGATGATGATGATAGTGAAGATGAGGGAGAAGGTACAATAAATAATACGATACAAAGTAAACGAAAGCTACAGTAACAATAACAACAACAAAAACAACAACAAGAACAGGTGTAGTTTAACTTAATCGCTGGACGAGGTAGTGACAGTGTGTTGTGTGTTGCAAAGTACGGCTTTACAACTCGTCGTACGGTGCAATTTATCTTACCCACCACTTTTAATCATGTCTTTGCACTCATCTCTGCGGCTCGAATGCAAGTAACGGTGTACGACGAAGCACATGCACTGTAGCAATTAGCAAGTAGTGCTCTTGAGCAACAAAGAGCATACTACTACCAACACCAACACCACATGAAATAAATTAAATTTACTGCTGCAGCCCTGTAAAGTTACACAAAGCAGCGTCAAGCAGCTGGCCGTAGTATCTGGCATGATAAGTTGGTTCTCTCTACGGCAGCAGGTACGGTGGTGTTTACTATTTCGTACACCTCTAGCAATAACAGTGAGAATAAAAGTCCAAATCCAGTTGCCTCATTGCAGATGGACACCTTATCAGGGTTTATCACCTCATAACGCACACTAGCCTCTTCGACACTGCCACTTGGACGTGGTTATGTGCAAATCACCACACGTGGTATTTACATTTTACCCTCCAATGTCATGGACGAGGTACTCTCTACCGTCACGACATCATCTCCATATTCGATAGATAACACCAGCACTATGACAGATCCATCTGCAGCTCCGTTAGCCTCATCTTTACCATACCATGTATTAGTGTAGCCGATGGAGCCTAATAGCTGAATTCATCCACATGGTAAACCCATCATTGCCGCTGCGGTCAACTCAACGTGTATGCTCGTGAGTTTTGGTGCCAATGGCGGAGTAGCCAGTTTTGACTTTGGGTTAACCGGTAAACAGTTTCGGCAAGTAGACATGCAGCCTACTTTTACCATGTCCCCTGCCGTCTCACTCCTTCAGTCTTCTTCATCTTTATTTTCATCTTCATCATTGACAAGATCACTTTTTGACATCCATAACGCATCATTCATGTCGACATTACAGTAGTGCATAGTGCAAGCGTTGCAAAATGATTCTGCCATGGTAGATATCTCTCCGTTAATAACCTAAATGATGAGGTCATCATCGTCATTACAATATTAGCAACAACAAAGAGAAATGTCACTTGCCGCAATTGCTACTATAAATCAAGATGTGCTACTCGTTCAGCCACACAAGTTAAACAAAACACTACAAACCATTGCTCGAGGTGAGAGTAAGTGTGGGGCCATTGCCTCTGTCTTATTAACTTACTTTGGTACAGATAAATCTACTCATGCCTCGCTGCTTTCACCATCATCATCGTCTTCACGACACAAGAGTGGAGTACACACACTGACCAAGTCACGTTTGTTTTGTTTGATTGGTCATGTAGATGGCACGTTAGCTCGATATGAGTTAGACCCACACACCCTGTAATAAATTGACAATACCTAGGTAATCTGTGGTAGTGCACCGTGTTTTGTGATTAATGGGTTTCATGGAGTGTGTTATGTTCAGAGTGGAGCGCAATACTGACGGTGTCATTTAAGCGATGATGGATCGCTCAAGACGATTCCATGACGATTTCCATCATCGCAAACTACGTTTGCCCCTCTTGCTCCTCCGCAGCTATCGTCATCTGCTGTTATTACGGACACTAACAACACAATGGCAACAACAACAGATAAAGTAAATAGTAGTAACAAAACTAATAAAAATAACAATAATGTTATTTGAGCAGCTAACATGTAATCTCTACACGATACCAGCCGTGATGACAGTTCGAGTAATAGTAATACTAGTACCACTACCACATCCAATGCACCTCGTATTCTCAACTTACTCTCAGACAATGCACACGAGTAGTACGTGGTAGGTGTACATGGCCACTCACTAAACTTGTTTGTGGCCACAGAAGTCAACCAGGCCTCATCGCAGTCGTTATAGTTCAGCTTTGACAAGCAATTGCTGCCTATTGCTGGACGCACCATCGTACGTCACCCAACCCGGCCATCGTATTACATCGTGGCCGGTCGAATGCATCGAGCTCTTCATTCAAAGCAACAACAACAACAACAACAACAACAGCAACAGAAAAACACAAGTACTCGTTTGTTGTACCGGTCATTGGGTAAAGCCAATCATTATGTGAGTAGTATTCAACTCTACCACGCAGGTACACGTCGTTTGCTACCACCCTATCAGTTCTCACCCGATGAGGCCATTCAGGCCATCACGGTTGGCAGTTTTAGGGCAGACTTTGGCAAGTAGCCCGTGGTGATTGTCAGTGCTGCACCAAAATACACCCATGGTTCGTATTTTAGTAAACGTGCCACGTTTTCGCAAGGTTGGCTGCACACGTTTCGCTTTGAAGTGGCCTCTTCTACAATAATGCCGTCTAAGCAGAAAAGTAACTAACATTCATCATCATCATTACATAAAATGATGATGAATGCGGATGGGAGTGCGGTGCTGAAACTCAAACCAGTTCACAGCACACTTCTTCGGCCATATCCAGTGTCTACAGCTACTACCAGTGTAACAGGCGAAATAAACGCAGAGTTAAATTCTAAATTAGCAAGTAATGACAAACACACATCCATGGAAGATGTATAGGCACAATAAAGTTTACACGACTACGCCTCTGCGCTGCATATTTGTGAACCGGTTGGTTTGCTCTTTGTGGGTCTAGGTGCGCGTAATGGATTGTGAGTGTACACCTGAGGCATGAAGCACTTATTACGCAAACGCCATTTGCCTCATGCGCCTTCTCGTATTATTGCGATTGATACGGTGTTTATTACCCCACCATGGTATGAAATGGTAGCCCACTCCACAAACACCAATGCCTCCTCTCCGTTTTATGCCTCCGATGTGTACCGGTGCAGGATAGATGATACCTTATCCATGTAGCAGGCGCGATCAAAGCAGCTGTTGATTATCTGTGCCACACTACACCACTCCGTGTTTATCGCTACACTACTCCCGGGCAGTGGTCGTGATTTGCCATCGTACCTGATGTACATTGCCCATGACGCACTTCTGCCACGTAGTGTTACCTGTATGAGTGTCATGGATGAGCGTACTATTGCAATAGGCGATCGTTTTGGTAATGTGGTCATACTACGTATTCCACCTACGATACGGTTTGCAATGTCATAGCGCCCATAGCAGCTGCGTGAGGCCTAAATTACAAGTATGATGGATTACTTCAAGAAATAGCAGCTGCTGGACTAAGTAGCGGTGTACCAGACCGGTTCTGTGGTTACCTCGTTAACCACCATGCACTACGACCCATCCCATGGCGAAGATGCACAGCTGTAGACCAACATTCTATTCTACTCCACATCACGTGGTAGCATTGGTGCGTTGTTGCCCTTCTTGAGTGAAGAAGATGCCTCATTGGCGGCGTATATTCAACCCATCATTGCCTCTCACATCAAGTGTAGTTTACTACCGTACAATGGTGCAATTGCCATGGCCGGTGTAGGCAGTACTGGTCTATCGTTGTCCTCTATGGCAAACAATCGTCTTCATGACACACTTCCAGTGCACCATGTCATTGACGGAGATCTACTTCGGCTATTCTTGCAATCTTATAATGACGAAAATACCTATTCAACTAGCAACAACGTTAATGATGATGATAATGATGAAAATGACGACGAAGTAGATGATGAAGAAGAAGGAAATGAAGGAAACAGAGGCAATAGCAATAAAAATATGCAGGTGTGTTGTTTGTTTACAAATAGTGCACGAATGGCAGTGGAACGTGAACTTGCACGTGTGAAGAAGATTGAGGCAACACGTCGCAAGGTACTTAATTTACCGCCACGTGAGTTGCCATCGGCGAGCGAGTTAGCGGCAAAGATGCGTGCCTTGGTCACTCTACCATTGTAATAAAACAAAATCGTTAAAAACATTTGAATAATAACATTAATTTATAAATTTTTGATTTTCTTCCCTCTAACTATAATTATAACATATTATCTCTACTATTTTAGTATACTAATAAATGATAGAGTGGGAAAACGTGTGTGTGTGTGTGTGTGTGTGTGTGTGTCTGTGAAAAAAGAGAGCACGTAGTGCAACAAATTGATTAGCAGAAAATATTAGCAAGCTCAATCAAAGAGAAGTAAAATTTTGCAACATTTACAATCGCTCTCTTATTACTCTTTTGTAATTTTTGATAGACTTTTCACTATACATAAAACTAAAGTGTTTTCTAAAAATTTGCACAGAACATGCATCATATGTAATGAAACTGTTAATATCAAAATAACAGTAAATGTTATCTTGTATATATTTTGCATTTTCACCACACACAAGAATAACAAGGAAATATGACATTATTTATTTAACATTATATTTTAAACACTTATAAACTTTCATAAATTTTCAAAGAAGTGTTTTGTTTTAGTTTGTACATAAAAGTATTTTGTC
Organism: Blastocrithidia nonstop; assembly: GCA_028554745.1. NCBI lineage: Eukaryota > Euglenozoa > Kinetoplastea > Trypanosomatida > Trypanosomatidae > Blastocrithidia > Blastocrithidia nonstop. Next base: position 67,159 of record JAQOTN010000028.1, on the reverse strand, counting down.
TATTGTATTGTGATAAGTTAAATTAACATAGTATTTTATAATTGTAATCATTTACAAAAATCAATAAAAGGATAGTTGTCACCATGACAAACGCACAACGTCGTGACGAGCTTGAGGTACATCTGAAAGAAGCCTGTGAGGCCATATCATTTGCAGTATTAGCAAATACCATCAACTATGACGGTGACGTTAGTGATGAAAGCAATAACAATAATTATAGTAGTAATAATAGCACAATCAGCACCAGGGGCTATGTAAGTGCGTGCAATCGTCTCAAGGCACTAAACGCAGGGGTACAGAATGTGAAACAGCTACTCAAGTAATTTAATGAGTGTAACAGCAAATCAATAACATAGCAACTCAATGAAATGGTACCAACACTGTGCAAAGATGCACCGGCTGATGCCTTGGACAAACTTGTTAACATACGAGCCGAGTTGAATGCAAAAAGTTTGCAGTAAATGTGCAAGTTGCAGACATAGAGCAAATAGCTTCGTCTTGCAGACCCTATCAACAATTACAGTAGTAATGTTACTACTAATAATAATGAGATGAGTGCAATGACTGAAAAACGATTGCAGCCACTGTAGCAACTGCTCAAACAGATACGTGAGGTGCGTTAGTGCAAAGGTTTTAATTATGAGAATGAGTTGTGTGTAAACAAAACACACTGCTTTACGTTACCCTCACCATCTGCAACAAGGGCAACAACTAAACCTTCGTCATCACCATCACTTTCATCCTCTTCACCTTCACCGTAGGTTATTACAAATCAATAACACATTCCTAAACTCATTAAGCGTTTAGAACAAAGTGTACTGTAAGTTCGTGAATTGTTGCAAGGCAGTTATGCGAAAAGTAGCTCCTCGGCTACGATGATTAAAGGTGTCGCAGGGTGACCTGTGGTACTGCTCAAGATGCTGAATGAGGTGTTGCAGAGTACACCCATTCATGAACTTACCTAGACTCACCGTGAGCAGCTCAAGCGAATTAAGTTTGATGTGTAATAACTGCAGCATGCACAGGAGGAAGCGGTGAATGATGGGGATATGCAGAAAAGTGAAGAATTATATTTTTCATAAGCGGCATTGCTATAGACGATGAAGCCACACTTTGATGAATTGTAGAAGGTGTTGTAAGATTACAAAGACGTTCAGGTGCAGCGACCAGCAGCACAGTTAAAGGAGTATAATAAAGCGTTTCAAGCCACACTAAATGCGGCGAGTAACAAGGAAAGTAATTTGCGCAGTAAGTTCAGAAAGGACATGGAACTGTTGCACAGTAAACGTGCATAAGTGTAGGCTCTTCGTAAAACGCAAAAGACCAATTTAACGATATACGATAATGAGTGAAATAAAATCTTTGACGATAATGTACGGCAGCAAACGGCATGCCTTAGGGCAATGTAAGAGTTGTAGAAACGATTAGCCAATTTAGCTTAGTAGCAGCATTTCCTAGTCACAGACAGAGTGGCTAAGTGAAAAGAGGAGCGGCTCTGCGAAGAAGATGCCTTGACATTTTACAGCTTTGCCGACAAGCGTGAGTTGTAATTGCAGGAATCACTAGCCAACACACAAGTTACACTGTAGTCAATCAAAATAATGGAAGCGGCGATCAACTTTAGCTGTGGTCATTTTCAGTATTACTTGTAAAATGTACTGAATGATTATGTAGAAGAGACACTGACCGATGTGCGTAAGGAACGACTTGATCAGTTCAGAAGTTTGTACTTGACATTAGGTGATCTACAATTCAAGAAGGCGCGTCATGCGTAGTAGATCAATAATAAGATAGAATACTACACTCTGCAGCAGTAAATTGCCATGGATGCACTGAACCCGAAGGCAAAATAGTTTAGTCAGGCCAAACGCAAATGGCAAGAAATACAAGATGAGGTCAATCACCAACTACATCAGATTGAGGTGCGTTCGTAGCAGCGTTTGTTGTAGTTTAAGCCTACCGAGTAGCAACTCCATCATGCCGGTGTGTAATTTACACCACCGCAGGAGTAACTCGCACAGCGTAACATGCAACGAACACAGAAACTGATTGAGTACAAGAAATTGATGTAGTAAAAATGCCATAATGAGTAAGAGGAGCGGCGTAGGCAACAGGAACAGTAATAGTAGTATCAATAACTATAGCCACAGTAATTACTCATGACAAATCATAATGCTGATGAGCATGGACTACTGTCATAACGACAAAAGAATAGAATAGTGATGTAGAACGAGTATAACATGCTTAGTCATGATTACCGTGATGTGCGAAACACAAACATGCGTACCACTCTTTACAATTCACCTTCTTCTTCTTCTTTAGTGGCAAATGATTTGATGCATGGCTCACTCAAGGGTGCAGCCGTTACTATGCCACCTCACAGCTCAGTAAAATCGCTTACATCATCGGAACGCAACGCAATAGACAACAAGGTCAAGGGTAAAAACGATATGCTTGCTCGACGAGTTGAAAATGGTAATGCAAGCACTTCTATCAATGACAACAATAATAACATTAATGGTAGTAGCAGCATAAACAGAAGTAAATATCCGAGAAAATAAAATAATAAATGGTAACAATAACTTAATTTAGTTTTTTTAACTTTTAAAATAGTTTTACATTTTTACTTACTGTTAGATTATGGTCGTTCCTTTTTCTTTAACTATTTTGCACTATGCATGCTGCGTTAACAGAGAATGAAAGCATCTATATGTTCGTAGACACACGCATACATGCATACACACACGCACACACAATACAATGTAAAATAAAGTGCTGTGAAATAGTATTTAAAAAAAAAATAGTAGATAATTAAATAATTAACTATATAGAACTACAAGCTTGACAACTTTTTTTACACAAAAATACTTTTTTTTTTTTTTTTTTGCTTCCACACATCTACATAGTCTCCTTGTTCATCCTTAATGTACTGCATCTATTACATTTGTATATTTAGTGCAAGACACACACAGAGAGACTTAAAAAAGTTAGCAATATCATTGATGATGACGTAAATGTGATTCATCATAACGATAGCAATGACTGGAAATGTGCTACGATATGTGCATGAGCTATGTACAAAAAATTTAATACTGCACACAAGATAACAAACAAACTAGCAACGTCTAGATGAAAGAGTTGTAGCCACAGAGAAAAAAAACCAATTATATATGTAAATTAGCTTAATTATTTATAAAGCAGTTAACTCACCTTTGTTTTGCATATTTTTATTCAATTATTATGTGATATATACATTTTTTTCTTTTCTATTTATTCGAAACAGCAATTGTTTGATGTACATATTTTTTGTACTATTGAAGTTATTGTTAATGATATTTTGCCAAACTTAGCAGCAAAATATCACGCACTGTGAAACTAATTTGCAAAACAAGCACAAAAATATTGTTGTAAAGAGTAATTGTTAATTGCTGCAGAAAAGTTTACCTTTGTATGTATATGTTTATAATTAACAATAATGTAATTTTTTTGTTACTTTATTGTATATAATTATTTGTATAACATTTAACTTGAGTGTAATATTGTAGCAAAACCTAATTTAGCATTATCGCACTTGATATTAGATTTGTAAAATCATGGCCAGCTCTTCTGCGGCAATCAAGCGGTTATCTGCATAGTATGCTGCTATCAGGAAAGGTGATCGACATTCACGTGATTTGTACGCTGCACCACTGTAGGATAACATCTTTGAGTGGCACTTCACCATTATGGGTCCACAAAAGGACAAGTGCCCATACGCTAAAGGAATCTACCACGGCTGTCTAAAGTTTCCTATCACCTACCCGTTTGAGCCACCCGATGTGCTCTTCTTCACCCCAAACGGTCGATTTGAGACAAACGTCAAAGTGTGCACCTCTGTCTCTAGCTTTCACAAAAATGGCTGACGACCATCGTTTGATGTTGTCTTCATTCTAAGTTCACTCCGTTTGTTTATGTAAAACCATGACGACATTGGTGTAGGTGGTATTTACAAGTCAAGCATGAGTGATGAGGCGAGAGTAAAGATGGCAGAGTAAAGCTGAAACTTTGTGTGTGCCCAGTGTAATAACAACGAAACGATGAAGATGTTGTATGATAGAGAGATGGCACAGCATGACAACTCTGAGCAAGACAAATCAGAACACACTGACACAGTCATTGACTACATGGCAAGTTCAATAAAGCAATAATAATAATAAATAGTAAAGTAGTAATAAAATAGAAAAGGCGTGGCTAATGTGTAGAAGTAAACGTAATAGTAACAACAATCACAGCCCCAAGTGTGTGAAGGAAACACATAGCTACAATCAACGAAGCAATTATAAAAAGTAGATCATATTAACAATGAACCGGTGGCTAGAGGTGAAATAAATACACACACATTGTAACATCTCACTGGCAAAGAGAGTGTAATGTAAAATAACACCCATAGCTTATCTGCAAGGCATAATAATGTCAATGATAATGATAGTGCTGCTAATTTTAACAGTAATGCTGACATTAGCATTTAGCAAGCTGAACATACGCATGACACTGTACATACTAATACTACACCACACCATGATGACAATAGTTCTCCAGAGATGATGCTACGAGTAACTATACTTCGCAAAGTGTTCAACATTCCATTGAAGTATGTTGATCGTTTTGTATGGTGTAATGTACTGTATATTGCAATCATCCTGTTTAAGTGATTTATAATGTGATGACTAAGTACATCGTCAACGTCAGCTAAGTAATAATCAATTTAGTTTATAAGAAATTTTAACAATATATATACATTGCTTCTTCTCTTTCTCGATTGCATGTGATGTACACCCTTCAACTTTTTATAGTTTGACAAGTGATTAATTTCTTTATATAAAATAATACAATCAAGTTAGATCACTTACAATTTCACTAGTTTATCCTGATTATATATGCGTTACATGTCTACTATCATTATTGCTTTATCAACTTGCAACAACAAAATTGTTATTAATATCAAAGTAAAAAAAAACAAGTAAAAACAAAAAACTAATACACAATTATTTTAGCTCGTATATTAATTATAGTGTGTATATTAATAATGATGCCAGTATCATCTGCGTAGAGCAAAGGTGTCAAACCTAAGGCAGCTTGGACAAAACGGTATAATTTACAAGATGAGTTGCGGTATCGTCTAGGTGAGGCGCATGTTATACGTGAACGAGAGGAAAATATTGCTGCGCGGTGGGTGTAAAATTTTTAGCTGTGTACATCGTAGTACATGCATACTGTGCAAAATTACATTAACGAGATAAAGGAACGGAAAAACTTAGTGCTCGCCTGGCATAACAAAGGTGAACGGTAATGAACGCTAAAGTAGATTGAGCGATTTAACAAGAAGCGTGAGTGAGTCCGTGAGCGTAAAATGAAAGAGGAAGCCGCTGAGTTAGATGTACGTAATGCAAAACTGCATGCGTACAAGCAAACATTCGAGCAGTGCGTGAAAGAGATTCGTGATGCGGTTGCCTGACACTTGCATGGTCCACAGCAGACAAGTAGCAACAAGTCCATTCAAATGCTACGCAGACATCAGTTGATGTCTGTCCTGGGCTGATCACCAACTTCACCACTTGGACGCTTGCTCTTGTACGGTAAGGAAACCCTCAGTGAGGAAGAATAGTTGTAATGATAGGTAGAAGAAGAAATTAGTAAAGCTGCACGTCATATGACCAGGACGTCTGTGGTAGAATCCACGTCAGATAATGTGTGTAAAAAGAGAAGAGAGGATAATTTGGCTAGTGCATCTGATTCTATGATGGGTATGATGTTTGCCCCAACACAGGAGGAAAAGATATTACTAAAAGCACAAAAGATGGTGCTACGCTAGTTGTCAAAACTACAAGCTACTACTCCTACCAAGCAACTTAAGTAGTAATTGTTGAAACAACAACAACAATAACATAATTAGTAATTTAACAATGGATAATTAACAACAAATGAGATTGAGGATGTGCAAACAACAGATAAAAACTAGGTAAAGTAAAATTAACTTTTGTAGTTGTAATAGTGTCAAAAGCATAATTAACAATAACAAAATCAAGATGACTTGTTGCAAGTAGGTAAAGTCAGTACGCCACACGCAATAAACAATGTTATTAATAACATTGCTGTTGATTCGCCAAATGTGTTTACGACAGGTGAATAAGGTTTGTAAAGAGCATCTAGCTCTACGGCTACGTTTCCGGCGAATTTGAAAACATTAATACATCGCTTGAGTGTGATTGAAAAAGAAAATGGTATCTGCAGGAGTAGCAAAGGTAGTTCGGCATAAGCAGGCAAAAAGCGACTCAACATATCTGCAAATGCACAATAACGCAAAGTTAACATGTAATTACATCATACTGATATGCGCAACAAAGAGTTACTAAACAGACATGCTCAATAAACAATTAACAGTACCAATGATACAAGACTACAACCATCACAAGAGCAAAAGCACAATTTATTATCTTCATCAAAAAACACCACTAAGGCTACAAGTAGTTATCAAAGTAAACGCAACAGTACAAATAAATACACATGTAAAAATAGTAACAGTGCTATTCAGCCATCTATTACACACAGCAACAAAAAAGCAAAGCGTGTACAAAACATTAATAGTGCACATGATAAATAAAAGTAAAAGATATATACTTTGCCCTCACTAAAATCTTCCTATTCTCCATTACTAACTCACGACAATTAACATGCAAACAGAAAAGGCTCACTGTGCTCACCTTCAGATAAAAAGCAGCAGTCTTAATAACCACCACAACAACAAAAAAGTAAAAGGTAAGCAGCGATGAAAGTAATACATGCTGCACCTGTGAGCAAGTCATAACACATTTTTTTACCTGCACTACAAAAGTAAAAAATAAAATCACATGAGTTGCTACCGGCGGTAGCTGTTAACAATTACAGTGAGTAAAAAATGTACGACCTGTACACAACACTGTTGCGCTAACATGCATAAGTGTTAAACACACATAACGCCCACTCACCACATAACAAGTTATTGAAACAATTGAAAGCGATACAATAACGAATTAGCCATGTGATGCATGAAAACGTGTAATTGATGCGAACGAAAAATATGCTACGTACATAGTTGTAAAATGTGAAAAAGTCTTATAATAATAGTAGTAAGAGCAATAGTAATAATAACAGTAATAACACTAAAACACGCTAAAAAATGTTAACTATGCACGACATTGAACGAGAGCATGTGAAGGAAGAGTAGAAAGTGGTATTAGCCTAGTTGTAATCATTACTGCAAGTCAAACGTCATGAGGCATAACAGTTACAGTTCAACATCAATGAACTTTCGAAGCAAATTGCATCGGAACGACAATTGCACAGTAGTATTTGCCAATTCTGACGTCACTGTGTGGCGCTGTTTAAGCGTGCCTGTAACGCATTACCTTCTGCATCATCTTCTTCACATAATGTTATCAACTACAATAGCACTACGGCAACAGCATAAAAATAATTAGAAACAGCAGCAGTAACAACAACAACAACAACAACAAGTGACAAGTTTGAAAATAATATTGCTCACGTTAGTTATCAAGAAAAAGGCAGTACACATAAACACACAAACGGAAATGTGCCAGATAGTACTACAAATAGCAATGTGAGTGAATTTTCTGATAGCAATGATGATAAAAATGATAATAATGTTGAAGAAGAAGAAGAAGAAGAAGAAGAAGAAGAAGAAGAAGAAGAAGAAGAGGAGGATCTGCTTGATACTCCGTCGTAGCTACTCAATAAATATTCCAGTGCTCTAGCTAAAATGTAAATTGTTACACCAGCACTGTCTAACAGTGTGTTTAACGCGGAATTGCTTGGTTGTAGTCCGCGAGATTAGCTCAGTCCGAGTACACTAATTGTTTTAAAAAAATTAGAGATGAGTGGCAGTGCGAACGATTATGCGGATAACTAGTCCAAGTAATCGTAGCTGTCGCCGTCGCCTCCGTCGTTTGCCTTTGCCAACGATCATTACCAGCACCACAAGGCAAATGAAATTAATTCGACAAATATCAGTGATGAAAAGAGGTATAATGAAGAAAGTGTGTCAACACGAAAAGATGAAGTCAAAAACGATAGTTTATAGGTATTGGCAACAACAACAGCAGCAGCAGCAGCAACAGCAAAAACAACGGTAGATGCAGACTATGACAATGAAATAAAGGAAAACATGATTTAGTTTGCTAAAGCGAGTAGCAATGATAGTTATCATCCATATGATCGTCATGGTTACCAAATGGATGGTAATAGTAGTAGTGGTAGTGGAATTAAAAAGCGTAAATAGAGTTATGCTTTTCTTGGTGTAAATGTGTAGCCATTACGTATTGCAAATCTGGCACGAATCGACGAAATTGCGGAATACTTTTATTATTTATTCACAAACAACAACGACGACTACACACTCAAATATAAAAAATAAATTGTTTAAATATTGTTTGCTCTATGTAATTGATTATTTATGATATATTGTTGTAATTTTTGTAACATCAAATCTGTTATACTGTCTTCAATGTACATTTATTGTTTTTTCAGTTGTTTGTTCCATTAAGATGTATATTATTTTTGTTTTATGATTTATGTCATTTTTCTTTATACATTAGCAATGAATTGATATGTAAAAAATAGTTTGCAGATGAATATTTGCAATAAATGCATAAAAATTTATACTAGTGCAAAAGCTATATGATAGATTTTTATATAAAGTTTACATTTATTATTTTGATTTGTGTTTATATTATTCTTTATTACCCTTCATAGGCTTATCAATTTTCTGTGAAATAGTCTCCTTATAATATCAAATATCGTATTATTATTTTCGTTGTTATAACTTCAGTTGTAACAATTAGCGTAAAATGCGACACCGTACAAAGCACAACATTAGTGCATCAAATACACATCGTGCTGAACAAAGGCAAAGTAATAATTGTAGTGTTAACAAAATTACCTTAGAAGTTTAGAAAGGTTAATTGCCAAGCAAGCAATCTACGCAGTCTGCACGTTGTCATATGTACAAAGGCACATACGTCAAGGGTGTAAAGTTCAGCACATTTACAATTTGTGTGCTATCACTGTTGCTGTGTAGTATTGGTGTCATGATGTATTGATTTCAACTACACACCATGATGAGTGTATTTTAACAATCATAAGGCACGATACAAAGCCTTGCAAATAGAAGCAAAGTTAGCATCATGAGTATAGATAAAAAGGATAATAATACAGTCAGTGCAAATGAAAGCAATCAAACACCGATCAAAGTACAGCTGCCATTCATACCACTTCGCGATCGTGTAGAAGTGCATTTAGCACAAAATATTATGATAAACTTCACCAGTATGTAGTCACATCTATTTGACGAACTTGACGTCATAGCATTTGTACTACCACCTGTGATACAGAATAGAATAAGTCAAATCAAATTGTAATCGTTTTTGCAACTTGGTACTCGTGTGGCGGGCACAAATCGTGAAGGGCATTTGTATTTTTTATTACGTGATGCACTGAAACAACTGCACACACACAATTCTGTTCATTTACCATCACAAACAGTACCATCGCACTAATAAGATGTGTCTACGTTACCAATGCAATCTGCATGGTGAAGTTTGTCATGAGACAATTTTACCGAAGATGGACCGAGTTCGTTTAGTAATTTACATACTAGTAACAAATCGCCATTTAGCAACCCTATCTCATTTGCAAATGTCATTTTCACCTTTGCAGGTGGTCGTGCGTACAACTAACAATACTAAAATCAATAGCACTTATCATAATAACAAGGAAAAAAGGTAATTCATAGTCCTACATCAACTAATACATAAACTGCAAATACAAATACTACATAACGTAATCACATTGTGCTTGCGGCTCATTGAGATAGTAAGTGATAGCCCATTGGTTTGCTAGGTGCGTGTGATTCTGCTGTACCATTACTAATGCTGACTCGTCTTATGCAAAATGTAGCAACACTAAGTGAGATGAGTGCACAATTGCACGCCATAGCATAGTAATAATAACCGAATTTGTTATTTGATGAATACTATATGTGTAATGACAATCATAACACTAGCAATTGCAGTGACAGTAGATTAACTCATGCTCTACGTGAAATACTATCTCCTATTCAATATCACTACTTGATATAATACTATTTTGGCATATCTAATAATGAAGGTCTAGTCAATAACATGACCTATAATACTAATATTAGTAATAGTAGTAGCAGAAGTACAAACAAGACTGACACAACGAAGCACAAGAGTAAAATTGCCTCTCAACGTGCGTAGAAGCAATTTCTTGATTGAATTGAGCGAATAGACGCACTGCCGCCAATTACTATTATCATGTTCGATGGCGAAGAGGCCTTTGAGGAATGACAGGGCAATGATAACACCTACGGCTCACGTCATTTGGCAGCACGATGACGCCGTGAGCAGTGGCAAACACCAAAGGCAACACAACCATCCCTAAGTGCAAATGTCAATAGCACATCCGATGCAAAAAACTAGTCCACGGTAAGCAAATACATCAGTATTGCACTGTTTGTTTTGTTAGACCTGTTAGGCACACGTGGTGCTGAACTGCATAACTTCTTCCCATCATTCAGTGGTGCATTTTACAAGTCATTAAGCCAAATTGAACGACATGGACGTCAACGTGCATTATAGCAATCTATTGTGATGGCAAAATAGTTTGCACGTGGTAGGAAACAGCAACAACAACAACACATAAATAAAAGTGTACACAGTGACATGTTACAAAAAATGTCAAATTTAGTTGATTACAATCTGGTGCAATAAGCAATTCGACACATTACCTCTCACAAGAAAATTCCGTAAATTTGACATCGTTATGGCGCACCACATGAAATGTTTACTTTGTTTGATTTCAAGCATAGTGAAATGAGATGATTAGCGCAGTAACGTGCAAAGTTTAACTCACAAAAATAGAAAAAGTAAAAGTAATAATAATATTATTAGTAGAAGTAAGAATTGCTGAAACGCTTTTCACTGGAGCATACATATGATATTATGCAGACCGTCAAGACGCCGCTAAACACTTCGACCAGGTGAACAATGTTACAGTAACTCAATCGTAACGTGTTTTTTTCGCGTTAATAAGCGGCATTACATAAGTGAGGCTTAGATGATGCTCACTTCACCGGAATTGAAGACGATCACAAACACTGATTAGCCACATAGCGTGTACTTCACCTTATTGCTGCACCTTTTCCATAGGAGTGACACACACTGGCAGACAATGGTAGCAATATTGATCATGGTACGGTGGTAGATGTAAATAGAATTTTGTGGCAGTTTATTCTACAACTGGGCAAACATGTCAAATATTAAGATTATTAATAATAAATTTAATTAAATGATATTTTGTTACATATGGATCTCAAAAGAAAATTAATAACATACTATTTTTTCTAATTAAAGAAATGTTTATTTTTAATAAATAACTGAAACAAATGTTAAAATTAAAAATTTTATTTTTAAATGTGTAAGTAATTGATATTACAAAAAAAAAATAAATAAATTTCTAAAAAAAACAAATTTTTAAAATTGTTGTAAGTAAAGCAAACACACACACGTCAATTAACTCGAAAGATTAAAATCAACAGACAAAAAAATAATAAACCGCATTGATAAACATGAACAAATCACTGTACATTACACCACGTAGTGTGCCCTATTGTCCTCTGTTGCTGGCCAGTGCCTTCAACGCACTGACACCGCAGCAACGCCTTTATGCCCATCACATGATGTACGCCGGCTGGTGTGGTGCTGCTGTGGTGGCAAAACAGGTAAGCCACGAGTCGTATGACATTATTCGCCTGTGCCAGCGTCTCTTTGCCCAGCACAACGTGCAAGGTCTAAAGCAAGCCGCCAGTAACGCTGGTTGTACAAGTCAGGCTATTGACGATGTTCTTTCATACTTTGCTCGCGTGTATGCCAATATGGGCAACTATTTATCCTTTGGTGATAGCAAGTTTATTCCAGCGTGTACCATGTAAGAGTTTACTTCTGTCTTGCGCGCCGTTAATGCATTGACACCAGATTCAACCGATGCACTACTGAAAGTGATATATGACCTGGACGAGAGTAAACTGGCACTCAACTTCCCACCAAAGGGCAGCTCGTCGTATTACAGCGAGAACATCACAAAGGAAGATGCTGATATTGCCAATGACTACTTGACAAGCAAAAAAATGGATCCTATTAACACACGTGTGTGGAAAGTAACATACACAGTCAAACCACACAACGAGAACTCAAACATAACATAAGAATAACATGAAGGAGAGCTGCTTGTAATTCGTGTAGCCAGCGTGGAAGTACGACAAGAGCCTGTGGAAGAGTACAAGGGCAAACAAATTCGTCTAGAGTATGGTGATTATCACAAATAAATGCAAAGTGTGGTGCATCACCTGAACGAGGCCAGGAAATATGTCAGCAACGATACACAAGCCAAAATGCTGGACCACTACATTGCCCACTTCACCTCAGGCAGCGTGAATGAGCACAAGGCGTCACAGAAGGAGTGGGTGCGTGATCGTGGTCCAGTGGTGGAGAGCAATATTGGATTTATCGAGAGCTACCGTGACCCGTCAGGGGTGCGGGCGTAATGGGAAGGATTTGTGGCGGTGGTGAATAAGTTGGAGTCGGCCCAGTACACCAAACTCGTTTCCCATGCCACCAAGTTTATTCGCCTACTGCCATGGGGTGATGAATTTGAAAAAGACACCTTTACCAGTCCCGATTTCACGAGCTTGGATGTGTTGGGGTTTGCAGGAAGTGGCATTCCCGCTGGGATTTGTATTCCAAATTATGATGAAATTCGTCAAGAGTTTGGCTTCAAGAATGTCTACCTGGCTAATGTGGTGAGTGCGGTGAACTTTAAGGAAAAGCTCAATCACTTAAACAGTCATGACTGATAATTATACAAGGAAAACATTATTGCAGCTACCTCAATTAATGTTGGCATTCATGAGTTACTCGGTCATGGAACGGGTAAGCTGCTCATGCAACGAGAGGATGGTACGTTTAACTTTGATGCCCAAACACTGCGTGATCCTTTTACGCAGGAACTCATTGCATCGTCATCGTCATCGTATTATTACAGACCGGGTGAAACGTTCAGTGCGGTGTTTGGTCATCTTGGTAATTCCTACGAAGAATGTAGGGCATAGGCGGTGTCAATGTATCTGTGTGTGCAGCCATAGCTGTTGTCGATTTTTGACATCACGGAGCCAAAATCACAGGAGCATGTGATTTATATACTCTGGCTAAACATGGTGCGTAACGGGTTGGTTGGTTTGCAGTTCTACACCCCATAGACACAAAAATGGCAGCAGGCTCATATGCAGGCGCGATATTGCATTTTGCAAACACTACTCCAGTGTGAGAACTCAATTGTCAAGATTACACCCGATGAAAGTGAAGGTTTGATCATCACGATAGATGCCGATCGCATCAACACCGACGGTGTCAAGGCTATTGGAGAGTTACTCTGCCACTTAAACATAAACAAGGCAATGGCTAATGCCACGCGTGGTACAGCCTATTACGAAAAGATGACGAGTGTGCACGAGCAAGAATTGCAGTATCGCGAGATTGTACTTGCCAAACGAAAACCACGTAAAGAGTACGTCCAGCCACACACCACATTGAACGCTGACGGCAGCGATGTGCAGTTGCACGAGTTTGATGGCAGTGTGGAGGGCATGCTTACCTCATTCATCGCACGTCATAAAGACATTCCACTATAATGTTAAACAATAACGTTTTATGTTGTAAATTGTTTTTTTTTTCATTACAATTAACAATTTTACTTTACTGTATTTTTTTTTCCACTGACATTATCACTGAAATTGTTTGAGTCGATGAAGGAAAAATAAAGAAGAACTGCTATAATTTATTTACTGATGTAATTATTATTACCACTAACAGTGTTGTATTTGCTTGATGTTAGTATAATAAAACTTTATTTATGATATAAAGTTTTTGTGTTAAACTCGATGCTGTATTCGCTGTATTTGTGGAAATTTAGCTAATGACAAATAAATGTTTTTTGTTAACGTAAGAGCAGTATTCGTTTGAGTTGTTATTAAAATTTTTTTAATATTCGTTGAGAAAATTTGTTCGCTATTAAAATAAATCTATACACAAAGACTTGAACAATTTTTTTATACATTCCGCTGAACATAATTGTGTCAATGATACAGTTTCAGTTTTAATGTTAAATTGTTTTTCTCTTTCACTTTTCCAACATCACGAAAAAGACATCCGTGACAGGATTCGAACCTGCAACCCTCTGATCCGTAGTCAGATGCTCTTCCATTGAGCCACACGGACATTGTAATGTGAAAAATTTTAATAATAATAATGTTAGTTTGTTTTATGTCACTTAATTATTCTTTTTGAGATTAGTAAAGATGTCTTATCAATATGTAGCCGGAGCATTGCTCTGTCACCACATTCTACGTGGGGCTACTTGATATAAATTTAGGTTTAGCGTGAATGTCCTGGACCAGCAAAGGTGTCTTGCGGCGTTGACACGGTGTTCTGCTTGGCTCTGTGTCGGGGTAGTGAACTTCCATGCAAGCAAGATGTGCATATCAAAATGTGTGTCTTGACAATTTGTGTGAAATGTGACGGCGCCCCACCCTGAAGAGAGTCGGGGCCGCCCCTCGTTAAAGTAGGGCCACCGGGTTAGGCCGGAAACGGAGCAGCCCAGCCCACGCACGTCGGCCGTTGCAGAAGCACACCGCGGAGCATGTCAGCACCGGAGCCCCAGGCATTCTCGCAAGACCAAAAAAAACACCCTTTTTTTATTATAGTCATATGTATCGTAACTTGAGAGTTTATTTATTAAAGAAGAAAAATGAAAAGGAAAAAATAATTGCTCAAAGTTTCAACAATTTGTCCCTACATTATAAAATGCTTTGTATAGGGAAAGTTGTAATTGTACAAGGTATATCATGACATTGTAATTATATAAATCTATTTTTTAAATCAAAATCTTTACAATTTTTTAATAGTTCCACTTATTGATTTAACATTTTTGTTGTCGTTGTTGTGCATTTTACTCAGCAAAAGCATTTGCTCATGATGCTTGACTTCATGCTCTTTGATCAACATCAATAGTTGACGTAATCGTGTAGCAGCGATCATAATTTGACTAGGTTCAAGAATGTAATCAAAGTCTGCATCATGTACCAGTTGTTCATTTTTTAACATTTTCTTGACTCTCTTTTGAACAATACCTTTGTCAATCTACTTGTTTCGCGCTTCTGCATACTTGATCAAGTGATGTAGTATCATGCTGCGACCAATCGCATCAACTATGTGTGGTGGTCAGGATCTGCAACTTAAATCATCTTTACTATCAATGTTATTATCACTATTACTATTACCATCGGTTACATTTCAGCTACTTTTGATCTTATTTTTATCGGTTTCATCTACATCATCATTCATGTTAATTGTATTTTTGTTAGCAGGCTTAATGTTTGTATTGCAAACTTGTGCATCTCTTTTGTCGTCTACTATTGTCGTGTTTTGTGCTTCAGCAGCTTACGACTATGCTTTTCTTTTTACACTTTAATGAATATTTCCTGTGTTAGTTTCATTGCTATCACTAACACGTTCACTTTCATAATTTTTATTTAAAGTACTTTTACAATGTTGATCATTACTATCTGCAACATACATTGCTCTATTTCGACTTCTACTAACCTTATCTGTATCACCATCATCAATTACTTTTTACTCGACTATCAAGTTATTTTGATCGTTAGGCTCAGTTTATACTGTCGCCGCGGATGACGATTACATGGGTGGTAGACATAACAAGTTGAAAAACTTTTTTCAAAATTTGTTGTGAACTCGAAATCGATAATATGAAAGTGCCATCGGCAAATACAAGCCAAACATCGGATCTTATGTCAAGTCATCATATACCTGCGCAGCTTGTGCCTTGGACGCGATGGCTTCAATCTCACACGATAACACCAGATGGGTACAGTCCTCTATGTACGTCTCATCTTCATTAAGATACTAGAACACACGAGGTAGCAGCATAGGTCTACGCATCGCAAACGCAAAGGCATATTAGAAAAACTGGAAAGACTCAATGACGTGACGGTAGTAAATGATTTACATGTCATTCAATACTGCCCAGCGTGTCGCCGTGGCGTACAGTAAAGTACGCTCATGTGGGTGGAGTGCAGATGCCAAGTTTAGCAACGAGTGAACTGCTTTGGCGTCATCACGGACATTGACCTGTAGTGCAGCACGCCATCGATACAAGCTAATGATCAAATCTTTTATCTTAACACGCTCGACTTATCCGTTGATTACACTATCTTTCAGTGGATTTACCTCAATGTGAAAGGTATCGCTATTTGTACTGTTTTGCTTTATATCACTCTTACTCGTTGTATTTTTACTAATATCATTAGTCGTCGTGGTGCTTGTGCTATCAACACTCTTGTTTTCAAAAGATGAATAGCCACTTTTGGTGTAGTTAAGGGGAGTATTCGCTGCGTTAAATTACTAATTTTTACCATTATCTTTACCACTGTTACAAGTTTAGAAAGGTTTGGCTAACGGACGTCCATGACTTGCTGTACGAAGTTC
Source organism: Blastocrithidia nonstop (assembly GCA_028554745.1). Classification (NCBI taxonomy): domain Eukaryota; phylum Euglenozoa; class Kinetoplastea; order Trypanosomatida; family Trypanosomatidae; genus Blastocrithidia; species Blastocrithidia nonstop. The sequence continues at coordinate 50,486 of JAQOTN010000028.1, read as the reverse complement.
ACGTGAAACGATAGACTCGATGCGTTCAATCACTTACTACATGTGATTCTATCGTGCCATCTTGACCAAGTTGGCTATTTACTGCGACGGTGCATCATCTACCTCAAACTATAAACGTGAGCTGTAAACTTATGCACCTTTCATAACTGGTCGCATAACAAAACAATTAGGAAATCGACATTGCGGGGCACCGTTACAAGTGCACCGACCTTCTGCTCCACAACGGTACATGAGATCAAACAATGTAGACCGCACCAGTGCACTTCGAGCAGCCTCTTCGTCAATTGAGAAAGCTGAGTTAAAGTGTACTTTACTCTTAGCTTGGCAATCATTGTTTTCTTTTTAGCATTGTGATTATTGATTGTTTTATTATTATTACGTTTCACTCGTTCCACCAAAGTAACGTGCCTTGATAACTTTTTTCAAGTATTCTTGCGATGGGGATTGTGGTACTGCTTCAATAAAATCACTACAATCACAATCCGCAATCGGTTTACGATGCACTTTCAGCCTACGCGTGACTTTCGATAAAAAGGATTTCATACCTTTGGTTTCCTAGAGTTTGTTTTATTGCAGCGTAATAAAACAAAATTAATGTTTTTGTGAACGATACTATGTTGTACAAAACCAAAAAAATATATACAATAAATATGATAGTAATTAGTATTTTCTAGTAGAACAATTAATAGTTGTGATAAATTTGCAAAAGAAAAGGTACAGTTCATGTTATTTTTTAAGCATCAAACATTCGAATAATACATTTATACTTCAATTTATCATTGTCAAATTACAATAATTGTAATCGTTACGTGAAAAAGAAAGATATTATATTTTCTTTTAAAAATGCTTCATTACATATAAACATATTCACACGTGAATATAAATGTAATTGTTGAGCTTGTCATTTGCGACACACACCAGCAACGATACAAGACAAGTAATAACGTACGTGCACCAAAACTACAAAAAGTTAACAATCGAAAAGTGTTCTTTTGATAATGATAAATAAGCAAAACACCAATACTTGTGTCAGTTTTATATTTAACACATTCGAAGCAAATGTAAAATATATGTAAAATATTGAAATAAAAATGCTATAAATACAATTCATGTAATATTTGCGTGTTTTCTTCGAACTGAAAAAAAAGTGGGGAAGACACCAATCAATTTCAAATTTTTGAATGAAAGTAATTTGATTGTTATCACTATTAATTACGTTACATGGGTACGATATTGACGTATTCATGTAAACGATTACGCATTTGCTGCACCACACAATCGGCAATCCACTGCAAATTATTCACCTCCAATTCTTTTAACTTGACATAGGCGTAGTAAATGCCATACTGAAACTGCCGCGTCATCGCATCATTGTACAAGACGACCGAGTCCTACACAAACTTACGTTCAAGTGATTTTTTCCCACTCGCATCCAATGACCGGCTATCGTCTAGCATGTCAAAGTAGTGGGGGAAACGGCGAAGTCGATCTCGTAGCTGCTCCTCACTCTCACTTTATGCAATATCGTCATGAATGTCTACCAAGGTGCCAATGTGCGGGAAGATGCGCCGGCGATCGGCTGAGGTGACATCGCGCATGCCAAACGTGTTAACGGTAAACGTCAGACACATTCGATCAGCCTCTGCGTCTAATAAGGGGCACATCACCTCACGCGTCTACCCACCAAGCTCGTAGCAGAAATCGTAAAACTGCTCGTAATAGTTCTTCATGAGCATGCCACGAATAAACTCAATGGACAGTTCATCCAAGTCACGCTCAAAGCCGCCGTCGGCGCTGAAGAAGCGTCCTACTGGGCTGTCAATCAGGACTACCTCAAACATCTCACGAACATCACTGGCGGCGATGAGGGTGGGCATCTACGGAAACGTCCCGAGTGGGTGGCACTTGGTTAACAGCTACAGACTTACTCGGCCACTACGTTTGGCAATAATCAGCTTGAGTACATTGGAAATCATGTACTCGTAGCTGACAAAGTCAAGAAACTGACTGAGTGGGGGCTACGACCACGCACGAAGTTCACGAAACTGTCGCAGTAGCAACTCTTGTGCCCGGTCAACAATAACACGTGCGGTTAACTTGCCCTATTGTTGTAAGAAATTACCGTAATCGGTCACCTGTAGTTGACTCTTCAGGTCACTGAGGTTGTCACACTGACACAGATTGTTGTACTCATCACTGCGGAGCAGTGCATTTCGGTAGCCATGCACCATCGCCTCTAGACTCCCCTCGTGCACGTTATATGTCATCATATCACGTCCCATTCTTAATTAATTTATTTATTCTGAAAATATAAATAAATATTCAAATCTTAATATATAACTTTGTATGTGTGTATAAACTGCTTTCGTTCTTTTTTTTGTAAGCAAGGAACAAACAAACAAACCAAAGACACTTTTCTAGATCTTGATGAATATAATAATCAATATTGCAATCGAAAAAAATGCAAAGTATAATAGAACAATAAACTTACATATACACATAATTTTTTTTAATCAAGTTATCTGTGCAGCAGATAGACATGTTTATATACTCATATATAATCTTCATGATAAAATAATAATAATTAAGAATGTTTTGTGAATATGAATAAATTGAGTAGAATGCGATACAATCAGTTTATAATGAATGAATAAAGAAAGTTATAACTTCATTACGAATATATTTACATTCACATGTAAAAAAAAGAAGATAATTACTATACACATAATACGCAGCACGTTAATTCATCTTCTTTGACCACTCATCGTGAATTGCATACCCATTTAAATATTGAACGTTACCATCTCGTATCATGTCTTCTCCTCTGCTCGTATTATAATTATAGTTGTGACGATCAGACTACGAAGCTAGCTGCTCAGTTGCGGCTATTACTTCATTCAGATCTTGCATAGATTCATTTTGGTCATTGGCTGCATCACTATCGCTACTATTACTACTGCTACTACTTTATTGCACATTGCTGTTGTTATCGTTATTGTTATCACTATCATTTTTGTGTAACTTGCTTCTCCTCTTATTTTGCGGTTAAAATTCTGGTCGATCGAGTGCATACCGCACATAGCCGTAACGTCGTAACACTTACCGTTGTAAATATCACAGCAACGTGATGGTAGGTATGACGGTGACTATTAATATAATTAGTAAATCAGCATCACCTTCAAGTCATGAATCTGCAAAGCGTTATAATCATGAACACACTTTTTATGGCAATAACAGGTGTGCGTACTACATTATGCAAACACTTTATTTAAGCTAAAGTATTTTTTTCTCTGAAAAACTTTGTGTGTCACCTTATATAAACATAGAAAAGCAAAACAAAACAGGGAAAGTTAACGAATCAGAAAGTAGGTGATTTACAAATATTATGATTAACAACATATAAATTATATCCTTTTACCTTCCTACAGTGACATCTTTATAAATAATGATTTGTTTTTTCTGATGATATTTGTGCATCAATATATAATTTACAATTTTCTATATTTTGAAAACAGTATATATGGAACTACAAGCAATTTGATATGAACGATAACGATAGTCAGTGTACTGATGTGCACAAAGACAGGCACAAACGTTAAATAAATAAATGAAGTGTAAAAAAAAGTTCACAACTATAAGTATGCAAAGCAAATGATGTGAATTATTTGTTTTTTTAATAAATAATATTGCTATATACAATGCTGATTAATACCACTTACCTCCTCCTGTGCCCCACGTCTCCTATCAGCACTGTGGCTTGAACCGGGTTGAGATCGGTGGAGGCTGAAATGGATCATAACCTTTGTCAATTGGGTCGCGGCCTTCACGAATGTCACCCACATCCATCAGTCCAAGTTACTTGCGGAGTGCAATACGTTCATCCTACAGTTGGTCGGACTCTATTCGAAGTCGTTACAGCTATGGTGTGGTGAGGTCTGGTATCGCGTCGTGGTATGGTATACCCAGGTCTGTGCGCTATCAAAAGTGTTTCATCGGTGGGCCATCTGGCTCATGTGGGTCATGCATGTGACTTTATCGTGGTTTGCCAATCGGGTGTTGCGCTTTGTGTTGGCTGACTTGACGCTTGTACTAGAGTTCTTGTCATTCCATTGAACGGTACATGCTACCGAGTTCACTCCGCATCGTTTGCGCCTCTTCCTCGTTGTAGAAAAGATCACCACGGACAAACCCCATCGTCCACGTAGCGCCTTGCTTCGCCCGTGAGGCTACCTCTTGTTACGGCTTCAGCTCTACCGCTCGCATCGGTTACACAATTCGGTGTGGGTCATTGTACTATTGATCCTCATCTAACTCCATGAGTGCGGTAGAAGAGCGGTTGGCATGAGCTAACATGCGAATAGCCGTGTCCTCAATATCCTCGTCATCGACCACCATTGGACCAACAAATTGTTTCTTGTACGCTCGTAGGTACTACTACTCAGCCACACTCGGTGGATCACCACGGTGGGTGCGCATTCAACGCAATCACAGTGGATTATCCGTAGCTAATGAGCCATAGGGCAAATGTCGCTTGTTGGCATCTTTGCGATAACACTTTCGTATTTCGTCTCTGCTTCGTGTCAGACCTCATGATACACAAAACTTATTCCCATAACGGTCTTTGGCAATAAGCAGCTCTTGTGTGAAGAAGTAACGTATATAATTGTAGTATAAATACTCTCACCAAAAGATAATACGGTTGTCTGCTAAACCAGTGTACGAGCGTGACAGTCTGACCGATTTATCACCAAACGCGTCTACAGAGCGGTTATACGGTCTACCCTTTTTGCGAAGAATCTACCGCATCTACTCCGCAGCTGTGTCGCCGCCTAGTGTTCGTGCTTCCTCTATCAATGCCTCCTGTTCGCTATTCAACTTGATTTACTCTTACTATTTTTGTAGTTGCTCTTTGGCACGTTGGCTCAGAAGGTCACGTTACTTGACAGCAAACTCGATTGCATCATGTTGACGCTTTTGCAAATAATACGTTTTAGAGGTCAGATCATTTTCATCACTAACCATTTGACGAATATCACGTAATGCAGAGGCGTTTGTCATTCGAGATCGTCGTGCATATCACTGTGCTGAGTAATCTACACCAAGACACACGGACGTGACCACCTGTAATGATGCTTTACTGCGTAGACTTTGTTACATTCGAATTATTTGTTTAAATTTTTTAAAAAAGGTGAACAAAATAAAATATATGTACTTTAACGATAAGCAAATGCCTTCTATTTTACAACGATACACGATGAAAACAAAAAGAGAAAGAAAGAGAAAAGTACAAGGATAAATTAGTGATTGGTAGAGCAATAAGAATGTACAAAGTAGTACATTTTTTACCGATGAAGTAAAGCATCTATTAATCAAAGAATAAATGATATATGTCAAATTTATGCCACCATGTGTAAACAAACTAATACACTGCGTTACTAATCGTAACAAACGCTACACTAAATTTTTTTATTTGTAAACAGTTTTTTTTTGTACAATAAAAATGAGAGATAGTGGATAGATTGTACAGAGTAGTTATAGATCGAATGCAAAATAAAATAAAAATAGCATATATCTCTAGAGGCAAAAAAAATATATGCATGTTGCCATCTTACAAGGTGATAAAAAATGAAATAAAATCATCAGAATGTTATTGTGAAAAGACAAAGTAAAATATATTATTGAATCGAAACAAAACCACTCTATTGTAAAAAAAAAAATAAAAAATTTTATAAATAGTGTTATAAAACAATATCGTTATAATTATTTTGTTAATAATACGATAACTTACTGTGACGCTGCGAGTTTTAGAACAAGTCCGGGCCAATACTATTTGTATAATCGTCAAATTGTAACTGTTGCAATTGTCTTTTGGTGTTACTGTTACGCCGATGACGATGTCCATGCAGATGATGGCCATGATCCTCATCAGTTATGTATGACTAATTGTGTTTACTCTTGTTACTTTATCTCTTATTTACACTTTCCTTTCGTACAGGTCTATGTTGTTGTTACTCCCTTGACATGGACAACCTATTGGTTTGATGTTTTCCGTCAGGACTGCGTGTGTGTGACTGTCTCAACAAACGTCTCGTCTATGAAGGCGTTAGTTTGAAGTAGGTCACATTATTTGAGTTCGTGTTACTCACCTATTTGCTCTCTTTGTTTTTCATTTAATAGTTACACTCGTTCTTACTGCTATTACTATCAATAACACGATTAGCGTTTGATGTAGATCTACGAGAGTGAGACTATGCATTACACTTTGGTGTAAGGGAATGGACATTGTACTCGTGCTGCTTTTCATACTTCTGTTGTTACTATTATTGATGCGATGGAGGGAAATGTCTATTTTTCTCAATTTGATGTCTAACTGCTCTTGCCTTTTGCCTTTCATTAAATAATTGATCTGCATTCGTTTACTATTACTTTTTGTGAATATTGTCATGCACTTTAACCATGCTGCTTCTGCTCCTCGATCGATCAGTTCGTGCACTTCTACTTCTGCTTCGATTATTGTAATTATTAGTAGTTTTGTTATCATGTGAGTGTGTAAGAGCATCTCGTCTCTACCGCTGCATTTGTGTAGATGACACACTACGTGTCTGTCGCTACTATTATTCCTCATGTGTGTGTTTATTATTATTATTGTGCCTGCGGCATCTTTGGTCTTTATTATTATTATTGAAAGTAGTAGTAGTAGTAATATTGTGATAACGACCCTCTTTTGTGTCGTGTTTTCATGCATTAGATTCTTGTCGTAGGTTGTACTGAATCGCATATCGATGCGGAGACGGTGTTACGACGAGGTCCATGTCCTTTGCATGAGCCATATTTGCACTAGTAGTGGCAGGTTACACCTATTCATCGCTATTGCAACTACTACTACTATCATCACTCTGGTAAGCAACTGATCGTCTCTAGATGCTTTCACTTTTACGTCTGTTCGTTTTATCGTTTTGATGATGTTGTAGATGCAAGGAAGAAGTAAGATTAGTGGGCTTTTTGTGTTTGCCAATCGCCATTTCAGCAAATTATAATTGTGCGTTTAGTGCACACAGATATTGTCGAATAGCCTATAGCTGTATTGGAGATGTGGATTCTTGATCCATGTGCAATGAGGCTAATGGATGGTTATATAGTGCGTGTGTAAATGGAATGGTGTGCGGTTAGACTGGTGTTACTTCGGTGGGTGGACTGAGCATTACTTGTAGCTGGTCATCTGCAGAATGAGTAGACTTGATTGAACTTTTTAACTTTTCTGTGCGTTATCGTGCATTATTGATGTTTTTCATCTATTCATCTTTATACGGAGTTGTTTTATTATTTTTATTATTTTTGTTATTGTTATTGTTACCCTTATTATCTTCAAATAATTGTGGTGTCTTCGAACTTGTTATAGCGGTAGTAGTAAGAGGAGGAGTAACAGCAGAATGCATTGTTTTATCTAATAACGCTGCACTCTACTCATTCAATCCATTTTGACGAAGTCAGCGTCTCAGCTACGTTCGTGCCACAGCCGCAGAGGAGAGCGCTTTATCTCGTTCATCTTACAACGTTTGGTTTTGCCGTGTTAACGTTTGCAGCTATTACTGCAACAATGCTACTTTGTTTTGGGTTTCATTTGACATGTCATGTGATTGATAACGGGCAACAAATAATTTGAGTTGATCAAATAACGTGTGCACCACACTTGCCAGCACATTATCTTATGTGAAATGAGTAACTTTAGCTGTCTAAGTATTATCGTTTCTCTTATTACTATTATTATTATTATAGTCCCTATCATCTTTTCCTGTTTCAGCTATTACATTTTCATTCTATACTTCGATTTTAACATCGTCAGTATTTGCAGTAGCAGTGTGGTTCTCTAAATTATTCTAAGGTAATTGCACAATTGTAGATTACGCTAATAACTTTTCTAGTGGTGTAAGTGTGGGCATTTACGTTGGCATAGGTGGTAGTGCATTAAACAACTATCTTTCATTTTCGTGTGTAGTTGTGTTGCCATTTTTTTCACTGTCTGTGGCTTTTTCTACTTTATTACCATCATCTACGTGATTAGACTACATATGACCTTTATCAGTGTTCTATGTAGATGAGCATTTTTATGTAATGGCAGCAGGCAACTGTAATTATGCCAGCTGAGACGCCATCGCTCAGTTGACGTACTACAAACAATTATTTGAGACATGATCAATCACATTTCGATAACGCGTAATAAGTTCAGTACGCTCCACTAATTTATCAATAATGGTGCCAAACCCGGCATTGAGCTTCTCCAGTGCTGCCGTTCACACACAGGGGCCATCGCCGTTGACTCGGGTGAAGAAGTAACACCCTTTGGCCTTAGTTCCCTTTTACGATAACACACTGTACATTGCCAAAAGTTCATTTCGGTTTTGTTGAAAGGCATGCTACACGTCTAACTCGCTGTATCGCTCTAACATGGATGACAGCAGCGACTGTAATGCATCGGTGTCTTTCTGAATAATAATAGCCGCGGACTTGTACATGCTACTAAATTTTTTAGCAGAGTTGTACAAGCACTAGGCGTTGTGTGTCAACACTTTTAGTATAACCTCATTATTCATCAAGCGCATTAACTTGTCGTCACGGTTTTCATCAACATCTTCATCATCATCATTATCATCATCAACACCATTATTATTGCTGTGGTAGTCTTTTTGTGATGATACGTGGCTATCTATCTGTGCATTTCTCTCCCTTACACTATCGTTAGGCACACGAGGTCATGAATTGCCATCATTACCACTTTCAAGATTAATCTCAGAAGTTGTAAATGAGTGAGGGTGAACAGGTGGAGTGTATTAGCGAGCAAACTTGTCTGGTTTACGTTTGGGCAAACGTGAAGTAACCTTATCAGTAGTGCTATCAAGTTAAGATCGCTTCATCTCACGCTCAGTACATGATTGAACAAGTTAGACCAAGTCTATATTAACAAATCCAATTTTTTCATTGCGTGAATTTACACTATTGCGAGCAGTTTTTCGGTTTTGACTACTTGACGAACGCATGTCCTTTTCTCGTTCACCATTACCACCACCGCTAATAGTAGTGGTGTTGTTATCACCTACATCAACAAACTTATCATAAATAGAATTGGTGTCATTCACATCTTCACTGTCATCAAAGATCAACTAGACATCACCACTTCGTCGTACTCGTTCCGCTACAGGAATAGCCAAGTAATGCACTCGGTGTAATGATGAGAGAATGGTGTGGAGTTTGATCATCATCTCATGTAATTTTTACAATCGAATGTCATAGGGCAAAATGTCACTCGCACGAAACGACACGTAATCGCCTTGACTTACTTATTCATTTACATCCTACACATCATTTTCGTCATATTCATCATTCGTATTAAAATTATTATTATTATTGTTCTTAGTGCTTTTCGTTGTCTGAGATTGCTGTGCTCTACTTGATGCATTGGACGGTACAGGTGGTAATCCTAACTGTTATGACTACTTTAACAACTCTTCTTGTGATCTTGAATTTGTAGAGCGCAAGAGTTTGTCTAACACGTTTTAGGTTTCATTTGTGCTATTTGTACTACTCTTTTTGTTTGCTTTGCGCCTTTCAGACATGCTTAACATACGATCTAGCTATGGCAAAACGTTATCGGCATACTGCATCAACATATCATCAATGTCAATCAAGTTGTTTAACTTGCTAACATCCATGTTAAATATTTTCTTATTTGACCTTTATGGCACGTTACGAAGAAGTGATTGACTGGCTGCGGAGCTGATAAAGCGGCACATGGCCCCAACATAGCGTGTAATCTTCTGTTGCGAGTACAGGTGTTCATCAATGCCCTAGCGTAAACGTTAGGTTCATCGGGTGTATTTTTGCATTAACATCGCCAGTAATTCCTACACTTTTTCATCGGCATATACATTAGTGGTGTTGTGTTTATTTTCAGTCATGACGTACTTGGTCTCGTCTTATGAGCTGGTCTCACTAAACACACTTACATCAAAGTCCGGCTTTCGTTTGGATAGCTTTGCACCATGCACTAGATTGACTTGATCTACATTTTTATTACTAATATTATTTTTATTTTTATTTTGATTATCAATCGTGTCTAAATCAGTCTGAACAAATCGTGTAATCTCGTCTAGCAGGTCATCATTCGCAGATTCATCGGTGCCAATCAAGTACAGTGCTGACTTTATGATCTGCCCGTCCGTCTGTAATTTGCATAAAATTGCCTTTAGCGTGGCAGTAGAGATGACACTGTTACTTCGACACTGTTCTATTTATCGCTCCAGTTAAACTATTTTGCCCTCACGAAGGGAGGTCTACTGAAGGGTGTCATTGCCCTTGACACGTAGTTCAATCAGACGAAGCAAGCGTATCATCTCTACTTCACTGATGACTGGTATTTCGGCATTGCCTTTACTAATATCATCACTATTAATAGCAATAGACAGTGTATGACAAATATTATGCACACTGGCGGCTACTTTGCGCATTCGACGTTGTGTGGTATTCGTGTTAATAGTCAAATTTTACACTCGTGCACGTGAGGCATTAAGTTGCTACACGGCTCGAGTAGACTTGACCTTAAGCATCTTGAGTCGCTCTGTAAGCATGCGTAAGTGCTATTATGCCTGCGATGAGGTCAAGTTATCGGATAGTGCGGCTGATTTTTTTGTGTGCATTAACAATAAGGATTACGACGATGAAGAGGATAAAGGCTATGATGAAGAGTACGATGCATGAGGAGAGGATACTACACCGTTCACATGTACAGTTTTGACACTTTGCTGCTGTCCTTGTGTTTAAATTTACAAAATCGTTGTTTACTTGTTATTTTTCTAGCATTATTATATATTTTCAGTTGTAAGCTGTGCAGATGAGTTGCTTTTGTTATTATTATTGTTGTTGCCGTTGCCGCTGCTATTTGCTTGTGACATTTTTGCAAACGTACTACACATCTCATTCATAATAATTGACATCTATGTAATGTACTTTGTGGCACTTCTCTGTATTCGTGCCTTCTACGCATTCACGTGCATTAATTGTAGCTGTTGCCGCTGTGATGCTTGCAAGGTCTACAATCAAGATGCATGGACAAGCGCAATCATATCAGATAGCTTGTGTGACGGAGGCTAGACAAGTGTCTGAGTAGATGGCCATATTTGTTTATTATTATTTTTTTTATTACTAAAAGTGTTGCTAACACCACTAATCACATTACCTGTTTCCATAACTAACATCTATGCTAGTTTGTGTACTGCGTGTTTAACTTCTGCCTGTGATGCGGTGTACACTCCATCGTGTAAGTGTTACAAGTGTAGGTTAATTTATTTTGTAAGTTGATTACTCACTTCATGTAATTCATGTATGGAGGACATGAGAGGTGCATAAAGTGGTCTGTGATCTGTTACTGCACTATTTGCGTTACATTGTGTGTTTGCCACAGTCGATTATATTGTCTCTGCAATTTATTATGTTCACGATGAGTTTGAGGGCAATAAGCTTGATGCTATCGCTAACTGACTTTACAATTGATGTCATGTGCCTTGTTACACCTTCAATGTCTGTAAATTTTTCTGTAATGCATAAATAACTTGACGAATTATGTTAATAGACTATTACTGTGTCAGGTGCTCATGTAACAAGCTTTGCATCACGTCTTTCAGTTTGTGTGCCTGAATGTTTGTAAAGCTATCTGAGCTGCGTAAGTTTAATTTAATTTGTAGCGATAACGGGATGGTATTAATGAGCTCGTGTACTGTGTTTCGTGCTAACATTTGCTATCGATTGCTCATTTACTCTTTATTCGCAAGTTCATCTTTGCATTATGTGCACTCTGTATTGGTTTTACTACCATTTTACACATTGTCTAGTACACCAATTTCACTCTATTTACATGTTTTATTGTTAGTATCATTATGAGAAGTAGTAGTAGTATTGATGCACGTAGAATTGTATTCATGTTCTTTAGCCTCTTCTTTCCATTGTTGTAATTGTTGGCGTGCGAGCTAAATAGCATGACGCACGTTGAATTGTGTTTGTTACGCATTATGTGTTGCAAATAACAACGAACTAGAATTAACAGAAGATATTATTGACGATGGTGGTAGTGAAGATAACGATGACAGAAGCAATAGCTGTTACATGGAAGGTAATGACTACGTGGATGAGGATAAATGTGAAATGTCATGAAGTAATTCTTGCAGCGGATGTTATAGTCATACTAGCGTTTGTGGTTTAGCAACTTGTGATAAACTTTTAACACTTTTATCGTGCAGTATTACTGCTGCATCGTGTGCAATTTTGTGTTGCTCAGACATATTTTGCACTTGCACTAATCGCTCTACTTCATCACACACACATGGCGGGTGTACTTCACCATAGGTAGCAAATCGATCATGTACACTGTGTTCATACTACTTTATCAACAATTCATCAAACTGTCTACTTCGTCGAAGCTGCTCGAGCTAATTCACCACACGCAGCAGTACAGAGGGCATGTTTGTGTAATGCGACACTGCTCCATAGCTTTACAAAATGTCAGCCATCTACGAAAGTGTCCTTTGTGCTGTTCGTGCACTGCTTGCACCTTCTGACGTGGAATGGCATGCAATAAGTTCATACGTTTACTGTAAGGTCTATAATAATGATACACACTTGTTTGATTGCAATGCAACTTGATGTGCTTCTCTTTTTTCATTTTGTGTCGTCTGCATTTATTTTGTTGTGGCACTTGTACCATTTACTCTATTTTCATCCACGCATGAATGAGCAACGTCATGATTCTTATCGCTGTTTTAAGTGTTAGCAGTTATAATATTATGATCATAACAGTACATACGCTTTATTTCACTGACACGCTGCGTGCATTACTAGATCACACCTACAAGATCACAGTAAACTCATTTATAGCTTTTCTTTTCCAACATGTCGTGACCATTTAGTATATCGGTATTACAACCTAATCGTCTGCATGTCTACTACAAAATAAGTTACAACTCATTGCGTGCCTAAACAGCCATTATAATCTTTTTATTGCATTGTTCTTCGTGTTATTAATGCTGCTGCTACAATGAGTTTTTTGAGTTTATCATTGCTGAGTCTGGCCTTTCATGATTTTCCGTTGCGACGTTCACTGCTAATTCATCTTTGTCATGTACTGGTTCACTCAATGCAATGACTGCGGTAATTAAATTTCTAACATACGTTTACGTTGTCTCATCGTCTAGCACTTACTTTAACTAGGTAAGAAGAGTGTTAGACAAAAGTGGTTTATGTGTACTGCCCTTTGTGCTGGATGATTGTGAAGGATAAGAAGAAGAAGAAGAGTAATTGTAGCATGCCATGAGTACTTTATTCGATAGCTTATTTAACAACGTATGAGTTATGTTTGATGCTTTAGTCGGTGTTTTGTTGTGTGCCAAAACGTGTTCTTGTAACGATTACGTTTATTACATTTGTGCTAAATGTCCATGCGGCAAAACTATTGCAGAGGAAGAAAACTCTGGTTTTCTTGTTTTGGCTTTTTCTGCTATATTTGTCATAGTTGCTTCTTTTTACATTTATTTTTATTGTATATTGAAACTTTGTCTTGTTTACTAATCCTCATGATACTAATTATCTGAGCCTAACAACAACGTAGTAGGAGGACACTACGCATTAGGCATTCACATCATCCTATGCGCCTGTGCTCAACGATGCCTGCTGTTATCGCCGACGCTATAATTAACACTGTCATCATTATTATTTGTACTATTTGCGGTGTTGCTATAATCAACACTACCGCCAAACTTCTTTTACATTTTCACTTCTATTTTGCTCTTTAAAAAAAAGTTATTTTATTTTATTAAAATTTTTACGTTTACAAATAGAAATCTAAAATTGACAATACTACAAATTATAATTTTTATATAATATTTTATAGCTTAAATAGTTGTTAATAAATGTTACAACGAAAAAACAAGTAAAAATATCAATTGAAGATTACGTTTTCTTTGCAACAAAAAATTAATATTGCTGTAGTCTATTTTTATAATCTTTGCATAACACAATAAAGTTATTGTAAAAGACAAAATTCATTACTTTATTTATCTTATTTATATACAAAATATAAATTTAACTTTTTTTCCAATTAGTTCACTACAATTACTTGTAAGAGGTTTATTATTGAAAGTTAATAATACATGTTAGAACAACAAACACATATGTTAACTTTACCTAATACTATTAATTGAGTTAATATCATTATCACATTACATTTTAGCAATTTACATTTAACATTCGAAATTTTCTTTTGCAGTGCTTTGCATTTTCAAGTAGTGAATACTGATACAATCAGTACTGGTTATAATTACATTATTATATATATTATATTACTTTTTACATGCTATAAAAAAATTAACAATAGGAAGAAATTATTAAAATATAGCTTAACCTTTATTTACTCATAGGATATTATTAAAATTATACCTGGGTTAATTAGTGATAATGTTATTATTGCTGTTGTTGTTGTTGCTGCTGTTGATTGAGTTGTGCGTAGCGCTCTTGCATTTTGCGATACATTTCTTGTGCCTTCTTCTGCAAATCAGCCTCTTTGCGATCTAACTCAGTGATGCTAGTCTCTACCCGTTTGATCTACCCATTTATGTACTATAAGCGATTATTAACAATGCTCTTTGCATCACTTTGGTCTTGAGGAATGAGTGCTGGCCCAATTAGTTTGTACACTGCCGCATCGGGCTACAACTTACCTAGCTCATCACGAACAAGATTATTTTCGCTTTTCTGTGCCACTAGCTGACGGTTAGATTCTACTAATTTACTCTTCCGCGCTGCGATCTACTTCAGTTCGTGAAGCATCGGCTTCAGTTGCTCATCTAAACGCGCAATATCAGGGTGAACTGCCTGTTGCATTTGACTCTACGGTTTAACACTATACGTATGTGTGTTTATATGATAATTATTAAAAAAAATTACGGCAATATTGATAAATTTATAATATATAAATACTGTAAAGTTAGAATAGTTAATTGTATACTTTAAAAGTAAAAATTCTGAACAAAGTACAAAAATTCGTATGTGTAAGTATTTCATGCATATAATTTTACTGTTTTTGACTGATAAATTAAATTTAATATTAAATCTACGTAGAAAGCAGCAAACTGCAATAATGAGTGCATAGAAGGACATGCGCAAATACATTAGCTATTTTACCTCTATGCGCATTTCTCTTAATGTCGTCAACAAAATATGTTTAGCAACGTAACATAAGAAAGCAACGACATTTAGTCCTGAAAAAAAAATTCAATATACGAATAATAAATTGCAATTAATAACTTCACAATATTCACTATATCAGTTTTATGTTTATTCACGAAAAATAATTGTTAACAAAAACTTAGTACAATATACTCTCAAAACATTTTTACATCGCTTTTATTATGCAAATAAAAAGAAAAACATGACACTATTCAAAACACATAAAATAATTTAATTAATCTATTTTTGTATAATTTTATTATTTTGTTTTAATGTTACATTTTAACTTTATTTCTATTACTGTTGATTTCGTCGTTGAATGCTACGATCTGCCTATAAGTTTTCTTTATTGACGACAGGTCAGGAATCTATTTGTGTAATAAATGGTAAATACATGTAAATTTTATCACGATATCGCTTATCGTCCTCGATCGGATTACGCTACAGATAAATTGTCCGAAGCGTTGCTGAGAATACAGTAAGCTTCTCCACTTCTTTCCAGTCACTTATCTTACCATCCGTGAGTCAGAACTACTACAACAAGGGTAGATTTTACGCATTCAACACCTACGTGTTCAATGTGTTGATTGGGTTGAAGCTGAAGTCTAACACTTTCAGTGTGTGCACCGGTACGTGTTCAATAGTCGTGATGCCGTTTTAGGATAAGTACAATTCACGCAACAGAGGATTGTAGCCCTACACAAAATTCTCTGCTTCTATTGAGGTTATGCGGTTAGCCTGCAGACTTAGTATTTACAAGCTGCGAAGTTTATGCAATGAATTGGCAATGGTAGTAATCTTGTTTTTACCTAGTCACAATGACTTTAACTTTACTAACGTGGCTAGACCATCACCAATTTCACGAATTCGATTGCCACCAAGTTCAAGCAATTACAAGTTAACTAACGCAGTCAAACCAGTAATACTTTTGATCTTATTTTCCACCAAGTATAGCTCTTTCAGTGAGCTACCCAAACTGTCCAATCCTTCTATTTTACGCAGCTGGTTATAACTTAAATCAAGCTTTGTGAGTGAAACAAATGGCACAGCTATGATGTGCTTTACGAGTGGTCCATCTGGTGTAGGATCATGCTAGGTGGCAGATCTGAAGAAGTCACCGATACGCTTTATCTTGTTATCAAAGAAATCAATCTACACCAGACGCTGTGTGACATGTAGTGGAAGTGATGTGAGCTAGTGTATTAAATTTTTTCGCAATGATAATATGGTGCAAGCCCGTAGCGCATCGAAATTTATTTCCTCTAGGCTAAACAATCGAATATTGGTCACTTACACATACTCACTATCGGGATCAATGGATAAGATTTAGTGTGACTTGACGTTTGTTGATGCCGATGGCTATGACTGTTATACTGATTACGCAGTATTTGTATTGGATGTCGACTGTGTTATTGTCTACACGGTTTGTTAACTTGAGCATTGCGAATCTTTGTTATTGCTTTGCACTTGTGCATCTTGCACGTTAATTTTAGTGGTGTTGCATATTGTATTATCTTTAACATTATAGTTATTATCATCATCGTCATCACTGCTAGAATCAGGTGGCGAATTTTGCACCTTATTTGCACTGCTGTTACTATCATTACCACCGTATGTATTGTTTGACATCATTTTCTCGAAACGTGCCTTTAGTGCCGCTTTTTGTTATGGTGTCACCTTACCAAACATTATAAGTGTGAATTTTTATAGTAGAAATATATATATATATATATATAGCTTTTGTCTGTGAGTATGCGTGTTATTACTGCAAGAAAAATTTTAATTTATATAATTTATAATTTTTCTTCTTGATGTATCGTGTGATTAATTGATTGGCAATAATTAATAGCAAGAAGAAAAGTATCAACAGCAAAAACTAAATTATAATTATTCACGTTAGTAAATATGTAAAATTATAGTTATTTATGTACATCTTCTTTAGGTAAATATATTTTGTTGATCAATTTTATTGGGGTAGCAAGTACGACATACTTAAAGTTATTTTTTTGTTCTTACAATTGTAAGTTTTCTACTGAAATGCATATAAATTTAATTTTTTTAAAATCAATTGTGCATATTAGTGTTACATATTTGATCAATACAATATAATACACAATAGCACAAACTCCTTAATTTCAATTTTGACATGTACATCTTGTTGACAAGGTTGAGGTACACAAAAAAATATAATTTTTTTTTGCAGAAAAGTAGTTAGTTTTTTTGTATAAATAGTGAAATAAAACAACGTGAAATGTAACAAGAGTAAGTGATATTTCAGTGTTCAATAAATATATATATTCTATGTATAAAATAAATTATATATATATATATATATTGTGAAAAAGAAAAATACATTTTTTTTCTTTTCTTTTTTGATTACTTGTAACCTCTAAAATAAAGCATAACATAACAACATTTTCAAATAACTACTTTTACAAAGGCTAAGAGAAAGTGGTAAAGCATACACATCTATATAAATATATAAATATACATGTAAATATGAGAGAGAGTGAAAACAATGAGTGAAGTAAAGAGAGAGATAAATTGTGAAAGTGTATTATGAAAACAACCTTAAGAAAAGAAAAAACAAATGAAAAAAAATCAGTTTTATTGATAATAATCGGATGATGCTTTAAAAATTATACATACATAATTTTTAATTGTGAGAAAAAAACCAATAAGAATGACGTATATCATAAAAGTGAACGCCAAGACATTAATTTTGTTTATTTTATTTAAATAATTTTGTTACACTTTCTTATTACATATCCATGTCATCGTTGGCATTTTCTTCCATATTCTTCTTGAACCAATCTGCGTCATCATCATCATCGTTTGGTATGTCAACCTAATCTCAGTCATTAATAAATTAAAAAACCTCGTCATAGTTGCTAACATCGTCAGCGTTATCATCATCATCATTATCAGTTTTAGTATTAGTAGTAGTAGTAGTAGTAGTGACGTTTATATTTTCTCTATGACTATTGTCACTAACCCCAAACGCAGGTAATACTGAAGTGTTGTCAATTATATTTTGATTATCATTAGTATTATTATTGATGTTGCCCCATGTATTTGTTATAGGTGGTTTCATCTAGTTCTGAGAACGCAGCTGTTAAGGAAGTATGGCAAAATTTTATTAATAATTCTAAGTTTTGTGTACACCATTATCGTCATCAACATCTTCGTTCTCGTCGTCGTCTTCATCATCGTGTTCAAGGAATGCGTTGCTTTACAATGCTGCATTCATTCTGTCATTTACTTGCTTCTACATGCTTGAAGGGGCACTATTTACATTATCTGCCTCATTGAAACCTTGTACAGAAGTCAATTGATTATTGCCTAGCATAGCATTGTAATTGATAGCACGTAAGCATGCCTGACCATATGTAGTAGGATCAACAATATCTGCAGGAGGCATTAACACGTTTGCAGCAGATAATAATGTGTAATTATTGTCATTTAACGAGGCAAAGGTAAAGTTTTCAGGAAGGGTGACAATTGGCTTTGTCAATTTTTCCATCTCCCTTTTTTCGAATTATTACTTTTTCTCATCATACTCATACACCGTTGCATATGGGGTGTACAAGCCAAACTCACACTGTTTGTCTGGCACTGAGATGCTACTACTGTTGTTGCTGTTGGTGGAATTGCTGTTATTATTATTATTGGTGATGATGATGCTACTAACACCTTGATTTGGGGGCCACTTTGCGTCTAGCTCAATTTCTTTTTCGGTATAATTGTTTGCGTGTGTGACACTTGTCTGTTTCAGCCATTGAATCTATTACTCGGTAAACTGTAGTTAGACCGTAGTCCTGTATAGTCCATACTGAATTTGTCAAGGCTCACGCAGCGAATTCAGCAATTTGTTATCGCTGGAGTTGATGTTGCGGAAAAATCGTACCATGCTGTCTGCCTCTTTCCTCTCATGAAACTAAACATACATGACACAAATCTCATCACTCGCACGAGGATGTGTGATAAAGGACAAGGATGATTGTTAATGGTGTGTGCAGTAGTCAGCAAATTCACTCATCTTCTGATTATCTTTATTTTCTTTATCATGCTTGATGCGTACTTTATTTAGCTGCCCAAATTTTTAGAGTAATCGACGTACTTTACTCACCATCAACTTATCAGGTAGACGAATAATTTTAACTGTTCGTGCCTTTTTGTCCATGTTCTAGGCGTAGCTGATACTCTTACTGTTACTATTATTGGCACTGTTACTGTTACTCATGTTGTGCTGATAATTCATAAAAGATGACTTTAACGAGTTCAGTGTTGCACCTGTTGCAGATAATGTTGGTGTTGCTCCTGTATTTGCATTTGCACTTGTTGTTGTTGTTGTTGTTGCTGACAATAACAATTCATTTCTATTCTTGTTGTTGTTGTGGACATTTGTGCGATTAGTGTTAGTTAAAACATATGGTGTGAGGTTTGATTGTGTGGCAATGCCTTGTCGAGCATTCAACGGTGTCTTCATGAGCACATCAGGTACAGGATTACAAATCATCTACGTGTGTGTGGTATTCTTTTATTGTACGGCGTTGTTGCCAGATCGAGCGTAGTATGGGGTGGCCTTGTTACTCTACAGTGAAAGACCATACGATTGAACTTGTGTACATGTACTTTGTGGACTGGCGAAGATGGACGAAAAGACGTTATCACGATGATTGTATGTGGATTGCTTGCTTGCACTGAGATACGGTGTATTGGCACTATTTATTATAGTAGTAGTAGTAGCAGTAGTAGTAGAGTTATGTGCACTATCCCTTAACTGCTCACATTACGTTTTTGTTAGACTGTTACTTAGCTGCACCTATGGCGGACATGGTGCAAAACGTTCATTGATAGCACTGTTGCCTGCCATGTTGGTTTCTGGATTTGGAATAACATACTTGCGCAGTGCACGTGGAGTTGGACGGGCACTAGGCGTAAGCGTATCCTTGGCAGATGTTTTATTACTGTCACTACTACCAGCAACCACCACCACCATATTATTAATTGTGTTTGAAGCAACACGGTTGGGCTCCTCATGAACGTTACGGCTTCGGTTCATCAAATTCATAGTGGTGTTATTATTATTTTTAGTGTTCATGTTACTTGTGCTACGATTGGCTGCTTCAAATCGGTTTGCACCTGGTGTACGCTCGTTGCTTTTGTGCACTTCATCTTGTGATACGCGTTGCATTATGCGAGACTGTGGTTAACGTGATGGTGCACTGTGTTCAACATCACAAGACGATTCACTACTTGCCCGGTGTCATTGTTGTTATAATTCACCTTCTCATTTGCTTAAATCACAAAACATACTGTCTCAGGTGGCCTTGTTTTCCTTTCCGCGCTGACACAACTCAATTAAATTTTTAGCAATACTCACACTTGTCTATCATGCCATGTAACTTTTATGCAATTTATTATCACCGTCTTATTTCTTTCTCGGTGTGTAGGCAGAGGCCGAGCCTGATGAGAATGATGTGGTAGAAGCGGACATGAAATTTTTGTGCTGCATCTACTTTGCCCTCACCAATTTCTAGTAAACACACTCAGGTAGACTAGTTGGTTCATGGTACAAATTATACAAACCACCACACAACCGTGCCGCCATATCACGCAGCTATCGTGAAGCGTTAATGTTAAAAATCATTTCGATGAGTCGATTGGCGATGAACCTAATCAATGACATTTCTTTACACTTTGCAAACGTCTGCTTGCCATGATTGCCGTTTTGTTTACTAGTAGCAACAACATCATCATCACTATCATCATGATACTTTTGATCAACATAGTTTTTGATCTCAGCTTAGCGTAAATTACGTTGATGTATACTGTTAAACACAGCCTACAGTGTTTACGTAAAGTTGCACAAGTTGCGTAGGTTGTGCTGATTGTCATGCAACGTGCATGTTAGTAGCTCTGCTAAGGTGTTCATTTCAGATACACTCGATGTGCTACAGTGTATAAACTCACGCACACACCGGGCAAGATTGGCAACGTTTATTTATTCTACATGTAACAAATCTTGTATTACCTGAAAATACGGTGAAGATGCTGACAAATGATAGTGTAGTCCAACATTTTATGGTGTAAAGTTACCATCAGATGTATAATTATTATTAGTCTTGTTGGTAGTAGTAAAAGCCTACAGTGGGGCAAGTCGAGGTGTAGAGGCACCATTGCCATAGTTGTTGTGTTGTTATTCATGTACGTAACGCTCACTCTACGGCAAACGTTACAGCATTAGTTGTTAGTTTTACAGTGAAGGTGTTTGTAAGCGTGATGCCTGAAGAGAAGGCGTAGACAAATTCGTGATAGAGGGGACATTGTAATTGGCACTATTAGCTACTCTTGTTATTTTTTGATTAGCTGTGCTGTTATTTCTATGGCCTCTCCTTAAAATGTTGTTGTTATTATAATAATTATTACTGTGATTATTATTATTATTATTGATTTGGTTGGTGTTGTTCATTCCGAAAGCATTTGAAGTAAAAATATTGGCATTAACAGGAGTAGCTGTAACATATGTGTTGCTTTCATCAGTAACGTTATTGTTGCTATGGTTTTCAGGCAACAGCAAAAAATATCGGGCAATCAATTACAAATTACTACCTTGACATTTACTCTTGTGTAACTTTGACTTTGCCAGCTTGGCATTACCAGCTTACCTGAACAAACTTACCCCACTGCAACACTGTGTATCTTGTCAGTCATACTTGTGCGTGCTTAGTTACTCACCAACACTCAAGAATGGTCGAACCATTGAGTGCCATTCCATGAGCGTGATATCGCTCTTTAAGCCGTGCACAACCACCAAGTGAAACGATTGCGCACGATACTTGTCAATAAACATTTGCTCAATGGCGCTAAGTATTGCATCAATATCAGCTGTTGCATGCAACATATTCAAGTTATTACTTCCATTACGCTGATGATTGTTTCCTCTGCTATGATTACTGCTGCCACCATCATCATCATCACCATAATATTCATATTCATCTTCATTATCAGCGACGTTATTTGTGGTAATAGTAGTAGTAGTAGTAGTAATATTTTACGTATTCATTCGATCTCGTGATATGTGATGTATTACTCCTGCATTTGTTGAGGTTGTATGTGTAGTATCAGGGCCAAAATTATTCCTGTTGTTATTGTTTTATAACAATTGCTGTGGTAATAAACGCTGTGTTGAAATATTGTTGTTTTGATTTGTTCTACTATTCCTATTGTTATTATTTGTATTATTGTTGACTGCTGTAATATTGACGTTATTTCCAATAACACCACGTGCATCAATGTTGGCAGACGGTGCCGTCTATACTGTACCTTTACCACAATAACGGACTAAAAATTTATTTTGTTTGTAAGGGGCAAAGTTGTCCTTTTTGTCAAGGGCAAATTTTGCATAGTATTCATTTTGAAAGAAAACAACCCCAATGCGAAATTGGCACTATTCACATTTTCTACGAACTGCTTATGGTAAACTGCTTTGGTCAAGTATTAGCGCAGATTAAGCACCTACCGTGAAAAAAAGGTCTTTCAGTTTGTTGGCCGTCATGTCTCATTACAAGTTAATCACAACATCAACAAAATTGTTTTCGGTGACGTGATTTTACTGAACATATTATATTATCTGTTACACTATCTACCGATCCTGTTATGCATCAAATAACCTGCGTCGTTAAGCAAAATTTTGTTGCTGATGATGCTGATGCTGCTGTTGTTGCTGTTACCTATTTCTCCTTTGCCTTAAGTTAGTTTACGGATTATTTATTTGTGCACTTTTATTGTTTGTGTAATTATTGATCAGTGTGTGGTTAAGCCCATACGTTGATGGCATTACAGGTGTAGATTGAGGAAGTGGAGATGATGTGTACGAGTTGTAGTATTGGTTGCGAGATGCAGCGAATGTGCCATGTGCTCCTCTTCCTCGTCGTGAACCTGTTTGCGGTGTGTAAGGTTGACGTAGTTATGAATGAGGTATTGTGGCTTAAAATTAACTAGGCCGGCTGAAATTGCTGTTGTACGTTTCGTAGTCCATTGGAGGCATCATATCTGGCATCATATACATATTGTTCATTGGTGGCATAAACTATCGTGCTTCTGGGTTAAGCCGTCGATTGTTCGTATTGTTACTAATGCTCACAGTTGCATTTTATCTATTCGTGCTGCCTGTACGTGCATTTGTAATCGAATCGTCAATAACATGGTTATCATAAGTGCTATTGCCTTGGTGCATTTGTGCGTCAAGAGCTTGAGGCTGAACTGCACTGTTTTGGCTGATAGCGTATGGTTATTTACTTTGTTATTTGTCTTTTTTTTCCTTATTGATTATAAATTTGTTGATTTGTCAACAGATTAATATATATTTATGATCACAATGACGAGGTGTTTGATGACACTATTTCACCTTTACAAACAATCTATTATTATCTATACAAAAAAGAATAATTTTCCAACTATAATAATTTTTTATTTCAGCTAAAACGCTTTCGAAAGAAAAAAATAAATAATAATGTTTTCACTCGATCCTTGATAAAAAATAATATATAAATTTAATTGTGTTATATTTTAATAATATATTTCGACCTTTGTGATAATACTTAGCAATTAATTATATAAATATTATAAATAAATTGATATATATATGTACAGTAAAAGATGTGCAGAGGGGTAAAATGTAAATAATATGCGAATGCTAAAATTTTCCTTCTTGTTTACTTAAACCGTTGTTATACTATTATACAATTAACTGTTTGTAATGTATGTATAAGCGTAAGTGTGTGTATAGATCTTTATGTATTTATGTTAATATATACTAGTTGAAGTTTGCTTATAAACTTAATGGAAAGAATACGTACAAAAATGTAAATATTTTATATTAAAACAACTATCTCTCTTTTTCTCTCAAATTTATAAACAATAAATAATATTACAGGCAAAGAAACACCAACTTCACGCCAATATATAGCACAAATTGTAATAAAAGCAAGAATAAGGTGGCCAGTACAACAATACTGACTTTGTTTTACTGTAACAACTAAAGTTGGTTGTTTTTTTTTGTAACAATCCTACTATCACTGTTACTTACAATAAATTAATAAATGAAAACAAGTTACAAGAAAAAATGTTTATGATCTTGAGAGCAAGTAAAACGTCTAAGAAATTGAAAACAAATTTAGTGAGTGTGAAAGATAAAAATGAATTTCTTACGTAATGTGAGACCGCGACAAGAATTCAGCAAAAAAAATATAATTAACTGAATAATATGTAACAAGTGAATAAGTGTGTATAACTTGCGATTGTTTTATCACAACTTTTTATAAACACTTTACTTTTGGCAAAAAATTAATTTTTAAAATTTTTTTCGTTGATTGCTTTTTCTTTTTTAGTTGTTGTTGCAAAGGGAGTCAATAGATAACAATGTACAGATTTTTATAATAGATAAAACAGAAAAAAATACCTTTGAGAAGATGTCAAGGTATATTAACTATCACTCAAAGTCTTTACAAGCTAGTGATTTGTACAAGTGCTTATTCTACTTTTTTAAGAAGTTTTTCTTATTTAAAGAAAAAAAAACTGTTACTAAGTGTATGGAGAAAAAAATATATATATAGTAAATGCTTTTTAAAAAAAACTTTTATACTGCTGTGCTAATTGCTTTGAAAATTGTATAGTGGAGAAGGTAGATCTAGTGCTGATGAAATGAAAACCTCTGCTTATGTGGGAACTAAACAGTAGTACAATGGTGAAATGAAAGTACAGAACAAATAAGAGAGTAAGAATTTATAGATTTTTGTGCTTTGATTACTATACTCTCGAGAAATGTACAATTTGTGAAGTAATTTTTTAATGAGTATTGTATGCAAGAACTAAAATGTGTAAAGTATGCAAATGTGATAAAATGTCTAAATTGTCTAATGTAAAGTAAGCTGAAAAGCTGAAATTAAATTGAGGAAAATTAAACAAAGTGAATGTTTTATTTGTTAATTATTTTATACTTTTTTTTATTCTAAATTTTGTTTAAAATTTTTTCTTTTGTATTACTTTTTATTTTTTTGTGAAATAATTGTGAAATAGTGTAAATCCAGTTAGAATTTGTGTATATAAAATTAATGAAATTTGCAGTGAGGTGAGAATTTAAGTAAAAATTAGATGCAAAACAAGGTGAACGAACTCAGTAGAATTACAATATTACAAAAGCAAAACCTGAAAATTGTAAAATTATATATATATATATATATATATATATATATGAATATTTTTAAAAAATATTTTATGTGTCCACGTTTTGACTATTCACTTTTTGTTTGTTTGTTATTGCTGTATAATAGCTTAAATTACTAACCAAAAAATAGTCTAGTTTTCTTCTTTATGGTGATAAATGTTGATAGTATGTTTTATTGTTTGCAACCTCGATTATTCTTTAATGTAGATTTATTTACTGAAACCTTAAAGTAAAATGTTCGCCTAGTATCAATGTACAAAATAATCAAATAGGTAATGCTTAACGATTTGACAACGAGTAAATAAAAAAATGTGAATGAATGAAATGGGGTGCTGAAAAAATTAAAGTATCTGCTGAAAAGCAAGTAGAATGAATTAAAAAATCAAGTTATGAAAAGTTACTATTGAAAATGTGTGCCAAAAAATTTTCTTTTCTAATTTTTTTGTTTTATTTTTTTAGTTGTAGTTTTTTTCACTAATTGGAAAATAACTGAAAGCACAAAACGAAGAAATAAGCTGTAATAAATTATTTAAAATAAAAAAGAGAGAAACAATGGAGAACAAAAAAGAGGATATGCAGTAAACAATTTATGTACAAAATGGTAAAATGCATTTTGTAAATCATAATCATTACAGATGCATTTCAGCAAACTATATACATAATAATCACTATGCACTATAAAATTTAATCAACGACAACACCAAAAAATTATACGTATAGAGTAAGTTGTGATGAACTACGCGGTAGTTTAGACAAGTTTTACTTTATTTCCTACAAACAATATTTATGTACATCTGTTACCTCTTTGAGGTAAAGTAAATCAATGAAAACATTATAACATTCACAACGCAGAACAAAATTTTAATATTTTTATACAAATATGTATTGTAACTTTTGATTGCATTGAATAAAACTTTCCAGCTATATTATCGTCAAAAAAATAAAGGAGAACGGCAAAAGTTATTTATATAATTGTCTTTTTTTACATCTTTTATGATAATTTTCCATAAAACACATTTATTGCACGTTCACATGCATTATTTTGTTATTCGCATAACAAACATTTTATACATAATATTATAAGAAAAAAAAAGAAAGGAAACAAAGTATGGTTAATTATTAATATTATTTCTTTTAATTTGCAATTGAATTCTGTGTCATAAAACGATCGTAAAAGTCATCTTCATCGTCATCCGAGTCATTATTTGCTCCTCCGTGACTACTCATCGTTGCCTTATTCACGTTTTTAGTCATTATGTACATGTGATAATGCCCACCATCGGTGTTAGCCCCGCTCTATGATCCAGGTGATATGTTGGATGAAAACAGTGGCTTCTCAATTAGCTTGTGCTCAGTCTCAAAGGATAACTTTTTGCGGCGGAAATGGTCTAATCTAATCTACGGACTACCATATGAAATGACAACATATCTACCAGCTTTTTTCAACAAGCGTGACATATTTTTGTTGTACGTGTACAAGTTATGAAACGAGTTGGCGCCACCAAGTAAACAATCCACCAATCCCTTGTCAATAATAAAATCGTACAGGTAGTCATCAGGACATAGCTACTGTAGCAGCTTTTCTGATGGCGTGTTTACTAGATCAGCACATATTCATTGCATATCAGCTAACTCAGAGTAGCGTCGTTGCATTTGAGCGATGACTGTGGGGGAAATGTCTACATTTACAATTTTTTTGATATTAAGCTGTTCATACAAACACCCTGACAAACGACTGTTACCACACCCTGCGACTAGCACACGAATTTGTTATGCAGGTTGTAATAATGGACGGAGAAGTGACTGAATGTTATCGTACGTAACGAACCAGTCAAACGTAGTGTCGTTACTACGGTAACGCTACTACCAGTATTCAGGGTTAGTATATTTTGACATCAAAACTATTTTTATGATTTGCTAACACAAAATTTTTAAAAAATCAAAGAAAAAAAAAGTATAGGAAAAAATTTGTTTAAAATTGTCAATTCAAAGAATAATTAATTTGCAGACAAAATATTGCATACACATTTGTGCTTGACCTACAAAATAATAAAGCGACTCAATAACAAAAGAAGCAACAAATTTTCTCTATTCCTTCTTTTTTGTGTATAATTTACTTTACTCTGTACGCAAAAGTAGTAGCATGAAAGCAATATACAAGACACAAAATACAAAAATATATATGTGTTTGGTTTTTGTGTTTGAAGAAACCGTTTACTTTTTGTTTTATGCACAGAATTTAATTGCACTATAATGCAAAAAAAAACCTCTTTCTCAATTTTCTTTCTATAGCATAACATGTATGTAAGCAAATGTGCACAGATGCATATGTAAATCTATGTCTATGTAAATATATATGTATATTTATGTATAAACTAAGTCTATAATGTTGATTTTATCTATTCAAATAATATTAAAATAATATTTCTGATTAACATAAGCCAACTAATATTCATAACGTTTTTGACAGTATTAAAAACTTGTTATATTCTTTTATAATAAATTTGTGGCGAGGCATCAAAAATAATCAATAATATTTTCCTTTGTCAATTTTTTTTTTCATTTTTGTCTATGCTGCTTTATCATTTACTAATTTTTATAAAGAAAAAATATTACGTTAGCTGATCGCTAAAGGTGGAAAAGAAAATAGATGAAAGCAACTTGACGAAAATGAACGTTACTAGCTTAAAATAATTGAGGTGGCAAAGTGTGTATATGTTGGGTGTTTTTTTGCTAAAAGAAGGAAAGAAAGATAGCAAATTACGAAATTAATGTGACTTAGTGTAAAACTACAAATTTTTTATTCACGGTAAAAAAAACCCAGAAAAAGTTGTGGTTGTCGTTATTTTTACTATAACATATACATTTTACCTTTTTTTCTTTTTAGCATATGTCCTTGCACAATAAATACTTTTATGCCACCGAAACAGACATTGGTGCGCATGTTGTATTATTATGAAGTGTTAAAACTATATCTTGTACTTTAGCATAGGTAATAGGCACAGCTTTGTTTAGCCTCGATAGTTTGCCATACTCCGGTAGACATTGCTCTGCCTTTATCATTTGCTGAGACGCCAAGGCTAAAATATTTACAAACGTCTTTGCCGCCTCCCTACGCCGCAAACCAGTACAGACTTCACGAAGTGTACAACTTGGCAACTGTGAAGTAGACAATATAGTTTTCTTTTCTGTCCGAGTTCGCTTAATGCTTGTCGCAGAATTTCGCTCAATCACAACTTTGACTCGCTCTAACGTTTGTATCGCACCTGTGGAAAGTAGCATGGTCATCTTATCTAGTCCAACTCTGTCTTTGTTTTATTTATCACCGTGGTTACTCATAGTTCACATCTATGATGTGTTTTGTCCAGCATCAATGGCTTGCAAGTAATCGTCATTGCCTTCCTCACCGCGAAGTCGCTTACGAGTGCTAAGTTATCCATTACCTTCCTCACCGGCTGGAATGTCATCTTGTTCCACGAGTAAACTATCATGCTTTTGTTGTTGCTGATGCTGTGCATTACGTGTACTGGTAGAAGAGCTTAATAACCTGCTGTACTTATTTGCGGTGGCACCAATGTTATGCGCAAGAGCTGACTAAAATACATTACAGAGCAAAGGTGATGTGGCAAATGTATTAAGTGCATGTACTCGGGTTAACGTGACAAAGTCATTCAAGATAACATTATTTTTGCTCACGTTGATATTATTATTTGTGCAATTATTGTCAACACCGATAGCATGCATGACAATTGCCATTGTAGATGACTGTTGCAGCGCGTTTGTGTTGTTGCACAGTGCAGTGAGTGTGCGATCTTCAATTTAGGCTTCGTTTCATGGACCATGACGAGAAAAGGGCAGACTCTACACAATATCTCGTCTGTTTTGCATATTCTACTCTACCACCTCACGTGACAAAGTAGTCGTTTCAAGATCGACAAGGTTATTTGTAATGTTGGCATTTCGTCGAGTACGAGGCACTATTTGCGAATGTACATTTCCATTATTCACTCCTTCTTGTTGTTGTTGTTGTTGCTGTTGTAACTGTAACGAACCAATTGCATTTTGCACGTTATTATCACTGAAAAACGGGAATGACGTGGCCATGTCATCGGGCAATGGTACACCAATGTCAAGCTCATCGGGGTTAAACTGATTTGCCCCCAAGACATCTGGATATGGCACATGGTGCATGTACTCCCAGTTACCGTGTGATGGGTGATTGAGCGTCATGGCAGCCTGATCGAGTGTACTGCCACGTCCTTTCTCCATGCTGGATAGACTACTTTTGCTCTTACTCGTACTCGAGCTTGGGGCTCGGGCACCAAAGGCCATCAAATCTGCTCGCATCTTTGCAATTTCATCGTATTCCTGCTGTGTCGCTGAAAATGCATTTTACTCACCATTGTAATTTTGCGACGTTGGCTGCATCGTGTACCATGTCGCCAAGTTTACATTATCCTCCTCTTTAACACTGAGTTTGTCATCGTTTGCACCATCATGAGAGTTGTGAGTGAATCGGGTGCTATTGATCAATTCTGTCAGTGATGCAAATCGACTGTTGGGCAAATTAGAGCTAACATTATCTGCTTTATTGGAGTTGTTGTTGTTGTTAATGGCTTGCTCAGCAATCGTCAAATTGTTATTATTATTATTGCCCTTTACTGC
The DNA here is from genome assembly GCA_028554745.1 of Blastocrithidia nonstop. Classification (NCBI taxonomy): domain Eukaryota; phylum Euglenozoa; class Kinetoplastea; order Trypanosomatida; family Trypanosomatidae; genus Blastocrithidia; species Blastocrithidia nonstop. Next base: position 20,323 of record JAQOTN010000028.1, on the reverse strand, counting down.
ATTACCAGATGCAAATTGTGTGAGTAATAGCTGTTTACTTCCTTGCAAACCTAATGTAACCGCCTACACCTCGCTCTTATGACCACGCCGAGCCAACTCATCTACACTCTTGCCGTTATTCTTCATCATTAGTGCGCTCACTCGTAAAAAGTATGTTGCTTCCGTTGCCTACTTCAGTAAGTGTTTCACTTTCAATGCGTAAATTCGAACCACACCGACAAGCAATTCACCCGATGTTCGTAGAGCGATTGGCACCACAGGTCGTACAATGTACAAGATAGTCTTTTTCAGATCAATTAGCCTGACCTCATTGCGAGTTAGCTTTTTTTACCAATGTGCTGCAAGCCACACCTTGGCCAGTGGACCTTTTTTCGTCAACACATAAGTTGAAAAAAACATCGTTAATGAAATGTGAATTAATCCAAACAAAAAAACTAAAGAAAATAAATTAACTGTTGTGATATCAAATAACTCTGTTCTATTGATGATTGAATCTATTTGTGGTGTATCTGAGTAAAAAACACTTTATAAAAAAATAATTATAACAATTGTATCAACTGATAGTACATTAGTGAGATACACAATTATAAAAGAAAAGAGTGGAGCATTGTAACAATTATTAAAAAGAAGAGAATAACATTTACATTTCGCATGCAGTTTCCATCTTTCAAAATAATGTTATTCTCACATATTTATTTTTACCAATGGGTGTAACGGTTGTATAGCGTGACAAAAACATTTTTGAAAACAAACGAATAAGAGTAAATTGCTAGTTTACCTGTACATGTAACAAAGGTAAATATAATACATCAGTATTTGCATGGTGACAGTGAAAGCAACATATAATATTTCCTTATTATGGTACATCATAATAACACAGGAAACAAAATTTTTTATTGCATAGTTTTTGGTATGGGTCAAAAACATCATTTGATAAAGTAAATTTTACAAATATATATTTGTCGTACAGTGCGACAATTTTTACATAAAGATTGATAATTTTTTTTACTACTTGCCAACAATTTTCAAAAAGACATAAAAAGTATGAAGTATAATTTAGTAAACGTCGATGTAAATAAAGTTCAGTGACAAAACTGAATATTAGCTAATTCATCACAAAAAAATAATAATATAATATGTGTGAAGAAGAAATATTAAAATCTAATCTGTTTTTGTTAAATATATATACTATTGTAATTAATATTATACATCATTTCCTTATACTTAATTTTACAACTAGTCATCTTTGTTATTGTAATTGTTATTATTACGGTGAACTTCATCATCACTCTCATCTAGGTCATTGTCTTCGTCTCGTTCCTGTGCCTCACGTAGGGCCTGGGCACTGTACAGCGGTTGCAACGACGGGCGAGGCAGCGCGGGTGGAAGCACTGGTGTAGGAGGACGCTGTGGGTCAACGGTGCAGATGGGCAACAAACGATTCCTCTTCTTTTCTAAATACGTGGTAATGGCTAACTGAGTCATCGCATCCATTGACGTCTGTGAGGCAAGTTGCTCTAGTGGTATTGCAACATACTGATTATGGTAGGAAGACAACGTGGTAGTCTTCATAGAGTGTGTTGGCTGCATTACGTCGTTGATCGTCTGCAAGGTATTGTGTAAATGTACTAAACAATCTGGGTGGCATTGCTGAATGTAAAGCCACACTTCTTCCGTAGCTGGTGACACACGTGGATTCAGACACGTAGAAGCAATCAAAGGTATCGTTGATGACGATGATGATTGTTGCAGACTGAGACGTAACGCAGGGGCAAGGTGTGAAATAAAGGTGCCTTGTAACTTATTTGTAGAGGAACGTGTTACAGTGGGCAATTTGATACACATTGCTGACTGGTCCATAGTTTTATGCTGAGTTGACTACGAACAATTATTGGAATTACTTTCTACAATGACCACACCACCATGTCTAAAGGAATCTAGCTGTGATGAGGCAGCACACGTAGAGTGTGCATTTTCGTCTAGGGCAAGCACCACCATCAGACGTATCAATGGATGTGTGAAGCGCAATATACCTTCCTCCTCTAACTCTTCATTTTAGTTTCGTGTCTTGCCCTACACATTATGCGATGCGTAGATGCGATGTCGAATACCATTGTGATCAATAAACAACGGCTTAGCCTGCACCTCTTGCAATAAATTAGGTTGCTACGAATTATACGTAAAAGACACAATTTATATTTTACTCAAATGCGTCTTGTTGATATTAGTGCTCGCTTCCTTTCCTGTATTGTTGTCTTGTACTTTATTCACAGTTTGAGTTTTGTTGGTTGTCTGTAATGATACTTCACGCGCTATTTCATCAAACACATGGGGCAACTCATGTATTCACTGCAGCAGTGGAGCAAAATTTGCAATTCGTGTGACGTCATTCATCGTCACCGTGGCAATATCTTTACAGTGAGTTGAGATGGTTAGTTTGATTTGTCGCCTTGGGTGTACCTACTGTGGGACATTGATTTCCATCTACATAAATTCCCTGTGTGCGGGCTGCTGTTATGTGGTATGTGTACTGGTTAGGTGGGACGGTAGTGTGTGTAAGAAGGCACTTGGGTATCATTTCCCATGAATGTACTGACCTTCTTCCTGAAACTTGGGGCTGTGATTTGGTCCACCGTAGTGCACAAACACACCTGCTCCAGTGGGTTTACTGTGCTCATCAAAAGTGCCCACGTACTTGGTCTTTGTATCGGCAAGGTGTCATTCACCGGTGATAAACTTGTTATTGTAAAAGGCTCCGGTGTGCGTGCTGCCATCCGTGTAAACGTACCGACCATGCCCATTTTGCATGTTATGCGTTCAGTTCCCAATATATGCACTACCATCCACATACACATACTGCCCAGCACCATGTTTGCTGTCTTTGTGCCAGTAACCCAGGTAGTGCGAACCATCTGGGTAGCACATGTAGCCATACCCATGTCGTGCATTGTACTACCACTACCCACAATAAAAGGCATGGGTAGCGTGGTAGAAGTAAATACCACGACCATGTCGGGAGTTACCACGGTACTCCCCGGTGTAGCAGTCTCCGTTAGGGTACAGCGATTGTCCCATGCCGTGTTTGCTGCCATCGGGTAATCGATGCCCAAAGTAGCAGCCCAACTCGCCTATCCGTTTCACCACACCAACACTAACGTTGTCGCTGCCCCACTCATCTATGTATTCCTCCAGTGCGTCATAGACAATGTCTTATGGCATTTGAAGTTCCTCATTGTCCTCTGCATCGTCTTACTCTTCTTCGTCTTGGTCGTATTACTATTACTATTATTACTATGATTACTACAACTATTGTTGTTGCCCTGAAATGTTGTTATTATTTTTCCGTTTACTTCTGTTTTTCTCTTTATTGATCTTCAGTGCAGCTAGTGCAGCGGCTTTATTTGCTAAACGCGTTGCTCGAGCAGCCTCTTTTACCTTGCGTCGCTCCATCACCGCTGCGCTTGACGGCAACTAGGCTTGCATTTCTTTCCATTTGTTGTAAATGATCATTTACTTGCTATCAAGCGGAAATGCAAAGGCAGATCGTTTTAGTCGTTTGATCAAATACTGCACTAACATGAAATGTCCTTACACGGTAGCTCACTGCAGCAGTGTTAACCCGGTCACAGGATCCTTCTCACTTACCAGTTGTGCCAGCTATTCTTCACCATCTACTTCAGCGTCATTAACCACATCTCTGTTATGTGGCTCCTCGTCTGCCTGCACCTCTTCTGGCTCTATCTACGCCAACATGCGTATAAGTTTACCAAGACGTGGAGCACGTTTGCTTAGTTTGATGTAATCTGCCGGTCGTTTATGTTTTGCAGCGGCATCGTACAACGATGCATTAAAGTCACTCTTGGCTTTGACATTTGCGGCAACACGTTTTTGTTCATTAATATTATTATTGTCATCAGCATCTTCATCTTATTCGTCATCACTGCCGCTGTCCTACGTGTTATAACATGGGTGAATGAGCTGCCATAGCGGTGAAAGCTCAACCGCATGTACAGAAGCAGTTTCGTCGTCTGACATTTAATCTTAAACAAATCTCAAGTGAAAAGTTGAGGAGAAAGTAATTATTTTTTGTGTGTTAACAGCTTATAATAATTGTAAAATGAAAGATATAGTGTGTATGTTCGAGTATTAAGTTTTTCTTTTTAATTTATTTAAGTGGCACAATGCAACAACAAAAAAGCACAAATAAAAGTAAAATTTTATTTTTGTTTACCTGTTTGTGTAGTAAATTATAAGCCAAACATGAGAAAAATGAAAACAACATAGAAATATCATTGATCAGAGAGTTAGTAAAAAAATACTAACATCAAATAAGCAAAACAAACAAACAAACAAACAAACAATAAAGTGATTTATTCTACATAATAGTTCGAATAAGATGCTAATATGAAAAAGAATGAAGTTCACACCAAAAAAAAAAAGAGTAAAAAATATCGAATTCACTTTGACAAATCCAATATATATATATATATATATTTGGCGGATGAGCGATAAAATCAAAAGCATGTGTATATACATTGTTGCGATAATAACAAAAAGTAAATATATTGAAGAATGTAATGTGTCAAGGTAAGAATAAATGTAGTATACACATCGGTAAAATCTGTTATTTTTAAATATCTAATCTTAATTTAATTAATTAGTAAAGTCGTCCCTAATTTTATTTTTTTTTTACATTATATATTTTTATTGTATAGTGTCATCACTGTCAGGCTTGTCTGGAATGCGTCGAGAAAAGTGCTCTCGCTCACGCTTGTCTTTTTCGTAATTGTAATACTACACAGGAATTGTTTTGGAGTAACCCATCGCTCGTGCATCACGGCCGAGCTCTCGAAACTCAAACTTCAACACCTCATGCACGTCTACATGTGTAAAGTGATGCTACTTAAGCGTATTCTCGTTGTCAACATCATCATCATCATCGCTGTACACAAACTCATCAGTATCATCGTCGTGGTGGTGTTGGTGGTTACTGTTATTGTTATGCTTCGTACTTGTCCTTTGACGTTTGGGTGTTTTACCAGTGCTCGCAGAAATACCAAAGTGGTAGTGCAAAGGAATGTCAACTGGGTACAACTCACCACACAACGTTTACTTGTATGTTCTTTGCAACAGCGTCGTATTTACGGTGCGATCTACCTTGTTACTCTTTTTACTGTTGTTGTTGTAGTGTAGACCTTTATTGTCCGTTGAAATGTTGGTGCTAGAATCAGCGCTAGGCTAAGTAAGCGAATTGAAATGCGTTGCATTTACATTACGTGCAACTCGACGATCTGTCATTTACCTACGCAGGATGACAGACAATTTACGGTGGTAATATCGTACGATCAACTACACTGGTTACTAGGGTGCATTCAACAATGTCCTGTGTAGTTTTGATTACTACCATTATGACGACTACTACTACTACTGCTGCTGTTAATGTGATAGGTTGGTTGGTGTATGTGTTAAGCTTGTATATCGACGACTTGCAGCTTGTCTAAAATTGTAATCACACTGAAGCAGCACTGGTGTGTGAGGTGCACGAAACGACGCAGACGTGGCATCAAAATTGTTTATTACAAAAGACTTGTTTGTGTCATTGTGCACACCTCCTCCTGCCGTATGAGCAGGTAAATTGAGCAGCACCGACACCCGTGGATTATGGATGTGCTATTCGTTTGCATTATATTTACTTGATGCAGTAATGAATTGAGTAGTTGTAACAGAGGGAGCGCTGAAGTGTGAATTTACTTCATCATGGCCAGTAGAATCTAAAATCACCACAAAGCCACGCGAAAAGTCGGAGTACTTTACCCCCATAATTCGTTTTTCATCATTACTGTCATCCACACTGGTGCCTCGTTTGAACAGACGACGGTAGACCTCGTGACGATGTTGACGTTTCAGCCGTCGTCTCTCTCGCTACGCAACTCGCTCTTTTTGCTCCTTTTAAGTCAAATCATCAAAATTTATATCAAGAGCATTCTCACCGCTATCGTCGTCATCACCGTCGTCATCTTCGGTATTTAACAGGACATCTGCCATTCGTCATGGATTTTACAAATCTAACAGCTCCTTCTCGACTTCAACGCTAATTGACTTGCTGTACTTGAGCACGTGTTGATGATCATCTCCGATGGGGTTCGGCAAATACCACAACGCCATTCCTTCACCTCCCAAATTCTACTGTTTATCAGTTTAACAATCACAATGGTTAAGCCTTAAGTGATTTTGAGATGATTGTACTGGTGAACTGTTCGTGTAACGCTCAGTAGAGCTGTTTAAGGTTTGGCTCTTGCTAATACCCTTGCATCTATGCCAATTTGAGAGCAGTGTCATGGGAGGAGGACGAATAGACAGTTTGACTCTTACTTCTCAATTATCAACGTCTACCGAGGCGGTGTTAAACAAGAACCCTTTATCGTTCATGGAGTTGCCTGTCAGTCGAATAAATCGATCGGTGGCGATGGCACTACCACCTATCATGAAGTGTGGAATACCTTCTTTCCACCAGTCGTACACCAGTGGTGGTATGAAGCTGTGTTAGTGTAGTAATGGTCCACGCATAACACCCGCAGGCAAGTCATCTTTGTCGCTGTCACTTTGTAAACCGTGTGCCAATGTTTCAGAAGAACATAATGCAACGTCTGAACACGCGTAAAATGCAAAAAATACACTTACAATAAACAGTAATATTTTACAATTCATTGTGTCAAAAAATGATAAAAACAACTAATTTTAGTCTTTTTTTCTGACCAAGATTTTTGTCAATCTTTTAACAAAATTATACCTATCGAACAAAGCTAAAAAAAAAAATAAATAACAAATGTTAGCAAAACCAAAAAAATATGTGTTGCAAAGAGCGAAATTTGTTATTGATTAATAATAATAATTAGTAAATAACGTGCATCATTATTATATATTTATATAATATACAACTAACATTTTATTTGAATAAGTTAAAAAATTTTGAGTTACGATAACGTTGTATTCAAAGCAGTGATTAAACAGCATCAGATGCAAAACGCCATCACATTGTCTTGACTGCACTGACGCAATACACAAGATCCACAAATTGCACTAACTTAATGTTTACGAAAAAAAATGATAAGTATTAAAGAATATATATTGATCATCGTCATACCCTTCACCAAAATTTTTAGCCAAAGCTACAATTTAAATATTTGAATACGTTCTTTCCTTAAGAGTCTAAGACTGTTACTTCGTGACATAGGTGCTCAGATTCAAGATACTACTTTGTTCGCATTTCATTGAGACGTGATATACAACGCTGCATCTGAAACGAGTTATCACCTTCATCAATAAGTTGTTGACCCGTTTCACGTTCATACTATGTCAACTGATCTAGAGAACGTGATGACATCAATGATGGGTGAATTTGTCTTGATATTCTATCATCATGTTAACCTACGTTATTTCATTGTTGTAGTGATGACGGTAATTGTTGTTATTGACTATAGTGTTATCGAAAGTCGGTATTTTCTTTTGTGTTGTTTTGCTACACACTTTCTGTAAGTGTAGGAGCCGGTGAAGAATGATCAAGAATGTGAGCATCATGTGTATTATCATCATAAGAAGATTGAAGTAATTGTGGCTACACTGCCGCACAAATAACAACTTTACAACGACGCTAGTAAAGACTATCAATAAGCAACAAAAAGCGTGTTTTGACATCTGTTCGTTAAAACGGAAATTGTGGCACTCCGTTAATAAATACGGTATGAAACGTTTTTGCAATCGCCTGATAATCGGCAGAAGACCGTGCCTCACCACAAATCTCATGAAAGTAAAAATAGCACACCCCGTCACACGCTTTAGGAATAACCACCTCCCGACCAAACACGTGCAATTTTTTTATCTGGGTAGGCATTGCTTTGCAACATTAAAGAAACAGCTTTTCAAATTTTACATCATTTTAGGCATTGAATGGTGATAAGTATGTGTCGGCCTGATGACCAGACAAACGATGATCTGTGTGACTAAGCATATGATAAACAACACACTGTTTGTTAACCAAGTCGATAAACGGTAAAAAGCCACCACGGTTGAGGCCACCAAGGTATAAATTTTATGGAACACGGTTTGAGGTGAACACGACAACCAGACCCATCTTATAAAAGGCCTGAAATAAACGTTTTAGTATCATAGCATCCGCCACATCTGATACAGCAACTTCGTCAAAGCAAAGCAGTTACACATTGCCTATAAGGCGTTCAGCTAATTCATCATACAAGTCAATAGCTGCTTTTTCAGTTCGTCTATTGTATCGATTATATGCTGGTTGTAATCTAAGTACATTAGCATAACCAGCATTTTCTTTTGTGCTCTACTCATTTTTTTACAAATAGCGAATACTATGTGAAGTACGGTGAACATCTAGCATAAATTGATGAAAGTGAATACGTTGTTTGCGAACATTCACTGGGCAATTTTCAAATAACAAATCCATCAGCATTGTCTTGCCACAACCAACACTGCCTCAAACGTACAATCCTTTTATTTGAGAAAGTGGATGATGAAAGCCGGTTTAACGATTACCGTCCATTTAGCTCAAAGCTGATTGCAACTAACGTTATTGCTTTCGTCTAAAAAAAAAGGAAGGAATAACACCTAAACGATTAGGAGGTCGCAGCTACGTTGACCGTGGCGAAATTGACTTGTTCGCTACACCATCAGCATATAGAACAAGATCGTCATACAATCGATTAAACATGGGTAGTGCTTTTATTTGATTCTAATCCCTCTCTATCGTATGCGTGCTAACAAGTTTATTGTACGCCTCTGAGGGTCGAATGAGTAACAGTGATCCAATACGACGAAGCATTATTTAGTTTATATTGTAAAAAAAAATTTCGTTAATACCTAATACAAAAATCAATCGTAAAAAAAACATTGGTAAAACGAAAAAGTGAAACAAATGAGTTAAAATATCAGAAATTTCCTTCAGTAATAACTATTCAATCAATAATTAAACATTTTTTGATGATCATCATACTATAAATTAATTATTACATACAAATAGAAAGTCAATGGTACATGCAAAAATACGACACATTCAAAATAAAACAACGATACATTTTTTGTTACTACGAGTGTAACATATGTTATGCTTACTTTGCAAATCGACGAAGGAGACGCAGTCAATTCAAATACTATTCTTGCTAAAAATAATATGCTTGTGCCATAACGTACTAAGCAAATGCATTGTTAACACCGCGTTCCTATAAGTAATCAAGTATTTCGTCAGACAAGTCCTCATCAAGCTCATTAAGCATTGGTCCGCGATATGTCTAGCTTACTTTCCTGCGAGCTTGCACGTTTGTTAGCTGTTTTACCTACTTACAATTTTTCGACGTAGGTATATTGCTCTACTGCTCATGAAAACATGATAAAAAAGGTTTGATAGCACATTCATAACTATCTTCATCCGCATGTATAGCAAAAGTGTCTAAAACTAGTTACGAGTCGATCGACGTTAAACCAAATTACAATCCTATTTTATCATACCTCATTTTCTTCATGAACAAGGTGAAATTAATGTAATCCTATTAACGTCGCTAACCTGAATTTTCGTCATAAGTAAGTTATGGATCTTTAACTTGCATCAAAGCAAAAACACGCATGCATTATTAACCACATGAACGAATATTAATAATCTTGTTTAGTTAAAAACAGTTTGAGCCAACAGCATGATGTACTGTTCAACCAAACGGCACAACAGGCTTTTCAGGCAGAAAGTCGCGCAACCCTTCTTATCATTACTCCTTTACGGTTAGTTAATACAAAATATTGTGAAAGGGTTTCTACTTAGTTGACTTAGTTGACAGCGACTTGAAATTACAGACCATTGGTATACTCAATGCACTCTTGAACGTTGCATGACGACACAACGACATAAAAGAACGCATAATAAACAATAATAAGAAAAAAAAAATATTAAGTTTTGTTCTTAAACAGAAAAAGGAAAGAAAAATAATGAATAGCAAGTTGATATAAGAGTAAGTATAAATGGCCACATTTCATCTTTACATTTGGATATTATCAACAAGATATTATTTACAATATAAATTTTTCAATTTTCTTATAGTCAGGCTATTGGCCACCCTACTGTGCTGTTAGTATTTTCTTTGCTGTAATTGCTGTAATTAGCATAGTTACTTATTTTCAATAAAGAACAACATTCGCGTAAGAGAGGTACACCAATATCACCTGGATCATCTTTAATAATCTGATTTGTTTATATTAACATCAAAATAACGTGATAATGCATCTGCAGGGTTGAGTTCACCAGCGAGATAGAAAAATACAACATTGATTTTGCTATAAAACATGAGATTGTTAGTGAGCTCATACAACTTGTTAAGAGCATAACCTCTGCCAATGCCACCATAACCATTTTCTCCACGTTGTGCTAAGACAATTGGGAAATGATCTGTCACGATTGCAATCTTCATTGGTGTTGATGCATATTGTAAATACGTGCAAGTTAAGTACTGTAGTAGCATCACGATTGCTCGTGGCTCTGCGTGTGCTGAGTGTTGTGCGGTGAAGTAATTTGATGTGACTTCACCTTGTGGCTTGCCAATACAATACAAGTCATGCACTCATCGTTGTTGATAGGTGCGTGTTGTCCCATTACGTCACTTTGCTATGGCACCTCAACCACTCTTTGATGCATCGGTATATATGATAACATCATAGTCGTCATCCTTGTTTGTGTACATTACATAATCTGCTACGTGCCATCACTTGTTTTCTATTAACTTTGCACTAATGTCATCAAGTGCATTACGCACTGAGGGCACAACTATAGACATCTCTGCATCTCAGTTTTGATGTTCTTCTACCAGCCTGTACACAGCACGATATGCATGTAGCAAAGTAAACAACTTTGCAGGGTTGAGTTGTGTGGTGTGCACTGCATAACAGATGAGTGACACCAAGGAGGCAAAAGTATTACAGGTAAAATGTTAAGCACGTAGTGCTAAAGTTAATTTGACAACAGTCTTTGTACTGTTGCGCACTACTCTCTCTACACCATTCCATGCATACTACTCACCCAGGAACACAGTATTGTAACATGCCATCTACAGTAATTCATCATCACTCTTTGCCAGTAGCTCTTCTCTATTAGGTGATGTGAATAGAGTAACACAACGTATGCGTTACAATATGGTGCGCACAACATAACAGAAATTGTATTACTGCCCTTACTCTGCAGCAATCATTATGTTATCTATCATTGTTGTTATTGCTACGGGTGTGTTGATGTCTACAATGACATTTGTGATTGCTTGTGCACTACAAACTACACTTCATCGTGCTCCTGTAGGTAGTGTTTTCAACCGGTAATAGCCGTCATTTGCACGGAATACAAAACAGTTGCGTGTCTCTTCAGGCAGTGGTATGCTGTCATAATATGCACAGAAATCTATCTGTAGCATATAACGTGCGTAACGCAATTGTTGTCGTCGTGCAAGGCGTGATGTGTAACGTGAAGTGTGGCAGTCATTCTTTGTTTAATTACTTTATTGAGATGAGGCTACGTGATCAACCTGCATCGACCTTTCATCTCGGTGACTGCAAAAAACATTTACTCCATGAACGCCTAAAGGAGAAGGGCTGTGTAAAGTGAGCGTCACAACGCTCAAACTTGTGCATCTCCACCGCTTTGTGAATGTCATCTAGAGACAACTGCGTCTTCTTGATGGTGCGAGAGGTAACAAGTGACAAAAAATAAAATGGCTGTAATCACAGCAAAACAGAAAGTAGAAACTAATGTGATGACAAAATATTTGTGGACAAACTCTTTGCTGCCTCCACGTTTAACAACGTGACCTCCTTTAAATGAAGGGGTCAAACGGATGGGTGTGGCAGTGTGATAGGTGATTCGTTGTTCATTTGCCTTATTAGTGCGTAGAGTTCTACTTCACTGACGTTTACACTGATGGCGTCAGGTGCTTTCCTGCCTAATTCGTGTGATTGAGGAGGAGGACATGGCCTGCGTTGTCCTGCGCTGTGTTGTGCCCTCCGATGTCAGTTGATGGCCATAACCCAGATATCTGTGAAGTGTGTCCAGGCGTGTATGACCAGTCATAAGCATTATTTGCGACTATGGTACCTTCATTGCAGCCATGTGTAATGCTGCTCCTTTACGCAGCGATGGCAGTACAAACAGTGGGTTTTGTTGACGTAGTGCATATCGCACCGCATTCTTCACCAAAGTGGCATCGCTGAACAGGTATTGATGTGGTGTTTTACGGCACATGAGTACATGAAGTGTGGAGGCATCCTGTCGTGTCATAAGCGACCCCAGTTGATACGGGCCACAAAATTGCGCTCCTTTGCCTCTTCGTATTTTCAGTGACACAGGCACTGTTCCATCTGTATTCACTGCACCCAACGTCACATCTCTCACCGCCAGGTTCATTATATCGCCTGCTCGTGCAGCAAACGCTCACATCATGGTGAGATACAGTGCAGCCTTTGTGTGATAACCCAATTTCTTTTTTGCTGCTGCTACCTACTGCAGCGTCACAGGTGCAAATGCTGTGGCAGGTGTTTATTTGTTGTAACGCAGTGCTGCTGCCATTCCTGCCCTTCATTCTGGGTGTTCATCCAGCTTTATTGGCTGTAGTTAGTTTGTGTACAGTGGCAGGTTCAACAGTGCTGCTTTGATGCTAGCATATGTTTTGCTTACCGTTGACCACTTTCATTTGCGTGCAACAGCCATTCTGCGCACCAACTCTAGCAATGCTGTTGGGAACGACACATTGAGTAAATTGTCCGGCATTGCACGTATTTCGTTGATTCAGCGCAGGTGTTGCTGACGTGTTTGTGGTGTGACTGCGTTTCACGCCATTTGTGTGACGTGTGGAGGCTTTCCGCTGTAGACGTATCATGTTCGTGGGCAGACGTGACCCCCAGGACGTCTACCTCAGCCGTCTAAATGCAGTTGTGGTGCTGTGTGTAGTGCTACTTTTGGACATTTATTTATTCTTTGTTTCCAATAATTACTTACCTCACCTCATTGTTGTAAAAGCTACTTATGGTAGGGTCATACTTAAACGCTTAGTATTTGATATATGTATATATTCTTTATTGTAATTATTCTAATCTCCGATAGTTTCTGTGTTTTTCATGTACTGCTTTCACAAATATTACTAATTTATTATTTTTATTAACATTTCAAATATCACATTCTTGATGTTAATATTATTAAATATTAACTAAAGAAAGATTGATATCGATTGTGATAACAAATACGTGCTTGAACAATAATTGGTTTATAGTTAATTAAATCACCTAAAATCTACACAATTTTATAATAGAAGCATCAAACTAATTATGGTGACACTAAACTCGTTAGCGAGGAACCTTGATGCTCATGATCAACTTCTACAAATCAACAAAATTATATAATAATCCGGCAAGATAATGCAATAGTAAATTTTAACTGATAGTGAAGCTGTCAATGTAAATTTAATTTTTGCCAAATCGTTCACAACAGTTTTTTATCACTGTTCGAGATGTACAAGACACCTATTCATTGATGTGTTATAAGCGCATTAATAAAAATTTGTAGAAGAAGCTTATATCCTATTAAGACGACACAATAAAGTTATAAGAAATGTTATATAAACAATTTATACAAACCATAAACAATCACACGTTAAATCTCACTGCTGCAATGCTTGAAAGGTGTATTGCTTTTCACATAAGACAAAGATCGTGGTCGTTTGATCGCGATAAAGTTTATAATGTCAGCGGATACACGCCAGTCACCACAAGATGCACAAGTGAACAATGTTGAGCGAAATGTCTAGTAACATACGATACCAATATGGTGAAATAATTGATGATTTGCAACGTCCTTTGTTTCCTGCAGAAAACGCATAATTACAAATGAAGACAGAGGAAATACTGGCTAATTACGCCTTCTCAAAGACAAGTGTAAAGAATTAAGTGAGGAAAACACGAAAGAGATGTATGATAAATTCGTCTATTCGGCAAAGAGCAAATTATCTAGTTGTGACTATTTACCTGTACATGATGCTCAGGGCACACAAACAGGTGTCACCGATGTTGCACCTATTGAGTTAGAGTTTGCAGTAGTGGAAATCGATGTTACTTCTGTTGAGAAAAAAAATCTCTTCAATAAAAGAACAAAACAACGAAATGAAGACATTAATGATGGAGATGTTAAGCACTCGTCGCAGGTACAACAAATACAATTAAATAGAAAACAGAATTGTACGAATGTGAATTAGACGGGTGAGGACGAACTAATCGTGGCCGTTTTTACGGTAACGTTCATTAATAAACATATAATAATTATGAGCAGCAGCAACAATCACTACAAAAATATACACTTTTAATTGTAGATCGTTTATAAAAAGTTAAATATTTGAAAAGAGCAAAATATTATGTTTATTTTTAAAGTCATTTCTTTCAATCTTTCGCGCGACAGCGGAGCTATTTTAAAGAGGTGATCTTGCCGTGGGCAAAACTTCCAATATATAAAGCGATAAAGTCTTAACACTATGTCTACCTGCTGGTCTGTGCTTGCCGTGAGAAGGTCTGCTCACTATCACACCTGCAAAAGCTCAACACTATGCATAGTGTGTGCAGCGCTGAATCCTGCGTTATTTTCCATTGTTCCTCCGTCATCATTGGATCGCGTCGATCCTCACACTATGTGATGACAAGAAGACAATAAAGATGACGATATATCACTCTGCACCTTCAACACTAGTGCATGATGACCTACATCGAGTCTTCAAGAATATTTGGCCCGCATTAAAATTAAAAGCAGCACCATCACCAAGACAACAACGTGATAGTGATGATTGCGAAATCTTTATAGTTCTTAATATCATGGTTGAATATTTGAGAGTAAATATTAATGACCCTTTCACGCTGCCGGCACGTCTGCGTCCATTACTATTTAAGATTAGTAAAAGCAAAATACATAAGGCAGACGCGCTTAATAAGTATAAAATATACCTTACTAAATAAACAACACAGTACTTTCATTTGTATGTTGAGCGGTGGTGCAGCGTAAAATAATATAAGTGAGTTTAATACTACCGATATCTTAAAATAGCAATCCTCATGTAGAAATGGGTATCAGGCGATTATAAAGCGGAGCTTACGACTAAGACAACGCTGGATACGTACCAAATAACACAGGAGACCAACAGCGGAAAAAGTTTAGCAAGAATTATTAATAACAAGTTTGGAAATATTAAATGCACTAGCGGTAACCCCTGTACAAACAAAACAAAAAGAACTACGTTTGATACAGTGAGTTGTAAAGTCAGTAATATAAAAAGTGAAACAAGTATAACATAAAGTGGCAAGAAGGTCTTTATGTTATACACTCGTTGCATCTGCGCTGTTATCTGTCGGTACTCGCACTATTAAATCGTTTAATGTGAATGCTATTGCAAACCAAACATCAAAGGAAGGTTACAAGCAAAATACCCAATACGAGGTAGGTGAAACGTTGGCAACCTTTGGTGTCTCTCTTGATTTGTTAGTACAAAATGGTTATAGTGGATACTTGTCACGCGTTGACGTATGTAAAAATTCATTGATAAGAAAGGAAAAAGATGACGTAGCATGGTACGTTCAGGGCTCGATTGGCGTTCCACTCCCATATTAGCTGTAAAAATTACATTTTTCGGCTGGGAACAAAGTTTCTTGGTAGCATCGTTGATTACGGAGCGCGTAGAGGTCACTACATATTAACACAAAACCCAGCTGAAGCGTCGTTGGGCGTATATTTGCCAATGTAACGACTGACATACAACACCACACGTCAAAATACTCGCTGTGCCAAGACAAAGATGCAGATTAATACAGTTAATGAAGCATCAATAGTGCATTATAACGAAATAAATATTTAAAACAGACACTCACCTCACGACCCGCTACTTATTTAAGCAGATGAAAACAGAGAAGCTAAACGAACATACTAATAATAGAAATAAATATAAGTGCAGCCTACTTAATAACAAAATGGTGTGTAAATCCTCGAGGTAGAATCTTAGTTTCATTTAAGCTAAAGTGGCAGGCGGATACAGGATGGTTTATGACTTGCTTAGAAACTTGTTATTTATATTCAATCAGTCCTTTTTCCGCCGACCTATTATCATGACCTATGTCATCGGTAGTAATAGAGTTAATACGGAGAATGGCCAAAACTCGTAAATGAAAGCGGTCAACAACCAACAAGGTTTTGGCAGCAATAGCAGTAGCACTACATAACCTACCTCTGTACACAAATCAAACACAGGGTGTAGTAATCAACAAGGTGCCCGAATGGAAGGCTGCGGTAAAGGCATGCAAACGATTGGAAAGAGAGGTTCGAAGTGTTAGCTAAAACACTTCGATGCTAGGACATCAACAATGTAAAGATATCTAGCAAAGGAACGGCGAAGATAAACGTCACAATTCGACGAGGCAAAGGGGCAAAATTTCGTGGCCCATACGTAGTTGCATCGGTATTAACGAGGTAAATGGCATCAACACTTGCCAAGATCCTTTCCTCACGCCGGAAAGGTCAGATGTTATTTAGCAACATCCCGCACACTCGCGGCCTTGCACTTTTGGCTCTGAAAGCAATAAACAATAAATTAAGACTACCGTCAATAAGACAAGGTGCCATTAGATTGCTCTTCTTAAAAATTCAATAATTAAACGGAGTTAAAGAACCGTAAAGTCTGCCGCCGCCGTCGTCGTGAAAACTGCATTTAAAACACACAACCCCATTAAATTTAAAGGCAGTAATGGGCCACTGAGTAAATACTTAGTTTTTCTAAATATGTATTACGAAGTAAAGCCATGTCCCGCATTGCTGCTAGTGGATTTCTTGTTTTCTATTCTTGCTTGATGCGGTTATGCCTTAAATTAACTTAATGGTTATGCAATTAAAACAAAAACGTGCTAAACCATTTTTTTTTTAGGTTTTTTTTATTTGTTTTTTAATACGCATTTTTTGTTACATTGTTTCTGTACTTTATAGATTCAAAATTTTTGAATTCTACTAGTTTACATTAAAACCTTACCTTTTCCTTACCACAATGATACACGATACAAAATAAGCACCGGTTGCCAAGGCAAAAAACGATCTTGATAACTATATTGACAAGGCCTTTACCTTATTCAAAACAGGCACAATTTGCTTTAAATATCCGAAGACGATTGCAAACAGATGTTGAAATATGTACCAAACGCCAAAAATTCTGACTTCTCAAATGGCCCCCAGATTGTGACAGTTCGCGACGAATTTGATGTTTATCCGTTTATGCGTTTTAATCGAATTGCCTAAAATACCCTTAAGCAAATGGAAAAATAATTTTAAGATGTTGTCAAAGCCGAATAAAATCTTAAGCGCTAATTTATTGTTGAGCCTAAAAGACCATATGCTAAATCCTGTAGCAGTGTTACTATGCAATTATCTCCTCTTCCAAGAAGACACTGAATTTGGACATTTAATGGCAGCCAAGCTTCTGCTAACAACTGATACAAAGAAAGTCATCAAAATGTACAATTGAGCCGCTATAAAACAAATGCCATCCAATTTCTTTTACGATTACGGAGCAATTATTGAAGATATGCAACGCCCACTGTTCCCTACACAAATCAAGGAATTACAAAAAGAATAGGAAAAATTACTAAACGAGTTGAATCAAGTCAAGGAGTTGCATAAAACACTGAATGAGGATTATACCAAATAAATTTACGCAAAGTATTTTGGTGATAACAATAATATGTTTCTTGGCAGCGGATATCTACCAGTTTTGGATTGTAATGGAGTACAAACGGGAGTAACAGACGTTACCTAAGTTGAAGCTGTTTTAAACACGATGCACAGTAAATGGGTACAGTCGTAAAAGGAAAAAGAAGAGTTGAACAAAAAGCTGAACGATTGCTTATTGAAAATGGAGGATTTATTGCGTGCCCAACGTCGAGATAACAACCGCCAAAATAATAATGGTTATAACAACAACTACAACAATTTCCACCGGAACCGAAATGATCGAGGTCGAAGCGGCCGTGGACGTGGTCGTGGACATTATTTGGGAAGTGGCTATGCCGAGGAGCATTACTTTTTGTTTCAACAGCAACAGCAACAGCCACAATATAAACAATCACACACTAACAACTTTAATAATGTAATGTAAAGAAAGTAAAAATTATAAAAGAGGTAAAATAAAAACTTTATTTTTAAGTTCTTTCCTTCTATCTCCCGCGCGACAGCGGAGCTTTTTTAAGGAGGTGATTTTGCCGTGGGCAAAACCTCCAACATATAGATTGACAAAGTATTGTCACCATGAAGACTCCACAATCATCGCCTACCGTGTGATAGTCTCCCCACTATCACACCAGCAAAGGCACATCATTACGCCGGGTGCGTGCAGCGAGGATCGCTGCGGTATTTTCCTTTATTCATACGCCATCACTGGATCGCGTCCATCTTGACACTACAAGATGACAAACGAACAGTGATGATGACAATTTACGACTCTGCACCGTCAGAAATGGTGCATCGAGATTTACGTCGCATTTTCACAAACAGTATGGCCGACCTTGAAAATACGCTAGGCGCCATCGCCGCGACAGCAACGTGGCAGCGATGATTGTGGAGTCTTCATGGTGGCTCATTTTATGGCTGATTACTTGAAACAGCCTATTCAAGACCCCTTCTCACTGCCTTCTCGATTAAGGCCAATTCTGCTAAAAGTAAGCAGAGGAAAGCTTCATAAAGCTGATTGCTTAATTTAAATTAAATCAGCACTAATGTACAAATATAAACCATTCAATTAAGTTTTTACTGGTGGCGGTGCAGTACGAAGAGGTAAAAGAAATAACAATGTTAATCGTGAGCCAAAGTCTAGGCCTCGATCAGGAAATGGTTATCAAGCTCAAAGGAAGAGGGCCTTGATACAATCACGTCGTCACTCGACTAGGTCAAGTGTTAGTTTGTAATCAAAATAAACGTCTGTTAAAACTCCAATAAAGACGATAAAACAGCGCCCCATACCTAATACCACAGCACATAAATCCGTTGTACTATAATCGGAAAATTCTGTCTAATTTCTTATTAACAAAGTGTTGCTTATTTAATTAAGCACAACGATGCTAAGCAGAAGTAGTTCGAAGGTCGCTCTGTTACATGCTCGCAGCGACTGCTCTTCTTTCAGTGGGTACTGGAGCCATGCGATCGTTTAATCTAGATGCCATTGCAAATCAAGCTTCGAAGAAAGGATTCAAACCCCATACACAATATGATGTAGGTGAAGCGTTGGCGACTTTTGGAGTACATTTAGATTTACTGATGCGCAACGGTCCAAGTTAACCCTCATACCGCGTGAAAACAACACCAACCGCAGATTATTAAGTTAAAAAAGCATTATACATCCAAGGTCCGATCGGCGAGCCACTACCGTCATAACTGGATGGGTATACATTTCGCTTAGGCGCAAAGTTTTCAGGTTACATTGCTGATCATGGAGCACGTAGGGGACATTATACGCTAACACGCTGTCCTGCATAAGCGTCCTTTGAAGTGTATTTGCCACAAGAGCAAATGTATTACAACGCCTCTCTTAAAGCACAACGTTTACCAAATACCAAAATGCGTATTGATGCAGTGGATAAAGAATCGGTAGTACACGGGAGTGAGATGAGCGCACAACACACTAACACATCCTATGACCCCTTTCTTGACTAAACTAATGAGGTTAATTCAAGTAATTAAGAATTATGCAAATAACGAAAATAGTATTAAAAACCAAATGAAGCTTAGCTCGCTTTACAAACGGCAGCTACAAATTATTTAAACTTCAACGGCAAGCAGGGTGAACAGGGGGTCCTGACTTGCCCTCACTACAAAATCTACCCCTATACTCAACGTAGAAGGAACCGATTGATCTAACTAGATATCCATAATGACGAGCAGCAGTTCTGACAGCGAATCGATATACACGGGAATAGATAGCTTAACCTCCCCCACCTATCACGCGACAGGAGTTGCAGACATGCCAAAACATTCTGGATAAGAAAAACTCGTAAGCGGCACTGTTCCTGGGACTAATGTGGGCTTTTTGCGGCGAGAGCAGGTGACATTTCGACCCTGCTATGCCAAGATATGTTCATCCACTAGATAACAGCCGCAGGTTAAGCAAAATTGACCATAACGATGAGACGAGGAAAAGGTGCACGCTTTAGAGGCCCTTACTCAGTACCGTCCATCTTAAATAGACTGCATGCGTCAATGCTAACCAAGAGATTG